>JAANYP010004970.1:200402-800402 GCA_020465985.1 Centrapalus pauciflorus | reverse complement strand
ACTTAACCTGTTTTAGGCAACTCTTTTACAGGAATTAAACAAAATAAAAAGAACTGAGGGACAAAAACAAATTGCACTGAGCGACTAAAATGAACATTTATGATAGTTGGTCAAAAAAAATATTAATAACTCCTGATAAAATAATCATACAATTATGACCAAATCTTACCAGCTGCATGATCATTCGTTACATCTTTGGTAGGATCATCATGACCATGTACAAAACCAGTATTGGATTGAGAAGGTAAAGTGTATCCATGACCATTTATACTAGACACTAGTTGCTGTTCTGCTGGTAAACAGTTGACTACAAGCTCGGAATTGTCAGTAACATTGCCGACCTCAGTTCCATTAAATGATATAAGATACTGCTCACCACTATTTAACATGTCAGCATCTAATAAATGTACCATCTCACACACTTCTGTTTCTCCAACTTTCCCATTATTTACATTTGAAAGTGAATCAGAAGACGTTCCACAACTCTTTACCAACACCGCATGGAGTTTTGGAGCAAAATCTGGATTTTTTGCAGCAGTTATGACACATTTGGATACATCATTAAGCTGCATCTTCTGTGCAGGTGATGTCTTCATTCCACCACCACTTGAGAGGCCTTCAAGTGACCTGCCAAGGGCAGGAAGCAGTTTTCCGAAATCATTCTCAAATCTCTCAGTTTGATTTCTCTCGACAGCATTTTCACCTCTACTGTTCAACTGCGAGCCCATTATAGAAGCTACCGTTGAATCTGAAGTCTCAAATTTGGCAAAAGGATCAAGCACAGGTGTAACTAGCACTGGATCAGTGCTTATATCAAGCAGTGGCAATGTATACCCAAAATTCCCGGCACCTCCTGCATCACTCCTGATATCTAATTCGATACTCTGAATAGTACAACTTGGCACCTCCACAGGAATCAGTGTGCCTGGAGCACCCATCAGATCTATAATGTATTCGCTGCATAGACGAAGCATAGAGCTACATCATTAGTATTTACATGTTCTCAAACTACAGTAGCACGTGCTTGGCTCATATGTAAATGAATTGTTGGTGGTAGAAAAACCACATCACTTGGAAAGGTTATACAAGTGTGGAAACATGACTTGCTTCAAATTTATGTGAACTTTACATCTAGAACCTTGGAACTTAAACACACATAGATAAAGATGACAAAAATTGCTTCAGAGTTGAGATGTAATGGCTACCTAATAAATAAGAAAACCAAATACCTCAAAGAGCAAGTAAATTTTATTCTTATAGCCTATACCCATTTTGATTAAGTGCATTTAATATATATATTTTAAAAAAAGGTAACCCGCCATCTGGGGACCTCACCGAGTCACCAACCACTCCCAATGCCCTTTTGGAAGATATAAATTGTGTAAACCACAACCAAAAACATGTTGCATTGGTTTGAATCCGAGACCTCTGCTTAAAAAACTCATGTCCCAGCCCACTAAGCTAACATTAGGGGAAATTTTACAGGATAAGAGCAACTATCATCATTAATTGTGACCTACATTTTCAGACTAATTACTCCTTTCAACCTATGTTAGATAACATAAAGAAAAACAAAAGCACATCTATCAAACCAGCACATATCTTCACTCTTGGTTGTTGCAGACCATCAAGTCTACTCAAACAAAAACTACGACCTGTTCTTACCCATATTATTATAATATGACTGATAAAGATCACAAAGAGATCATATGATTATGCATATACAAGTATATCTGGATGTCTCATTCAGATGTATTACACACACACACACATATATATATATACAAACATGTATATGCTAAAGGCATGTTCCCAGTGCAAGGTATAAAACTTCATGCATGAAAAAAAATAAGCAAGTTCCCATAAAGATGCAGAAACAACATACATGCAAGCAGACACACAAACATATAGAAACTTAATATTTTATGGCATCTACATAAGCATGTAGTGAACTTAACAGCCATACCTTCCATTATCAATCTTAATCAAGTTCACAGCTCCATCATCAGTGCCAGTATAGTAACTCCCTTTGACCAGACTACATGCAAGGTTGATCTTATCAGCAAGTACCTAGCATCAAATGTGTAGCTTTTTTATATTTAAAAAAAAAAAAAGCAAAATAAACATATAGATTTTTTTAAATGCACATAAAATAATTACAGTTAACTATGTGCTTGAGAAAAGCAGAACATACTCTCTTTGATGCAAAATTCACAAATTTCCATTTTGGGATGTCCTATATCCTATACTCCCATATAGATTTAAAAAATTTCGTATCTAGAAAATTGCCATGCTAATGTTACCCATTTGTAATTGTTACAATATATTCATATTATCAATTTTGTTCCATGAAATTCCCCCAATTTGTCATCAGCTCAAGGTATTTTACACATTTGACTAATAGGAAAACACTTTGATTAAACTATGCACCAATTCAAAAGTTGAAACCTTTGGGGCGGAGGAATATCCGTACTGAATAGGACAAGAACCGAATGCTTAATTATGCTTTAGGAGTTTAGGGGCTAAAATTAAAGGCCATTGTATTCATAAACTTCCATGGTGAGATCTTGAATATTGATTTTAGTAAAGGCATAAAAAGTTTGATGCATAGAGAAATTCAAGGTGGGTTTAGGGGCTAAAATTATAGGGCATTGTATTCATAAACTTCCATGGTGAGATCTTGAATATTGATTTTAGAAAAGGCATAAAAAGTTTGATGCATAGAGAAATTCAAGGTGGGTATATAGTCTAAATTCAATTAACTTCTAACTTTACCTCACCAGTAGCTAATCATGTGCCACCAAAGTTACACGTCAGGCGGCTTTTTATTAAAGACAAAATGACACAGGAATGAAGCACTGTGAAAGATCGTATATGACCCAAAAAATCTTTTTCCCTTAAATTACATGCTAGGACTCTTTGCTTGCTGCTACAATGATATGCTAACCAAACAACTAATTCATTAACATACTTCCAAATGCAAGTATGGCCAGCATGCCCCCGAAATCCATAAAAAAAAACGTCATAAATCACACTGTGAAATACAGCTTGCTTCTCTTAACTACATAACCAATTTCACTTCAAAAGGGAAAGAGGGAAAGATGAAGAGAAAGAAATAAACAAATAAGTTAAATGACAAAAAGACTAAAGACCTTCTATACATATGGTAAGCATGCATGATGCCTCACTTTTATGCCATACATAATATCGCATGTAATATGAACATGTAACCATTTAAAAATAAATAAAATGTTGAAAGAAGGCACGGTCATTAATACCTTAAAGAGCAAGGCCCTGTGACGGGAAAGCCCACAATCAATAGAACCAAGGGGAAGTACAATGGTTTTCAAAGTGTTCCGTAATTTACCACTTCTCCTTGTCCACCTTCTCAACATTTCATCTGCATTGCCAACAGGTCCACCCATATGTGCAACAACAATGTTAGCAATTTTCTGGATCAACCTACTTATAATCTGGCTCATCCCCGAAGCCTGGCATTCCAGTGATATATTTGAAACCCTTTCCTCAAGGTGCTGTAGTTCCTTATCAATTGTTCTGTCCACTAAAATCACTTCATAATCAACATTATCATAAATGGTTCTGGCTTGAAGATCAACTAGCGAGGGCATTTTCCCTTGTGTGACTGAACTTGAAGTAATACCATATACATCATAAAAACCATCCATCACTTTCTCATCATAGTTTATGACATTATTACTCTGCACATTTCAAATACTATCATTAATGACTACATCATAGGTTACAACATTGCTACAAATATATCCTAAAGTCCATCCACATATTCATCACAGTTTACACCCAAAATCCTTCAAAAAAATTATTATCATAACAGTTGTGTCCAACATTCATGCCATAATAAGCCATATCACTTCTGTTAGAATTCCCAATTAGGCGTTGCTCGGCTTAAGTACTTGCCTTCAGATGACCCAAAAAAGAAAAAAGAAAACTAAAACCGAAAGCCCAATTTCGGGAAAATTATAAGACAACTGAAGGCTAGGCATTGAGATAATTTCAATGCATGTTTAACACATTAATCTTCGTGGTATCGAAGTTCATATAAATATACTAAACGAAACACTTAGATCAAACATAGAAGTTAATAAGTGATTGCAAAACATAATTTGGATAGAATGCAATGAGTTGGCGTGATCTTACAAAACAACAAAAACTTAAGACCTAAAAATTGAACATCTTACCCAATATCGAAGCGAGAGAAATTCAACGAGGGATTCTGAAGGGGAACAGCCCAAACTTCTTTGCTTGGCGGCCTTAATCTGTGCAGTTTCAGCGTCTGGTTCACGGGCCTCAGCGGATCCCGATGAGACACTAATCGCAAGAGCAAGTTGCATCTGGAATTCCTCCTCGAAGAAATTAAAATCAAGCGCGGAGGAGTTTGCGTTGTTATTCATGTTCAAGTTGTCAACAGATACAGAATCAACGGCTAATGGAGATGGAGAAGGCGAGGAGTGGAAGTGCGTGGTGGCTGGAGGCTGAGATGGCGTGTCGGTGGCGGGCAATCGGTTGTTGTGGTCGTTGAAACCACCACCGATGTGAAGCTTTCGCAGTAGATGCTTCATCTTAGACATTTCGCTGACGGATTCACATGGAAAAACACGTAATTGAAGACTCCAAATCTCTCTGCTAAACCAGGGCAAGATGCACGGAAAAGGGGAATCCTTAACATGCGTTACCCTTGTTCGTCAAGCTACCCTGCGGAAAGAGGTATTAAATTAACCGCTCGATCTCCGCTTCATTTCATTTTCCTTGCCCAATTCTTTTTCATTTTGTTTTGTGAATTACTCGGCTCCAAAAAAACTCAAAATCAACTTGCTATTAACCGTGTCGAGCTCAAGCCTTGAGTATTTACCGAGTTGAGTTTGAGTATTAATATAATTCCCTCGATAGACTTGCGAACTTAATCGAGCCTAATAAAATCCAAGTGTATATATAAGTTTCGGGGCAGCAAATGTTTATATCATTCATCTTTCTATTAGGCCCAATCTTTCTACTAGGTCCAGATCAGTGATGTTACACATCAAGTCATTAACGCATGCTCTCTTTCTGCGGCCTCTCTCCAGACTCAAAAAGCAATTCAGTGGACGGCGGAATTAACATTTTGAGGAGAGCGAAGAGTCACTGAGGAAGAGGAAAGGTCGTGCAGAGAACCCAGATCAGTGATGTTACCTTATACGCATCATTTTCTTATCAATATAATCAAAGATGCAAAAAAAAATGAGTTTTTATTTTTATTTTTTTCATTTTCATTGTCATTTATTGGTTAAAATATGTTATAAATTCTATTTTATGGTACCAAACGTCTAATACTTAACCCACCAAGTCTATTTTTTTTCAAGCAAAAAAATGAAAAAAAAATCTTTATCTTTACTAGACCAAATTGTGGATACAAATAATGATTGCAAGATGCAGATGAAATAGAAACCAACTATATATCTATATCTATATCTATCTATTTATTCTTTTAAAGTAGTAACAAAATATCACGTGTTATTTGAATAGAATGTCAATTGGCTTAACGAGGATTTGCCAAGTGTACATTACTATTTTTACTATTGATGAATCTATCTATATCCATTAAAATCTCAACAAACAACATTTAAAATATATTTTAATAATAATAATAAATTTAACAGTTATTAATGAACTTATTAGTTTTTTTTTCAATTTTAAGTTTATACAGTTTTAAGGAAAAGATAACTATTAAAATTTATGTGTAATAGAGGGATGAGCTTGGGACTCGTACTGTACCGACCCGTCCCAAATCCCGATTTCCCGACTCCCGAATTAGACGAAAATACGAGACCGAGTACCTTACCAAGTTGTGATATTCGGGATCGGTACTAGTACCGTATTCGGTACCGGGAAAGCGGTACTAGTCCCGTTTAGTGCCTTTGTTCGATATACAACATATAATGCGTGACTTACAATGCTAAAAAATTTGGTAACAATTCTTATACCAATTAGTAACAATTTTTATAGTGTTATAAATGTTGAAATTAAAAATAAAACACAAAAAACCCTAAATAAAAAATTAGCAACGGTTTTATCTAACCGATGGCAGTTTCATAAGTGTTAAATGATTGCTTGTCAATAATGATAAATGAGAAATATGAATTTAAAATGGGTTTTGCATATATTTAGGAGTTAGGAATGATATGGATTGAATTAAAAGTTTTAAAAACATGATTATTTATATCCTCAATTCGGTACCGGGAATTCGCGAATTAAACTATTTCCGACTCCCGTTTTCCCAACTCCCGATTTAAGTCATATTTGGATCCCGCCTACGTACCATCTTCGGCTAATCGGACCATTGGATGGAAAGATTTCAATGGTTCAGATTAATGACAACTCATAATTATTTATAAAATGTCTCTTATACCCTTAATTACAATCAATAATTATACCCATGCCATTTTTTAATTCATTTTCCAAATTTACTACCTTAACTTAATTACATTAAATTTTGATTTAAAATTTTTCATTAATGAATTGATATTAAATTAATTTTTACCTAAAATAAATATGTGTCATTATTATCCTTAATGATCATAGTTAAATTCAATGTAAAAATTTAGATTTAAATGTAGAAGTGTGGTAAATAAAGTTAAAAATATTTGTTAATTATTTTGCTAACAAGATTTAAAATTTAATTGATAAAACTTCAATTGTGAATATGATAAATTTTGATTGTTGATTTTCAGATATTCCATTTTTATATTTTATCATTTTCAAAATATATACACATTCACATAATTGAAGTTTTTTGTTTCTTACATTGATATTTCATATTTGAAGTTACTAAAAATTAAAAGAAACATTTTTTGCAAACACATATTATCTTCTTTTAATAATACAATATGATAATATTTTTTTTATTTAATATCAAACAACTAAGTATTTTTTTAATCTTTAATTTAACTAGAGTTTAATTTTTTTATTTTAATTATATATAAATTTTAAAATAATTTATTAAAATATAAAAAAATATGTATTTTCTAAATCAACCCATGTAATACATGTGTTGATTAACCTATATATTATAATAAAACAAAACAATTAATGTCATATGTCACTTCTACAATACAAGAAAATTTTATTTTTCCACATATTTTTCCAAATTTAACACCTTAACTTAATTGCATTAAATTTTGACTTTATATTTTTTCATTAATTAATTAGTAATAAATTAGATTTTGTAACATTTAAAATTAATGTTACCTAAAATAAATATCTATCATTATTATTCATAATACTCATAGTTAGATCGTAAAAATTTGAATTAGTTGTTGAAATTATTATTATGTATAATAAAGGAAAACATCAAATGTCACGTGTCACCTCTATGTTCACCAAAAAGATAATTACAACTTATAAAAAATAAAAAATAAATACAATTTAATATTTTTTAAAAAGATAAATATACTCTATTTTTTAATCTGTAAATAATAAAAAAATAAACACAATTATTATTTTTGTATGTTTTTATTTTTACTCATATACATTTTATATAAGTAAATTTAATTAAAATATCCACGTAATACGTGGGCTATAAACTAGTATGAATTTAAAATGGGTTTTGCATATATTTAGGAGTTAGGAATGATATGGATTGAATTAAAAAGTTAAAAAACATGATTATTTATATCCTCAATTCGGTACCGGGAATTCGCGAATTAAACTATTTCCGACTCCCGTTTTCCCAACTCCCGATTTAAGTCATATTTGGATCCCGCCTACGTACCATCTTCGGCTAATCGGTATTGGTACCGGGACGGGTTCGGGACGGTACCGGTACGAGACGGAAACAATGGAATTTTTGCTCATCCCTAGTGTAATACACGGGTTAATAAAGTAGTCTATTAATAAAGCAAAATGATTTTGTCACGTGTCACTCTTTCGTGGCATTTGAATTTTATTTTCCCTCCTATTTTATTACCATGATTTTTATTTTAACGTTTAGGAAAGTAAACTAATAATTCTAATTTTGTATAAAATATATTTATTATCCGTATATTATGTATTTTAATTTTATAGTTTACATCGTTTAGATAATTTATTTAGAGTTTTAATATTATCATTTAATTATTAAAAAAAAAATTTTAAAAAAAAGATATTATTTTATAAATATATCTCATGTAATACATGGACATGGACAAATCTATCTATACTATTAAAAGAGTAACTATACTTATTTCTGGTGAAGCCACGTGTCGTCACCATGAATCGACACGTCGCAGTATAGATTTTAAAAAGAATAAAGAAATTTAAATCAAATCTATCCAAATCTAATATAATCCACTTTTAAATTCAAATCAAATCAAATCAAACAAAATCTAATGCTCTACTAACTTATTAATTAAATCTATCTAAATCTAATATAATCCACTTTTAAATTCAAATCAAATCAAATCAAACAAAATCTAATAATCTACAAACTTATTAATTATAAGATAATATAATAAAGGTTTAAAAAATATATAAGAAAATAATTCCTCTTCATATATATTTAGAAATATACAAAATTAATAGGTTATAATAAATAATAATATCACCTTATATACTTTTGTTTAAAAAAGAATATTTATATCTTTATCTTTAAATCTATTATATTTTATATATATTAAAAATATCCGCGTAATACGCGGGTAATAAACTATAACTAGTATATCACCAAATAAAATGACAACCTCTCCAAATTAAAAATCCACCATCCTTTTGAAGCGCAATATATACTCGAAAGTAGCCATGAGAAACATCTATCATCCTCTTCCAATTAATTTGACAAAACATATCATTTATTAAACACCCTTTCTTGCCTCACCATAAAACTCTTTTGAACAGCAGATGTTAGTGGTTAGTTGTTAGTACCAATGTTAGACGCCTTGAGGGTGAGGACCAAACCCCACACCTCCACCTAAGGAGAAACGCCATTGGTGAGGCTCGAACTCGAGACCTGAACCAATGAGAACTCCTCCCACCTTTGGTGATGACCACTTGATCTAAGTCAAGTGGTTTCCTTTGAACAAGTGGTGCAGGAATAAATAGCATGATACCAATTATGAAAAATAATAAAATGTTTTTGAAAGTTAAATTAAAATTCAGAATTGGATACAATGCTTGAAAAGAAGCGAGATTAAGACTCATATTTAACACAATTCCTTCAGAATAGATTTGAGACTATTTCTCAGTGAACAACATCCTAGATCATGTGTATTGCCGGAATAAACCAACTTTCTTAAAATTCGTCTGAAATTTTGAGTGTTCTTCCATCTGGAAAGCCAATAGTAACTTTGCTCTTAAAGGTATGTGAAACACCCATATCAACGTAATATAATAAAAATGGGGTTACAGTAGATTAATCATAATTAGCATGGTTTTTAAAGAAAATCGGGCATGACCCGTTCGCACGAGGTCAATATCCCTGTTTAGTTATAAACCATGATTTGGAATGTAAAGTAAATTTACAATACAATTCTAAATAGTTACAACAACTATCATCCATCAAAGACATTAGGTGTCTATACGTACACATCTAAGTGTGTTGGTAGGCAGACTACCCGAAAGTATCAAAATATTAAGTTAACCTTTGCCAAAATTCAAGGCTTCAAATGCGGTCCGTTTAAACTCTAGGACCAGTGTCAGCAATCGCCTTGCCTTTACTAATCCACATGAGGTATATAAAAGTGAGGGGTTAGCAAATACAATTTGCTAAGTGAGTTACTAGATCGATATGGAGTGCAAAACATACAACATGTATAAATGATAAAATGATTATGTAATGACAAGTGCAATATCTTTTTAATAAAATAATGTGGGCATAGCCCATTAATTTGCATAGGTTGCGGTGCATGACCCGCTGACCCGCCGTTGCCAACAGCTATGGATCAATGTCCAGCTGCGCAACTCCAACCGGCGCCCGAAGTCCGGCCACCTACCCACGAGCTCATGTTGTGTAGGAATTTATACGCACAAACACAAGGTAAGGCGCTTGATAATAATAATGATAACCTGGATATCCGGTGAGGCCAAGGATAAATGAGCATAGCTCACAATGGGTAATCAAGAGTAATCATATGAACATGAAATGAATAATCATCATGTGTAGCATAAAAAGCCATGATATGTATGAAGAAGGAATCAAAGCATAATCAAGATGCTGACGTGTATAATGGGGTATCAAATAAGGTATGCTGGCCATAGGCCATGATCAAGTAATGAACCGCCAATAAGGCAGTATAAGAAAATCAGTGCAATGCATCATATAAGAGGATGATGCCAAATAGATATGCACAATGTCTTTGATAAAATAAACATGTAATTATGTATGCAACACACACATCAATGCTAGAACTCACTGTACAATAGGCTATAATAGCCTTTAATGATCAATACGACCGATACGCCGCTTAATGCCCCAACCGATAACCGGCACTTCTTCCAGCTCCAAACCTATCAAATAATGATATTTAAGGTATTCATAAGCTTAGAATAACATTTCATATGGTTTGGAAGTTATTTGAAGTTTTTAGGCGTTTTCGGTTTAAGTTTCCGAATTTATCGACACCGACACGCCTCTTATTGAGTTTTATAAACTTTTGGGCGATGTTTAATGTCAATTTAAATGTTATATAAGTATGGAGTGATTACATGATGTCATAGTAGCATTATAGGGCTTAAATCAAGTGTTTTGGGTGTACAGGGGCTCGACTCGACGAGTCAGAAGGACGACTCATCGAGTCAAAACTCACTGGAATTGAATTTATGCAAAACCTGACATCGACTCGGCGAGTCATTATGGTGACTCGTCGAGTCACCTCTGCAACCAGCCAGGAAAGAACGCCTTTTTTGACGTCCTGTTTGCCATACTCCGTTCCAAACTCAATTTTTGATATACAAAACACCTCCAAACTTGGTTTGATGCAATATTTGGATACTATAAACATATAGGAACATTGTTTAACATCATTATCATAAGAATCCATCTACTTGGATTATCAAATTCTTGGATAAATCCCAACAATCACCAAACCATAACTTCAATGGATTTCTTGTGCTAAATATCCAGAAACTAACCAAATAAGTGGATATCTTTCTTTTAATGATTATAAGCATACTTATTTAGTTTCTAGGTGAATTCATAATATGAGATAGCAACATCAAGGATGAAGAAGATGGTGACATAACACACACACACACACACACACACCTTAGAAGTATGAATTGACTATTACCTTGAGTTTTTTGAATGAGTTATACCAAAGCTTTTAACTTTTTCTAGCAATTTACCAAGAAATTCTTTCCAAGCCCTAGTGAGGCTTTCTAAGAGCAGTGGATTTCCAAGAAGGAGAGAAATGAAGGAGTCTCACGATTTGGAGAGGGTTAAATCCCTCATTTGGTTAAGACTTTACAAAAAAACCCCCTAGGTTTCCTCTATTTACATTCAGCCACCCTCTACTATCCTTCCTCACATTTAAGCTTCACATATTTGTACATAAGGTTTTGGTCTCTTGTACATAATTATATGGAGTCCAAGTTACAAGGGTTGAAAGCACATGGTGCAATCCATTAAAGCTTGTGATTAATAATTCTTTAATTTTATTCATAACCCAACATAAGGATATAATTCATTTGAAATTTTAAATGGATTATAAGTAATATTTTAAATTTGAAGATTTTATTATAAAGTATGAATTAACCGGACCTCTATATATACATATATATATATATATATATATATATATATATATATATATATATATATATATATATATATATATATATATATATATATATATATATATATATATATATATATATAAGTCCAGTTTACCTATTTATAGATTTGTAATTTAACATTAACATATATTCTCTTAAATGATAAAAATTTCAATCTTTACTTATTGATTAACATAAACAAATCACTCAATTCATTAGTTGAGTGTATAATTAGTAATTTAATTATTATGTCAAATTTGAGGATGTTACAGTATGTATACTATTTCGTAAGTATCATAAGCGTATTTGATGTTCCGTTCTTCTATTATCTTATAGAAGGGAAAGAAAAATAAATGTTTACGTCAGTTTAATTGCAATAAAAATATTAATAATAATAATAATATTATTACAATCTTTATTATTATTTAAAACAATAAAATTAACGGACATAATAGCTCCAACAGATAACGTACGTTATCAGCGTTAACAAACTTGCTAATACGTTTCAACGACCAACTAATCTGCTGCTCTCTCACTCACCGAGCCCAAAAAACATGTATGTGTGTTCGTGTCCATGGGCTGACACATATGAGTTCAATGGTTTTATACTGTTCAAACCCATGATTTGCAACCCCATATGCATAGATAGGTGTCAGAGTAAAACCAATTAACAATATTCTAATAATTGTCAAGACTCTCCTTGTAAACCCAAATGAGTTTTTTCTCCCATGGGACAAACTTGTCACCCAAAAGGAGTTTTTTCCATTTCAAACATCAAACTTTGAGCATCGACATCTCGTTCGCTTTAGCTCTGTTTTGGATGATTTATATCGTTGTGAAGCTCCTTCAAAGAGAACACAAACTCATAAAATAATAATTATATATCTTACTTTCATATAAATTAAATCTTGTCCAAAACCTAGGAAAACATACTCTTTCCAACACCTAGAACATCTCTGATCCTAACTACAAGCTGCTGAAGAAATAGAAGAATCCAAACCAAATATGAAAAGAATGAAAGCATTGCAAAAAAGGAAGCCCAAAACACACTGTAGCAGACCTTTTGCTGACTGAATCATTAGAAGAAAAGCTTTTGAATGGAATGATGAACAAACAACATGCATGACTGGAAGACGTTCAGTGAGCTCGTGATGGAAAGACCAAACAAAAACCGAAACTTCCCATGAAGATTAACCCGGTTGATTAGAAAGTCTGGCCACCTGAATTGCAGCATCATTCTAGCCAAGATAACCAATATTGTATTTCAAGACATTTTTTAATCTACAAACTAATTACGCAATGCAGCCAAGTAAATGAAGCTGCCCGGTCGCTTCATTAAAATTAGTTATATATACATTCAACTTCAATCATCTCGTTAAGTTATACCTTTTTTGATGGATGATCCAATAAATGCAAAACAAGTCCAGTAAGGTTTGATTATATATATTCTTCGACATTTTTTTGAACGGTCTAAAGTACGTTTATAAAGAAACAGGCAAGAAACTAGATGAGAATACAAACATAATAATAATTAATTAGAATAATAAAACACCATCAAATGAAACTAAACTGAAACCAAGACCTAAAACACTAAACCACAACACCCTTATAGCTTGGTTTGGCTGAGCAATCCAATCCCACAAGCCCATCATGAACACTAATATTGCATCGAATTTTGATCCGTGTAGTAGAAAAGTAATAGCTTGGATGTCATCCAAAATATTCCGACTGGAGCTAGTGTAATCTTGAAACAGAACAGAGTTTCAAAATTTCCATGTCGCACATATACTTGATTGAAAGATAGTTGTTTCCAAAGAAAGATGCAAGATTGCGCTGTTGATCAAGTGAAGCAACCCTTTAAAACCGTATTGATTGGGATTGGGATGTGACGGATGTCCATGCTCCACCACATGACAATCTATCTCCATATCTTACAAGCCAACGAGCATTTCGTGAGAAGACAACATACTAGGCAATTTCCAAAAAATACGATACCACCTTTTCTTTCCAAATTTAAACGAGTGCGTAATCTATCTTGCC
The DNA here is from genome assembly GCA_020465985.1 of Centrapalus pauciflorus. Classification (NCBI taxonomy): domain Eukaryota; kingdom Viridiplantae; phylum Streptophyta; class Magnoliopsida; order Asterales; family Asteraceae; genus Centrapalus; species Centrapalus pauciflorus. The sequence goes on along the minus strand of JAANYP010004970.1, from coordinate 786,605 downwards.
AAACTCTTCGTATCATAACATACACTTTGAGATTATTATTTGAATATGAATATGCTTAGTTTGATTAGAACAACTAATTAACAATTGATTTATACGAGAAAATAATAATACCTTAACTTTGATAAATTACAATAAACTAGATTTTTATTATTTTTTCAGTTTCTGTGACTACTAATTACATTTGAATTGATTTTTATTTGATCTGTTGAAATAACTGATGTCACGCTAAACTATTGGTGATGACATATTTTAGTTCACATAATTGGTGTATGTAACCATGTAAATTATTGTGAACCTTTTACAAATGGCTTGGGTTAGGGTTCGATTTCAACCTCATAATTAGCTTATATATGATGAAAGACTATTTCATTATGTTCAGCCTCGCTGCCATGGGCACCTTGATGCAGAAATATCCCCTAAAGAAGACATCATGGATTCAATGTAATGGTTTTTCCTATATATTGTTTTCACTATGAGCTAGATAGATGGACTGCAATCGATTACTATATATATTCGGAAATCATTGCTTATTTCGAGAAGAAAGTTATTGATATGTGTATTAATCGCTTGGAATTATGTGTATAAATTTGTTTAGATCGTGAACTTTATGTAAAAAAATTCCTTCTACATAAGTTAATTCATAATGGTTAAGTTTGATGTGTTCATGTTATCAGGATTTTGTATCTTAAAACTTGTTCTGTTCATGTTATTCATCAACCTGTTGATATCATACACAGACCATTACAAGTTGATTGTTTTGTAGCATTTTGGGAGTTTGTTTTACGTGTCTGTATTGAATTGTTCAAAAAGCTCGTCATTTATATTTTTATTATATCTTAATTTATTTAGATTCATATATTTCTTTAAGTTTGTTTTGTTGTAAAAAAAAAAAGAAGTTTGCTTTAGATTTGGAAAGTATTGAATGTAAATGATTCAATTTACGTAGTTAACTTTTCCATTTATCTAAAGAGCCTGAATCATTAATAAACTTCAAGTAAAACCATCCAACGTAATGTTCAGGGTTTTCTTAATCCCGAATAAATAATAGAATCAATGGGTGTATTTCTAATCATGCAAGTGTTATACTTTTCAGTTTTCAGTCTGAATGCAAGAGAATTGCTTGCATTGTAGGATTTATGTTGAATGTTTGACTAAATCTTTATAGTTCAAAGTTTTCTTATGAATTATTACGCTTTGCCACAAAAGCTAAAGGATCTTCATTTACCTATATTTTTAGTCAGTTTTGATCAAAATGAGGTGCACGTAGTTCATATGCTCCATGGATCACACATTTTCAACTTAAGAATTGGTTATCTGGTTCGATATTACTTGTTAACCCAACTTGTCTTGTTGATTTATGTTGTTGCGAACTTGAGAAATATATATGTGATCGATTCATTAATTTGTTATTGTAATGCAATTGAAAGTAAAGATTCAACGACATGGATTGGTTTGCTTCTTTGTTATAGGTGCAACTAAAAAGCAGAACGACTAACCCGACAAGGAACACCCGGAAGTTTTATACACCTTGAGATCACATCTAAGTTCTTGCGTCGGTGCTTCAAGTTCCTGTATATCCTCTCTAAAGTAAACTACTTAAATGATTTCTTATTGCTTTCACATCAAATCCATGGCTCTCTAGATTCATAAGCATGCTTCTCGGATTGTCAAATTAAAACTAATTAAAACCTATTCTCTGACCTCCACCACATGGAAAAAGATGACCATTTACTAATAGATTGTCATTCCTACAATCAAACGCTAATGCTACTCACTTTGCATTTGCAGAATTGTATGGAACAGTTCCATTGGTTACATAATCTATTTCTAACATGAAATTGGAGATAGAGACAAATTCAAACCCAATAATCATATTTTAAAACCAATTTCATAACCTGATAATCATATCTTAAGGTACTAAAGGGGGCTGGCATGTGATAAATTAAGAAAATCATGACACGTAACAAATTTAGCTATGCATTAATTAGTGTTTATAAATTATATATAAACTATGCCTTAAATAGAATTTGTATCAGTTGAGAAAAAAAAATCCACAACTTATAAAATAGCCATAAAAAACTTCTAGAATCCCTATTGATTATAAGTGCATTAAAATATACAATAATTACAAATATTATTCACTAATAAAAACTCCACAGTAAATTTCAAATGCCTAAAAACACATACAAATTATCAAGGTTTCAAAAGATACAAGAAAATAGAAATGTTGGTCATTTATAGACGGTACATGACTACATGTTAACATGTATGGAGTATTTTGCAACTTCTCATATCTCAAGCAACAATAATGTCATTTTTCAAAATAGCAGGGCTGTATGTGAAAATGGGTAAACTAATGAGGGGAGGTCAATGCAAATTGTAGGGTTAGGGTTAGGGTTGGCCCCGGCAGGCCACAGCCACACTCGGCCTATATATAGGAACGTCTTTTTCATTAGATTAGCAGCATTTCAGTTTCAGCGCCGCTTGACATGGACGAAATTTGGTATCTGTTTCTCAAAGATGATATCACCGATTCAATGTAAGCGAGTTCCCTTTCTGTTTGTTCCGATCGATGGATTTCGTTAGGAGATAGCGATGGACGTTTGCTTTACATATGAAAATCCTCGCTTTTTCTAAACGAAAGTTGTCATATAATTGAAAACCCTTGTTTTTTCGAAACGAAAGTTTTAGATCTGTGATTAATCCGATGGATTTCTCGTATATATATTTGCGTATAGTATAAGATCGGCAATAAAAATTATGATGAATAAAAATCCATAAACTTGATTTGCTTGTAGTTATTCTGGATTTTGTGTCATTAACTTGTTCTGTCCTTTTTTTTTTCTAATCGTTGGATTACACGTTATTTATCCATTTATTGATGTTATACACCGATCTTTAATTTAGTCTTTTAGGAAAGGATCAAAGCAGAGTTGATTGTTCACAGGATTTTAAGAGTTCGTTCATCTTTCACAGGAAAAGGTAAGTTCTAAAGTCATCCATACATACAGCTTTGTTATATAATCGTTTTAGATTATAAAAGATCTGAAGGTAAACTTAAGCCAATTTAATTATTTGATCGTATATGTAGTTGTGTGCATTTTTTTAAAATTGTGTAATTTTCAATTATTAAAATCAATTTGTGTATTTACAGGAGTCTACAATAGGGTTGAAGCATGAAGCATTTGCTCTGCCTAATTGCATCTGGCTCCGGACATATCTTGAAACATGCATGGAAAAGCTTACAGATGACAGATTTGCGGCCTCCTGGCTCTTGATCATCTCATCATAAAGCAGGTGTTTCCATGCCTTAGTGATTCTGTAACCCAATCTTCATGTTCAGTCTGCTTATATGGAAAACAGCTGAATTTTGAGCATTTGGGACATAGTAGAGCTTTTTGACAAAGTCACTGGAGTCTACTTGTGCTAAATTCTCATCTAACCAAGACTTGTTAGGTGAAAACCTGAATGGATCAAGAAAGGTCGATGTAACAATAATGGAGTTTATTGTAAATCAACTTGTACCATTGTTTTGAGTTTTGGTTAGTTTAAGAGCTAGGGTGTTGGTGTTTGGTCTATCTCGGAATGCAACTTGTAATGTTATCTAGTCCCTTGCTAGATTTGTGTGCTGTTAAAACAATGGTTTATTATTAAAAAAACCATAATGTTTTTACTTTTTTTTGCGTTTTCGTCCATCTATGTTAATTTTTTCCATAAAAATCCTCATGTTAATTTTTTCTTTTTGGTTTAGTGAAATTTGGACATTAGATCCCGGTTATAATTTGTGTACTGGGTTTTTAAAAACTGAAAAACCGGGTTCTAATTCAAAATTTACTAAACCAAAAAGAAAAAAATTAACTTTGAGAACTTTTATGGATAAAAAATAACATTGATAGATGAAAACATAAAAAAACATGAAAACATGTTGTTTTTTTTTTCATAATAAACCTTTAAATATAAGGAAGCTTGTACCATTGTTTTACCAAATTACCATTTTAATTTTTTGCACTTCCCATTAAATAGATTAGTTTCAAGCCACAAAGTCATCAATAAGGGCTCACAACAATGTTAGAGCCAGATCATTCATAATCGTACCTCATGTACACGTATATGTGAAGCCCAAGATTCTCTTTTTCAAGAAGAGCTTATTCTAAAAACTTCATAAAATTCTCTTTCAATGATATCTATAACTGAAGTGTTTTTAGGGAAAAAAAAAAAGCATACATTTGTTCCTGAATAATCGAGGTGTACCATATATGCCAACCAATTTATGTTTTATTTCCATTGATGGAAGTGTCTATAAAGTTTATATAACCACATTCTACTACATAATGAAATGACTCATGTGCAATTTGAAGTCCACATATATACATGATAATTGGGTCGAGGATGATGCAAAAACCATGATTGCTCTATGGAACCATTACCTGATTACTGCTCTTTTTCATCGTTAATTCGAGACATTTCATAAAGTAGATCTTCTCATCAAACCTACGTCTGGTGCTAAACGATGGTCTAGAAGTCATAACTTGAAGATGATATCATCTCATTTTCTTAATTATCATCAATCACATTCGTTACAACTCAATGGTGGAATTCATAACTTAGAACAACTATAAATTAGTAGAAATTGTTATTAGGATGGCTGACCAACAGTCCATCACCATGATTACATGAGTAGGATGAAAACCAACAGCTTAACAGATTATATATATGGAATTTGTATATACAACAATAACCTATAGAAGGAAAACGAGGAACAAAGAAAGTAAGAATACGAAGCCATTTTGATTTGAAGAACGAACTTCAAACTCGTAGCCTAAGCAGTGGCTGCAGCCTTTTCTTCTTCCTCGTGTGTCGGCTGAAGGGTGCAAATGAGGTTGCGATCACCATACACATTATCCACACGGCCTGTCAAGACAAACCAACAAAAAATCCATATTTAGTAACACAAAAACACAGCAAAAATGAACTTTTTCGCAAAAGATAAACGAGAAACGGACATGTAGTTGGCCAGAACTTGGCAGAACGAAGCCATGAAGCAGGGTAGGCTGCGTATTCTCGAGAGTATGGTTTTGTCCACTTATCGGCCATGAGTAGTTGAAGGGGATGAGGAGCTCCCTATGAAAGAATAGAACATACAAATTGATTTCTTTCTAACCGCGAATGTAAATCATAAAAATTCACTCAAAAACAGAGTATAATGACAACATACCTTGATAACATTGTTGTTGGTATCAACTTTCCCTTTCTCTATTTCTGCTATTTCCTCTCTAATGGATATTAATGCATCACAAAACCTGTCTAACTCTGCCTGCACAACGGAATTTCAATTTATTATACTAAACGGAAGGCAACCCATATGAAAAGGCTCAATGTTAAGCATACCTTGCTTTCACTTTCAGTAGGTTCAATCATGAGCGTCCCAGGAACTGGCCATGACATTGTTGGGCCATGAAATCCGTAATCTATCAGACGCTTAGCAACATCTTCTGGCTCTATCCCGGCTGTTGCCTAAATAATGAAGGGGAAAAACCAAGAGTTAGGCATGGATCATGTTGAAGGCAGAGTGAAATTTACCTTTAAGGGTCTCAAATCAACAATAAATTCATGCGCAACGGTTCCATTGACACCACGGAAAAGAATGGGGTAGTGACTCTGAAACAAAATCCAAAAGGAAAAGAATTAGTTTCACAAGTAGTCAGGGAGCGATCATACCAAACTAATGCACCAGATCCCATTAAAACTCAACATATTAGTACTAGATAGGGTGACCACCATTAACCATATCAGAAAAAGAAAGTTAGTTACACCAAGTGGTGCGAGATAAAGCAACTTGTTTTAGGAAACAAACCTCAAGACGTTTTGCCATGTAGTTTGCATTCAAGATGGCAATCTTTGAGGCATCTGTAAGTCCTTGAGATCCCATCATGGCAATGTATGTATATGAAATGGGCAAGATAAGTGCAGAGCCCCAAGGTGCTGCAGAAATGGTTCCAAGCGGCTGAGCCTTTTCAGGGGCTGGTAATCCTCCTGTAGCAACCTTTTATAAATAATTTACATCAAATTAGAAGGTGGGAATGGTAACGTCAAAATTACAAATCATTAATAAAGAAACGGTTCAAAACTGCACATGCCATTTATGGAAGTAAAAACATCGAGGATTACTGATATCATCCAAAAACTGTTGATCTCATTTAGGCTTTGGTGCTTACCACGGGATGAGAAGGCAAGTACGGTGCTAAGTGTTTCTTCACACCAATTGGACCCATTCCAGGACCACCTCCACCATGTGGAATGCAAAATGTCTTGTGAAGGTTCAGATGGCAGACATCAGCACCAATCCACCCAGGACTCGTCAAGCCAACCTGCAATACGAAAGCTTTAACGTTATTAGCAAAATCAGTAATTATCACGGGTGGCTACTCAAGAAAAATGAGCTTCACAACTCACAAGAGAAACTAGAGACATTGTATCAGTCATATATAGACCCATTATTCTATCCCACGGGAGCTTAGGGATGGGCTAACAGGTGCCTTCTCCCTCCCTTCAAGTTTTTGCAGTTAAAATGGTTGTTTAGAAATTCAAGTAGAAAATCATAATACCTGTGCATTCATGTTCGCACCATCCATGTAAACCTGACCTCCGTTGTCATGAATTATTTTGCAAATCTCATCAATACCCTCTTCATAAACTCCATGAGTCGAAGGATATGTAACCTAGAACAAAAGAAGCTAATATTTATCCTCAATACATTCAACATTTCAACGGCTTTAAGTGAGAATGTGTTTGGCTTGTCAACAAAGATAAGCATACCATTAGAGCAGATAGGTTGTCTTTATTTGCCTCAGCAGCCTTCCGAACCTCTTCAATATTAATGTTACCTTTAGCATCAGTTCCAACTGTAATAATTCTCATTCCACACATAGCAGCACTTGCAGGATTTGTTCCATGTGCAGAGACGGGAATAATGCACACATTGCGATGATTATCTCCTCTTGCCTACGTTTTATGGAAAAAAAAATTTCTATAAAACAACCTCTAAAAAGTAGAACTTAATTGAATTAATTGCAACATAAATGTAACACACTTGCTATTAATTTTTTTGGGTTCATACTTTCAAAATCAAATTTTAAGGGGTCTATGTTATAAGTTTATATGCTAATAAGGGACCTGGTTACCTAAAATAGAAATTAACTTTTAGTAATTTGTTTCATCATTTGGTAACTGTCACTTAGTTGATGATACAAGCCCTTATACATTGATTTTTGTATGAACCCCAAAATAGAATTCAATTGAAGGTATGTTATATATACTCTTTGGTGCAATCAACCTCCTTAATCTGTAAAAGTGTTTTGCATCATACCATGTGATATGCTCGGATAACCATCAGCCCGGCATACTCTCCAGCAGCACCAGCATTTGGTTGCAAAGAGAATGAATCAAATCCAGTGATGGTGCACAACATATCGCCCAAATTCTTGAACATTTCCTGAAAATGAACGGCATGAATAATTTATTGTGGCTCAATCTTAAACTTGATGATAATATAACTTGAATTGCGAGTGAACAAAGAGAAGGTGATTACTTGGTATCCTTCCGCCTGTTCTGTAGGAGCAAACGGATGCATATCTGCAAAGGCTGGCCATGTCACGGGCATCATCTCAGTAGTTGCGTTAAGCTTCATCGTACAAGATCCCAAGGGAATCATACTGTGGCATAACGAAAGATCCTTGGACTGCAATTTGCTGATATATCTCAGTAGCTCATGCTCCGTGTGGAAACTATGTAAAACGAAAGAGAATCAGGAGAGTCCACTAAAGATTGGCCTTCTATTTTGAGATGGATTAAGGCCGTAAAATATCAACATATTTTTCCAAATGCATCGATATCGTACATTAATTTTTTTTCTTATTCATATGTTACGTGTACTTTAGTTTTCAATTCCAATATACTATATTTCTACATAGAGTCCGGTTTTTCACACAAATAGAGTCCGGTTTTTCAACTGGGCTCTATGTAGAAATTAGGTAGGGTCAAAAGGTTGATGTACCGGTAACCCCAACCGGCCCCCGCCAGACCGCCTCAGGCCCATCCCGTGAGAGGTAAATCGAGCTGACTCAATGCTAAGGCAACACTAGGGAGTCCAATGGTTTCAAGGAAGCAGTTTTACTACTCCACCACTTCGAACCCCAGACCTTTGTTAGGTAAGGTCAAACTTACCGGTGTCTTTTCCAACTAGGGAGGCATGTAGAAATGTACCATATTGAAATGGAAAACTTAAGTACATGTACCAAAAACAGGTTAGAAAGAAACGTACGAGTTAAAAATCGGATGTGTCATATATGGAGTCTCCCTTACAAGCCCGGAAGGGATAACATCTTGTACCTCTGGTGCAAGAGATGAGGCTGTAAATGTCACCTACAAAAGTACGAGAATCTTTGAATCGTTATCCACTGTAAAAAGTATCTAAATACAATTGATCGTAGTATCCAAACAAACACAAAACTCACCGGTTTCCCCAATGCAAAAACTTTAAACAATGTATCAACATCCTCAATGGCGGTTGTTTCATCAAATGAGACAGTGATCTGAGACCAAGAACATTCCAATTAACTTCAAGAACAGAGTCATTTGCGAAAATAATGAACTTTCGAACCATACATACGGTGTTTTTGTCCACAATACGAAGATTCATCTTGTTTTTGTAAGCTTCTTCAGCTATTGCACTTGAATCAGCACATTTTATCTTCACAGTGTCGAAAAATGGGAGACCCTGGACTTCTACTGTTTCAAGTTTCTTCAGTCCAGCAGCAAATGTCGCAGCAAGTCCATGGGTTCGTTGCGCAATCGTCTTTAGACCTTCAGGTCCATGGTAAATACCGAACATAGCAGCCATGTTCGCAAGCAATGCCTACATAATAACAAAATGTTCAAGTGCAAAAAGAGTCAAAAGACACAAACAAACAAAGAAACAAACACAGAAATTGAGATTATATATTGGTATGTTAAAGAGACTTGAACTGGTATATCATAAACAGGATTTCTGAATGGGTATGTACTATCGTAAGTTCGTAACATATAAAAATCTTCCTGGATAAACTAAATAACATTTTGTTATTATCGTTAAAATTATAAAATATTTCCAGGATATGCATATGCTATATATGTGCTATGTATGTCGGCCTCTGTTCATAAACTATTCTTTTTGAAAGGGTAAGTTGAATAGAAAATAATCAACCTTGGTTCTTTGCTCCTTGAGGTGACCAAGTTTTCTGACACAGAAAGAATTACAAAACTTTCAATAATTTTACATTTAAGGTATAGAAATTTAAAGCTTAATTTACTATTTTAGTGAACAAACTCTTATACCAACTTTCAATCTTTCCTATTTGGATCTATTGCACTTTGCAGCTGCCAAACCTTTTCCACGTCTGCCCTATTACTCAAACTACTGAAAATAGAGAAAAATTTTAAGTTGGATTGTGTTTAGTTTCACAAAAATTCCATTTCACTTTTCAAAAAAAAATGAAACTTGTTTGTTTAATACAATTCCTCAAATTTTCATTTTATTTTTTAGAACACCATTTTTTTATACTTTCTATTACTTTTTTACCACCTATATTTACCTTTTATACTCTCGTTCTCTCTTTTACTTTTCCATCACCTACCTATATTTACTTTATATATTATTTTTCTTACTTTTCTATCTACTATCCCATTTTTCTTGAAACTAAAAACTTCATCATCTAAACAAGTTTTCGTTTTTTTATCGAAATCTTTGTTTTTTCTTGAAACTATAAATTGAAAACTGAAAATAAAAAATGACTATAGCTAAACACAATTTAATTTTTGGTTTTAATGTTGGTTGCCTTAAACAGGAAAATGACCAAAGTTGGTTACCTTTTTATGCAATTAACTTATCTTTTTTAAACTCAACAATCTATGATAACTTTTTTCAAATCATGCATATTGATAATCAGAATGCTCAAGTAATTCATGAAATTGAAATTCAACAAAAACAACACCTGAGCTGTGCAAATATTGCTAGTAGCTTTATCCCTCCGAATATGTTGCTCCCTTGTCTGCATCGCCATACGTAAAGCAGGCTTACCAGAAGAATCAACACTTACACCAATAATTCTTCCGGGCATCATCCTCTTATACTCTTGCGATGTTGCAAGGAACGCTGCATGAGGTCCTCCATATCCCATCGGAACTCCAAATCTTTGAGCCGATCCAACCACAATATCAACTCCAAATTCACCCGGCGGCTTCAAAATAGTCAAAGCTAGCAAATCACTAGCCATGACAACCTTCACACCATTAGCGTGTGCATTCTTAACAAACTCTCCATAATCCAACAACTCCCCTTCAGTCCCAGGATACTGAACCAAAACCCCGCAAACATCACCAGATGAGTAATCGACATCCTTCAGATCCGATGTAACCACTTTCAAATCGAAACCATCAGCTCTAGTTTTACAAATATCAATTGTTTGTGGGTGGCAATTACTTGCAATGATAAATGTTTTCTTCTTACCCTTTTGAATATTATTACACATGGCCATAGCTTCAGCGGCCGCGGTTCCTTCATCGAGTAATGAAGCATTGGACATTGGTAAACCTGTAAGATCCGTAACCATGGTTTGGAAATTGAGCAGGGATTCGAGTCTTCCCTGCGCAATTTCTGCCTGGTAAGGAGTATACTGAGTATACCAACCAGGATTTTCCATAATATTCCTCAAAATTACACTAGGAACAAAAGTATTGTAATACCCCATACCAATAAACGACTTAAAGACACTGTTTTTAGATGCTAATTCTTGCATATGTGCAATCATTTGAGATTCAGTTAACCCCTGATCAAATTTGGGGAATTTCATGGAATTAAGTCGAATTGATTTAGGTACCGTGGCATCAATGAGTGAATCGAGACTCGAAAAGCCAACAAATTCCGCCATTTTTGTTTGTTCTTCGGGGGTGGCGGAGTTATGGCGGCGTGCGAAAGTGTCACTGGGTTTCAATGCTTCGATCGAAATGGATCGAGATTGTGAACCAAACCCATGAAAGTTCCTTTCCGATTTAACATTCTTGTCGCGAGAAATGTATGGAGGCAACGAGGTAACATACCTTGAAGACGAGTACAAGGCAGGGGATGGTGAGTTTTGCTTGTTCTGTGAAACCAGACGCTTGAGAATGGCTTTGTTTGCAAGCCTGCGTGCACGATCCATTAGTGTTATGGTGAAATTGGATTGAACTTGAGAGAATCAAGCTGAATTGAAGAACATCCGCATCCACTTGAATGAAAGTGGATTGATTAAAAAAGGGTAAGAAGTTGAATGCTCAGTTTTTGTGTTGTTATATTAGTATTTTCATGAGGGGTAGTGGGTTGGTGATAAGAGGTTGTTGGGATTTGGGAATACACACACATATATACGAACGGAAAATTACGTTTTTGATCCCTATACTATACACTAGTTGTTGCATTTGGCATCAATGATATCTTCAAAGTTTTGTTTTTCTGTTAAAGTGGAATCCGTTAACTCATTTAATATCTTCAATCTATAATTTCTTTTTCTCTCATAGCATTTTCTTGAACAATTATAATATATTTGTAATATCTTTAAAACATTTTTAATGGGTATCCCTTAATATTTAATTACTTTTTTTTAAACAACTCTAAAACACATATATAGTTAATGAGATCCATTTGTTATTTTCTTTATATATTTAATAATGATACAAGTATTATGCATGAGATATGAGAATTATAAATATAACACGATGCTCTCTCTTACAATGTAATAATACCTTGACATCCATGATATAATCAGAGTCGGTCCAATCATTTTTGAGATCTCAAACAAAAACTTAAAAAGGATCATACACCCATACACATAAGTATATTTAAAACAAACAAAAAACTTATAATTATGTTATGTTAAAACTAAAAATTTTACAAGTCAGTGACCTTGTTTAATTGATAATAACCTAAGTATATGATAGATTTTTATAAAATAAGTCATGGACGGTTATCCGTGTTGACATTTTCCAGGGCCGGCCATTAATATAATGGATTATACTATCTTAGCCAACAGAGGCAGGCCTAGGTTTCGAGGCCGTCCGTAACATAATTTTTTATTTTGTTTCCATTTAAAAAATTCAATTAATTAGATTGATTGTGTCGAAAAAATGGATATATTTAATGTAAAAGTAACACAAATAATGCTAAAATTGAGTATTTTATTTGTTGTAATGACTTATATTATAAAATTATTTGTTGATGTTATAAATTTTTAATCAATTTATTTTAGAAAATTTATTTACATAATCAAAAAAATCATCAGTTGTATAATTACAATAAAAAAAATGCTATAAAACTGAGTTATTGATTAGAAAATTGGTTGCACGTGCGTGTTACACACTTACACATCAAAACTTGTGTGTCTGCCATTGTTAGCCAATGAGTGAAGGTCAAAATACAATGTATGTTTGTTAAAATATGAAAATATTAATAAATTGACGGAGATTAATTTGATTTAATTTACTTGTAAAGGAAGTTGGTTGGTGGGTGGAAAATGAGACGGAATGTTTCAAGGGTGTGTATAGTAATTATGCATAGATGTTTATGTTTTATATTGCTTGTATTTTTTTTTTTTTAACTTTTTAAGTAAGAGATGGAAATAATTCAATCAACTTGTGCTTTACCTTGTAGTAATCGTTAATAGGTGGTTCTTTTTTGGGTAAAGTTATACAATAGTAATCTACTTTTGAAAATTTATCAATATGGTATGTCTACTTTTGAAAATTTATCAATATGGTATGTCTACTTTTTTAAATATCGATATGATACCTGTACTTCAATTTTTCATACTGATATGACCATATTTGTAATAGACCCCTGTTTTTCATACCATTAGAACCATGTTTCGTATATAAAAACCAGACTCTATTATGTAGAATGACCATATCGATACAGAAAATTAAAGTACGCGTACCATATAGACAATTAAAAAAGTAAACGTACCATATCGATACATTTTCAAAAGTAGATTGCTATTGTATGGCTTTACCCCTTCCTTTTATATTAAGATTAATTCTGAACGTGATTTTCTCTAACATAAATCATCAAATTCTATTTTTATTTGGGTTCAGTAAGAATCCATCAATTCCATAAAAACATGAAAACCATCCTAAATACCCTACCCCAACTACCCTCAACCTACCTACACCACCACACCCCCACCCTCAACTCTACCCACCCAAACCCTAACCCTACCTTACACTTCAACCTACCCACCCCATCTCCTACCCCTACCCCACCCTACCCTTACACCATTACCCTACCCCTATCCTACCCCACCCCACCCTCAAGATACCCTACCCCTTACCCATATTTATCATAATGAGAATTATTCCAACAATTTTTAATAATTATTATTTTTCAATAACATATTTACATAACTTATAAACATTGATTATTTGAAAGTTAATAAACATAACTGATAAACATGATTATAACATACACATTTGAATTGTTACTTGATTTTTGAAAGCATGTTGATTATATGTTTCATTGAATGCATATATGTTACTTGATTATAAGTTATAAACTTGAATTGTTTTCTTACTTGAATCTTGTTAAAGCTATTTGAATGTTTTTAAAGGTTTACTTGAATGACTATGATTAAATGATATTATTGTTACATGATACTTGACTTTAATCAATGATATTTGGTTTACTTGAATCTTGTTGTTGTTATTTGGTTATGTTTCTTGAATGCATATATGTTATTTGATTAAAACTTATAATCTTGAATTGATTTATTACTTGAATCTTGTTAAAGCTATTTAAATCTTTTAAAACGGTTTGCTTGAATCACTTTGATTAAATGATATTGTTGTTACTTGATACTTGACTTTAATCAATGATATTGGTTTAGTTTTGAGAATGAATATGTAGAATTAATAAAAACAACATAATCAAATATTTTATAAAACAAACAGACTTATTGGATTCTCTTATCAGACCTCAGTATCTTATCATGATCATCTCTCATCAATCAGAAGTGAAATCAGACATCAGACAATTTACCTCTTATGTAATCAAACAACACCGAAATTTTCGGCATCACTTTTTGTTACAGTTATTATCTGATTTATTATTTTTAAAACGCTGCAACACTTTTTTAAACGCAAATCCACACACCCTCTTCATCTTTAAAAAAACGCTAAATAACTAAATTTATATCGTTGGTTTTTAGAAAAACAAAATTAAACAACATAAATTAGTTCAATTAATAATTTTAAGTTGATGGAACGTGTGATTTTATAAGTTAACAGATCGAGGCAAATGGTAGAACCATGTGGAAGGCATTGAGTTGAACTTCAAAGATGGATTGGGTTTGAATGGCTGAGAATATGAAGAGATAAATTTACAAAGGTAATGGTTAAAGATGTTGTGGGGTGGCAGATTTTGTTTCATACACTTGCCTGCCTCTTAATTAAGCTTTCGGATCCTATCGATGAATTATCCGAAGCAACAAGTGTACTTCAATTCATCCTTCATTAAAAATTTTAACAACCTGAATAAACTTATCACATATCACTGATGATGTAGTTCCTATTCAAACACATCATCAAATTAAACCAAAAAATCCGTTTGATTGTCTTAAGTTTTAATCATTAGATACTGATCGATAATTTACATAAAAGATATCTTTGGTAGTATGTACTTTCAATATTACGTGTTCGTAACAACTACAAATCAATCATGTGTTACAATCAATGATATTTAAAATATCTTTTTTTTTTTTTTTTCATCATACAATATTTTAGGTTATATTATATTTTTAAAACTATTGATATGACCGTAAATTAAGATGAAAACAAGCAAGAAGGAGAATTGTTAAACTATTGAATGTTCAATTAATTAAATGATGTAATAGTATGTTGATGAAACTAGTAAGTAAGATTAAAGTTCAGGTTAGGCTAGTGACCAAATCCACATATTATCATATAAAAACAACATAACTATTAACTTGATGTTATAAGAAGTAGTAGTATGAAGTTATCTGTTTATCATAGTGTATTACCAAAATGACATATACTTGATGATTTTTTTTTGTTAAAATTTAATAAATGATAACACATATTAAATATCATCACACTTTTTAAATACCAAATTAGATAGATAATTCATTACTTGAGTTCTTAAACACTAAACTCCCTTTCAGTATTATATAAAAGTAAGATTAAATGATAATACTCTTGATTCTAATATGTTTGAAGGTTAGAAAATTGATAATTAAAAGTTTAAACCAAAAGCGAAAAAGGACACAATAGGATAGAGAGATTCTTGATAGATGGAGCCTGGTGAAGGGTGTCAGTAGTAGGGGTGTTCAAAAATATCCGAATCCGACGACCCGAGCCGAAAACCCGAAGTAAAATTATCCGAAAATTCTGGTTATCCAAATTTCAAATTTCGGATTCGGATACAAATTTTGCATAATTTCAGATATTCGGATTATCCGAAAATCCGGAATCCAATTTATTTTAACCTTTTTTTATTTTTTAAACTTTTTTTTCATAAGTTATTTGACTAAGAATAATTATATTCTTTAATTTTAAATGTATAATGTCACTCTAACATAATTATAACTCATATAAATGTAAGTTACTATTTTTTGACATAATTTTTGTTGTTTACGACACAATTACTTTTTTATATATTAAAAGGCATATAGATTTGTATTTTGTATATTTGAATTCATTTTATAATTTTAAGTTTAATTATAAAAATTTAAATTTCGGATAATCCGAAAATCGGATACGGATTTGGATAGTAAAATTCATGTATCAGATTTTTGGATTATCCGAAATTCGGATATCCAAAATTGGACCCCTAGTCGGTAGAGGAGGATGGGACGATCAAGAAAGGGGATTGCATAGAGGAGGCAACGACATAAGCTAATGCATGTTAAATGATAGGATAATACGATGACAGTTGCTGATGAGGGTATGATGTAGGATAAGTGAGGCCAATGTACAGGGCTATTTGTTAATTTTCTGGTGACAGAATTCGATGGTGGGTGTAATATTGAATCTTTTTAAAATATTAGCAAAATTAATATGTATGTTAAATCTGTAATACAAAGTAACAACCTAAGATCCTATTACAAATGCAGTGAAGATGTTGATCGAAAAATTATTTGACAATAGAGTAAGACATGCTGAATCCCCCCGAATTAACTAAGCCTGTTAAGGGCCCATTAGTCCTAAGTTGGTGGACTTTTTGTCTTCAACAGGACGTCTCTTAATTTGAAGGGGTGTTATTTGGCTGGTTTTTCGGTTATATGGGTTATTCGGTTTGGGTTAATCGGCTTGGGATATATCGTCCAAGTCACCTACAAACCAAACCATTACTATTTGATCAAATGGTTTTCGGGTTAATTGGGTTTCGGGTAATGCGGTTTGGGTTTGGGTAAACCAAATTACATAAAACATCATATATATATATATATATATATATGTATAATGTAATGTACGAACTATGATAAACGTTCCGGTACGATATTTGTGAATTTTTTTTTGTTTGGTATGTACACACACATACGAAAATATATATTGGGTTTTTTTATCTTATTCGGCTTTTCGGGCCCCACCCAAATAAAAAAATTGAATCCAAAACCGCCCAAATAACCAAATTATTTTTCAGTTTTAACAGAAACCCAAACCCGAACCCAATTAACCCAAACCGACTAACACAATTCGGTTTTGGATTGGGTGGTTTTTCGGGTTATTTGGTTTTATGGATTTTTTGCACACCCCTAAATTCTTGATAACCAAACCGTTTAAACCAAAAGGGACCCTAGACAGACAGTCAGACACCAAGGCCGGAAATCCATTGTAGGCCCTAGCATACAATCAATTGTATTATTTTATAGGGTTAATATTTAAAAAACTCTACGAACTTTCATGAATTTATCGAATCACTGTACTTTTTTTCTGACTGTTTAAGTCCCTAGACAATTTTTGTCTTATTCAAAACTATATATTTGACTTGCTTAGCAGGTCACTAACCGATAAAAGGTACAGTGACCTAAACAAAAAAAAAAAAAGAAAATCCAGTGACTTAATCGTGAAAATTGGAAAAGAAAGTTGGTTTTTTTAATAATAAACTATTCGATGAACTAATTGTTTTACCTGTTAAGCAGGTAGTAGGTTAAAAATATATAGTTTTGAATAAGACAAATTTTGTTTAGGGACATAAATACTCATAGAAAAAGTTCAGTGACTTAATCGATAATTCCATGAAATTCCGTGGGGTTTTTTTCAATATTAAACCCTATATTATACTCATGTGTGTGTGTGTGTATATATATATATATATATATATATATATATATATATATATATATATATATATATATATGACCCAAAAAAACTTTCGGTGTCCCCAAATATATGCAATGAATACACATTTACTTAGATCTCGATATAATATAAAATAATCACACCACATGTGGTTGATGTAATTGTCTCATGCTTAAACAACGGTTGTCTAGAGATCTTACACACACATACATAGAAAAGGATTCTATTGGAAACCTTTTTTGAATAGAAAATCAAGAAACTACCAAAAATTTTAAACTTTTCATGTGTATTTTCTATTTTTATTTAATTTAGAATATTTATTTTCATTTTATCAGATATTATTTTTTATGAATAAAACACGTTTTTTTAGCTTAAAGAAAATATTTATGCACAAATAAAATCTCATTTTTATGCATCAAACAAAAATGATGTTCTTTTTTAAAAATCATGATAAATGTTTAATTTGATTAAAATAAAAAAAATAAAAAATAAAAAATTGGTTATTTGATTCCTTATAAAAGTTAGGAGTTTTATTTCCATATATATATAATCAAATTTAATTATTAATTATTGTTTCTGTTTCCGCCTTTCCGTTTTGAGCAAATACAAATGATTTATTTCTTACAATAAAAGTGATTCAATCTGAATTTGAACAAAGAACATACATAAATGATACAAAAGTTTAGTATCAAATCAATAAACCATGTTCATGCTTGCTTCTTTAAAATAGTTCCAACAATTACATAAAACCAACATTTTTATAATAAAACCACTCAAATTTGTACGGTTGAATAACATAAATACAACAACTATTTACAATGATTATTATATACCTTGATATGTGATTATATCGACAAATAAATGTTATATGGTACAACTAAAATGTCACATAAACTTAAAAAAAAAAGTCACATAATTTTGATGCGATATGATATTATATTATCTGATTATTAAAGTTATCACAACCGATTTTGTCCAAAGTTTTTTATTTTTGCACCATCTTTATTTTTTGTTCAACAAATGTACAACGATTACATCCAAACTTATGAATACGCTTTAGTAGTTTAGTGGGCCAAAATACACACAATTAATTAAAAGGAATGAAAAATGTAAGCAAACAATTACAATAATTTCACTATATCACCACCAAAGATTAATGAAAATTTAGAGGAAAAAGTGTTTCCTTCTTCTTCTATCATCATACTTCTAATCTAACCAAATTCATCAAATCCTCTATTCAAATTGTGTTAATATTTTTCTTCAAAAAAAGAAAAAAAAAAACTCAAAAATCAAAAATCAAATTGTGTGAAGATTGATTTGCTTGCTAGCTTGAGAAAGTCCATTTCCAGATCTTGATCCGAAGATCGACCTTACATTTAGCATCGGAAACAGTAGCAGCCACCGCGGTTGATGAATTCTTAGACTTACCACCACCACCCGTTGGAATTAAGGTATGAATTCCTTCGCATTGGATTCGAATCCCAACTTTTTTGCTTCTAATCGACTCAATCTTCACTCTAGCTTCAGTATCAAGCAATATCTTTAATGGCAATCCAGATTTCTTCTTCTTCAGATCTGATCTGATCTGATTTACCACCGTAGTTTCGATAAGCAGAGCGTTGCTGTACAGTGAGGAGCGTATAATAGTGATGTTATTCGGATTACTAACTAGAGAATCCGAAAACGATCCGTTGGCGATTTGTGTTTCGTCTGTTAAGCATGTGACTGTGATCGGGTCGTAATAAAACACGACTTTCTTATTTGGATTTTTCGTTGAGAGGGTGAGATTGAGGTTGGATGTGAGATGAGTTGTGTCGTCGGCTGTGGATGTGAGATTAAATTGGGAAATTTTGAGTGAGGTGACTGAGAATGTGGGACGGTGGGGGCGGTAGAGGAGGTAAAGGATGCAGCCGGCGATGGTGGCGATGAGGAGGAGGAGGATTATGATTAAGATTGACCAGAAACAGCACAAGCAGAAGTAGCTGCGGCGGTGGTTGCGGTGGTAGATGTTTGGGTTGGGGCGGTAAGGGTGGCGGTTGAGATTAGGGTTTTTGTTTATCGTTGGCAGTGGTGGTGGTGGTTTCACGGTGGTGGTAGCGGTGACGGCATTGGGCTTTGGTGTGTCAGCCATGTTCGTTGTTGACTATGAGGGAAAGAGTGTGGTTTACAGTATGTATGAGTATGAAATCAAGGCAAAACAGTGGGATTAATAAAGATTCCTCCTCCAACTCATCATTTCAAAAAAAGTGATTAATTTCCCCAAAAACTATATTATATTTTATGTAATTAAAGGTTTTCAATTTATATATTATTAAATTCTATCATGGGTTATATTCTATTACCTTTTTTTTATTAAAAAGAGAAGATTTGTTTCATTTGTGTGTATAAATTGATGAATTCGTATGCTGTACAAAAATACGTATAGATACTTCATACCTTTTATTAATTACTATAAAAAATAATAATAAAATTTCATTTTATAATTAATTAATACAATATCTAACATAAAATATGGTATACACATACGGTGAGGGAGTGTACAAATATTCGATAAGAAAACTCAAATCAAATTTTCAACATTTTAAAGTGTTTCATATGAATTTTTTGATTACTTCTTCCTTAATCCAAGCGTACGTGAAACCATGATAAATCTTGGATAGATATTACTTTCTTCATACCAAAATAACTATGCATCATACAAAAACATATAAACCTGAAACTACAATAGTTACAAGTTTTTATTAATTAGAGACAGTCAGACAGTTTAACTCGTAATTATTAGGATTGCGACTAAGATCTTAACATAGGTCGATCCTAGCTATTGATTTCGTGCGGTATCAGTTTAGGATCAATTTTCAGCAAGATTGGATATGAGATCGTTGGATCGATCATAGGCTTATCAACGACCTTTTACTCGGTTTAGACCATTTTAACCGGTTTTTCCAGAATGATCCTTTACCGATCTGATCCAACCTTTTATCCAGATCTAACCATTTTATCCATTAAGATCGTGAGTCAAATTGTTGGATGTACGGTCGGTTGACCTTTTTTGGATGACCATAAACATTTGAAACATATACGTGTGTTGTTTCCTAATTTAATATATAAATATTTTGTCAAGTGTTATATAATTTATTTATGATATAAATTTATAAATTATAGTACCTAGTAAAAAAATTAAAAAGTAGTAATTTTGGATATATATTCTTACTTAATATTTTAATTTTTAAAATTTAAAATTAAAAAAACCATGACATTTGTCAGAAGCACTAATTAAATAACATGTGAGAGTCTTCCTCACCTAAAGCCTTGATGTTCAAGACCGAACAGCAGATCTCTGATAGATGGAGATTAAGGATCTTAGGGTTGCTTTAGGGTATTGGGGACCCTCACTATATATAAAATGGGAATTAGGGTTATCATCAAACTCTAAAGCCCAATAATATTAGTTTATTAATTAATAGCCCAATAAGTCTATTAAAGATAAAGCCCAATAATTTAAACATATAAGCCCACTAAATAGAAATTCTAACACTTCAAGCTAATTTAGTCCCAAAACTTTATGGTTTTTGTTATTAAACTCGAAATTTTTAGGTTTATCAGTTCATGTGAAATTCTTGCTCATTTAAGTTTTTTTTTTTTTTTCCTTTTTTTGTATTTTAATTGATCATTTGATTATACATGACACTGTCAAAATAAATTATAATATTCGAGTTCTGTTATTATACTGTTAGTCACGTAGCTACAAGTTTTTTTATAGAATTCATGATTTGATGTTGCATACATATATCTGTATATTCAAGATAAAAAATCTTTAGTTATAACTTTATGATTATTCGACTCTACATAAAAAGTTTATATATATATATATATATATATATATATATATATATATATATATATATATATATATATATATATATATATATATATATATATATATATATATATATATATAGGGTAAAGTGAATATGTGGCTGTTATGTAACTAAGCTTGAGTGTAGAACCATCGATACGACGTCATTTTGGCAACAATCAGTCCCCTCTTCTCATCTGAATTTGACTGTTCTGCTCCTGCACCTGTTCATCAATAGGTTCACAAGTCACAACTATCTTCTTGCTTGTTGTTCATGTCAACTAGACATATCAGAAACAAAAACGAAAAACAATTTTGAGTTATCCATGCTCATAGTAGCGTTCATCACAAAATAAGAGACGATCCATTTAGCTTTTTCTTTCCTCCCAGACGTATTCTCTCGAGTCTCATTGTCCATCACTTGTTGCATTTCTTTAGAGCAATATAAATCTCCAGATTTTTTCCCCTTAATTACATCCCATTTCGATTCAATTACAAAACTGAGAAGAAATCCATCTAATCAAGATTATTGTCAGATGCCAATGTTCTAATCGTATAAACATATAAATAATTCTTCACTGTGTTGTTTTCTTTCCTCTATTATAAAAATCAGTCCTTATATTATCAATAGAAATTAAAATTTGGAGAAGTCGTCACCATGACAAATTTTTGTAAGTGTTATGGAAATGCATACCACATGTTTGTTGAAATGCCTCAATGTCTTTTTAATTTTAAAAAAATTATAAAATTTTGATTTTCAATTGTGTAAAGTTTATCTGTTATTTAATATTCTTTCATGACCACATTTACTTAAAGAAACCCCAAGTATTGATCTGAACTACTTGTTCCTTTTGACAATAAAAGATACTATAACTTGACCTATACATTTGTTTGGCTTTTCTTGCTACTTCAAGATAGTATCCTGTCAATGAAGTGACAACTTTCTAAGATGTGGGTTATATTTAATTCTACATTTTTGGTTGGTGATCAAAAATCCTTTTGTGATATAGAAATTTTGTTCTCATATATTCGTTGCAGTGCCACTGATACTTAAAAGTGAGATTTGAGACTTTTATTGGTTGAAAGGAGCTCTATTTTGAAGTTCTAATATATTGTTTTTGCATCGGTGTTTGTGACTTGGTATAAAGCTTTGGATTATGCTTTGTGTTTTTATGATCCAAAATACCTAACCGTAGGATTGCACTTCCAGCAAGTTAGTCAAGACAAAGAATGAACACAAACATTTCAGTTGTGAAAATAGGTCGATGACTAACAGATGGTTATAATAAATTGTGCTTATTGACATGCAAATAGATCCATAGCTCAAATGGTTAGAGCACCCATTTATGGGAGGATGGTGGTTCAATTCCACCTGGATCTTTACAGTTCATATCCACAGGCTACTTTAGAGACAACTACACAAGGTTCATATAGAAGATACATTTTTCATTACACCAACGTTTTAAAGCCATGAAATACTTTTCAAAAAGAGGCTACTCTATCTTGAATGGAGCTAATTATTATAAGAGTAAAGAAAAAGAGGCTATATTATCTTGATATATGTCTATCTCCATTTGTTTAGTGCTACTCGTTTTGCAAAATTAAAAAAAAAAAAAATACTCTACATGTCTCATTTTTTTCATTTACTCTCATATTAATGACTCCATACTAGTTAACTAAACATAGCAGCTAAGGTTCATAACCAACAAGTCAATCCACTACTTCTTCACATATGCAGTGTGAGACAACAAACCCATTTCCAACCAACACAAGAAATGGATTGCATACAAAAAACAGAAACAGACACACATAACAATACATCTATGCATATACTGATATACACATAATTTACCTATTGACACCTTCATCAAGTCTAGTTCCCTAAAGTTGAATATATTGTTAAAGCTAAGTGGCTAGTCAATTTGAAGCATTTTTTTTCTCATCATGTAATGGTCACCAATAGGTAAGCTAAACACAAAAATATTATGTTGTTGTTATGGACCAATACTAATCAAGCAGGATTATACACTACTACAATAATATAATCAAAGTTATTCAAACAAAGATCTAGGTGGAATCGAACCACCATCCTCCCATGAAAGCAACAAAACATACATGGGCGCTCTACCACTTGAGCTTTAGATCTATCAGCTAATTATATGCTAGTTGTTTATTTCCTGCTATATTTATAAAGTTTACAATCATGTGTTCAATAAAAACAAATTCATATGATAACATCTCAAAGTTACTATAATGTGTAAACCCAAGATGTGTGGGCAACACCAAAAAACGGCCAAAAAAAACCATTTAAAGATTTGAATGGTCTCATGTTTTGCATACATATACGGCTAACACAAGCTTTGGCATAAACATAGCAATGACAAATTAAAAATTTGTGTCAGGTCTTGCATACATATATCCAGTAAACACTCCTTCTCTAACACATAAACAAAACCAAATTGACATATTAAAAAGTATGGCTTTTTTTCTAATACTTGGTCTTCACAAATGAAAAAAGGTAAAGTAAACAAAATGTTCTTAAATACCAAAAGAGTACAAGAATTTGTGAAGAAAATTTATATATGATGATACGAATTACAATATATTGTGAAACATGTAATTTGAGACTAAGAATTATTAATTTAATTATGAGATACCAACGAATTAGTGATGAGTAGTCTCGAATCGCAGATGAGATTGCGGAAGCTATGAATGAACCGAAGAACATACCAGGGAGAAGGGATACGTCAAAATCGAAGAACATATCTGGTAGAAGTGATGCACCGAAATCGAAAATGCAATTCGTTTGCGCTGATAAGCGATGGATCAAAGAAGAAGAATGGAAGGGGAAGCGATGATGTTCCTGATCTGGATTGGAAATTGAAAACTGAAGAGTTGGAAACCCTTTTTTTTTTTAATAAAACGACGTCACTTTGGTAAGTTTCACACCCAAGCTTACATACATGACAGCCACATATATATATATATATATATATATATATATATATATATATATATATATATATATATATATATATATATATATATATATATATATATATATAGATTTGGGTTCAAATGAGTACCACTAGTTTTGCGGAGTACCGGAGGTACCTCACTTAAAACCATTTTTTTTGAAATTTTTTTACATAATCATGTTTAAATTAATAATACAAGACTACTTGCAAAAAATCACACATAAACACACACTATAACTATGTGAAACGTGCAAGTTCACATGAACTGCACTGTTGTGAACGTATGTTCACAGCTAAGCATGTTCACATGAATTTTTTCACGTTCACATGACTTTTAAGAGGCTAGAAAGTGTGAATGTGTGTAATCTTTTACGAATAGGCTTATATTATTTGTATCTAAATGAATATGAAAAAAATTACAAAAAAAAAAACTTTTTTTCGGAGCATGTTCACATCTTAAACCCGTGTGTTCACAGGTACTCACGGTACTCCGCATTTTTTAGGTACTCACACGAACCATATTCTATATATATATATATATATATATATATATATATATATATATATACAGGGAGGTTGAATGGAAAACCAACATGCACCTGAAAACTTGTGAAAACCGCACTGCACCGATTTTCATGAGTTAAACCATGAATCTGATAGAAGACCTCATGTAATACCCATCCGATTTCAAAACCTCACGTTATGATTTTTGTTACACAAAATTCCAAGTTTTTTAGCGTATTAATGATTTTCATATTAATTATTACCATTTTGGGACCGTCCAGTTATTTGCATCAGTAAAGTTATGTAACATATGGTGTGACAAAAATGTGCATAATTGGGCAACTTAAAACTTTGGGCCTGCTACTAAAGATTTTCTTTAATTTTTTTCCCATAGAGCTCAAACAGACTCTCGTAAGCAGCTACCATTGCAAAGATAATATGTAAATTACACATACATTTACATCTTCTAACTACTTAAAAATGATATGAACGTATATTTACATAAATTTGCATGTATATGAACGTACGTTTATGTGATGCATATTTCATGAACTTAAAACGTGTAAATGTGCGTGAACTTTATATGTCAACTTTGTAATGTTAATTAAAACATATTTATGAAAAAAAATTCGAAAAAAATTAATTCTAAGAGTGGTACATTCTGATGAGTTGCATAATAAGTGATAAATACATGTGTTTGTTTTTTTTCCATACATTCCAATTTCTATAATGCGTCAAGTTTTAACAAAGAGTTATTGTATTTATTGTGGTACGAGATATTTAATGCTGTGTGGAGATTCCATGTTGCAAGATGGGTTTGGTACCCCCAATCTGATTTATATGAAGAAATGGGCTGAGCCCATTGGATTAAGTCCCAACCCAATGTATTATAACTTCGTAGTTCGTAGCGGTACAAGTACAACTACATGCACATCAAAAACATCAATTAATTTTACTCAATTCTATGACATATTCACACACATAAAACATATAGACTTATAAACATGTGTGAAAATTTCATCATAATGCTTTTAAGGGTGGTTTATCTCGAATCTCCATACTATTGTTTCTAAACACTTAGAATGTGTTCGACAATAAACCTCCATGCGCAAAAGTTTGAGCTTATAATTCGAAAACTAAAACTCTCAAAAACTATTTTACGAAAAGTTATTTGATTTATCTTTTAAAAAGAGTTTAAGCTTTTGGCTGAACGAAATTATAATATTTTTACTCTCCTAATAATTATAAACTACAACATTTAATTAATATCAATGTCTTTATATGTCATTTAATACAAAAGTTATAGCTAAGGCTACGTCTACTATTAATAAGCACAATTATATGAACTAAAAGCTCAAGCTCATATAAAATGATACAACTACAAAAAGCTCCAACCTACAGCTTTAGCTTGAAACTAAATAAAACTAGTTGTGCCAAATATACCTTTAAAAGCGGGTAGTATAGTTTGTTATTTTTATTACATATTTATAAATGCAAGCAAAGTAATTACTATATTCTTAGTTTCTTACGCTCATAAAATTATATATATTTTCACGTGATTATAAATGCGATAGAAAGCTATTAGTTTTACGCATTTACATTAATCACATGATTTTACGTATTTGTTGCAACGTTATATGAAATCTAAGATAATTTAAAATGTTTTGGTCATCTTACAAATGTCGAGTACTTTGATAATCTTATATGGCGTGGGATTAGTAACCTGGATCTAATTCGAATAAACGTGAAGATTTATCCAACTCTCGTCCAACCCTTGTCGAACCAAATCTATATTCGAGTTGCGTTTGTATCATATTTTACTTATTCACAAAATAGATCAATGTTTCATGTGTTTGTGTGCTACATCTACTATGGTTTAAACAATGAAAATAAACTAACATGAATTATTTAGTTTTATGCTTTTAAGGTGTTAGTCTTACAATCATACAAATAATATCCGTCGAATCGGGTAGATTTTAGGTTTAAATTATTAGACTTTATCTTTTATAGATTTACTGGGTAATTAAATAATACAATCATATTATTTGGGATTCAAGGTTTGATGGTAACCCTAATTATCATTTGATATATAGCGAAGGTTCCGAATACTCTAAAGCAACCTAAGATCATGTTTAGTTGATGAAAACAAATGTGTTTTTGGGTTTCCTTTTTAATGAAAACACGAGTTTTATGAAAACATGTTCATTTGCTTATTATTTTTTTTTTAAAAAAAATCATTTTCATAAAATTTTCATTTTCAAAATTTATAACTAAAATGTTGAAAACAACTTCAACTTATTTTCAACAATTTCCAATTTTAAATGGAAACAAGTTTTCAAAATTCCATAATTATGTTTAAAGGGATTGTTTTCAGAATTTCACTTGTTTTTGGGGGAAGTGAATTTGAAAACATTTTCTTTAAATTAATATTAAAAACTAGTGAAAAATTTTTTCGTCAACTAAAAATGGTCCTAATCTCTATCTATCAGTGATCTATCGTTTGACCTTGAACACTACGGACTTTGGGTGAGGAAGTCCTCACAACTACTTGCTCATCGTCAAGATTTCATATAAAGAAGATGACATCAATAAATTCAAGTATTATTTACTTTATGGCATATCTTAATTATATATCGATATGATTGATCATTTACGTTTATTAATAAAGTAGTTCAAACATATTTACGTATACAAAGTCATATATCTTTTTGTAAAGATTTAATATTGGACATCACTTTATAAAAATAAAGATTGATTACATAAGTTGTTTGAAATTCAATCCAGTTTATAAGAAATTAGCATATTGATTTTTCAAGTTTATGATTTATTCTTTTTAAACTTTCTTTTAATGTAAATATTTTTATTTAAAGGGAATTAAGTAAATTCATGTGAAATTTATTTACTTACTGTCTTTAAAGATCATAAATTATTTTTATTTTAATTTTTTTCTCATATTATAAAATATATACAAAACATAAAGCAATTGAAATAGATAGTATTTTATATGATTTTGTAAAATAATTGTGACCTTAATATTATAGGCTTTTCGCGCCGTTTGCTAGTAGAAAAAGCCATGGAAGGAAGACTGGACGTCTGGACCGATGGCCCCACTAACACCTTCCTTTGAATTTTGAATAAAAAATCACTTTGGTTCACTGATTTTTTTCATTGAATATACATTATTTCAAAAAAAAATTGCATTATGGAGCACTTTTGTTTTCAGGATTCTGTTATTTGTTAATCTAAAGAATTTCCGGTAACTGGGATTTAAAATCTTAAGGGAAAGATTGTGTTTTTACATCATAAATAAGGATGAGTTTTAAGAAATCTTGATATTTTAAATCCGTACGGAAACCAAACACATGATTTTAAACGTAAATCACAATGAATCACAGAAAATCCACAAATCAAACGTTCGCTTAGGGTGAAGGGTGTAAACCTCCCCCCAATCTACCATTTTGGACAGTTCAGTGTCACGTCAGCTTTTCTTTCTTCGTTATTTTCATTCTAATTTTTTGGAAACTCGCGTCACTCTAATCTTTCTATCTCAATACTCATTAATTTTAGAAAGGAAAATAGAGAAGAAATAGGAGGAGGAGGGTGTGTACCCGTCAGGGTGAGGTCCAAATGGCAAGCCGATGAGCCATCAGCCTAAACTTTGCTCTTTAGGGCAAGTGTAGTAGTGATTTTTTGCTTGGTTTGTATGTCACGTAGGCAAAAAGAAATTAGTATCTACTCCAAAAATATGTAATGATTACATTCAAATGTAAATCGTTTGTAATTATAAAAAGAATGACCTACGTTATTATTTAATGAATATATTGATACTTTACATCAAATCAACAAATAATTAGTTGTTATTTAGTTGTATTTTATTGTTCCTTGATATTAAAATTAAGATATTATATTGTTTAATTATCATTGATGGGTCACATTAATATAAATAATTAATAGGTTTTAAAAAATCAGATTCTACTATGATATATGTATTGATGATGTGTAAATATTATTTTATTATGTCATTTTAAGCACCATGTCAATCTTTTCTACTGCAGATGCTTTTGGTTTTGGTCATTTATATAAATAATGTATTTATATAGGATAAAGTTTCTTATAATAGAAGACATAGGTCAACAAGTTACGTCATAAAACACATCGAGCAACACAGAAGTAATTCTTTTTAATTATTTAAAGTTCATTTAATTTAATAATATTCCAAAAGATTTTTGTTTACATATTTTTTCTATTTATCAATCATTATGTTATATTAGTGATGATAACTTGTTTTACAAGTTTTTTTTTTAATATTGTCTTGTTATAGATGCATTTAACTAGTTCCATGTGTTTGCAGAGTGTTCTTGAATGATGTTTGTTTTCATGAAGATCCAAAAAATAAAAATTTAAATGGTATTTTCACACTACCATCTGAAGAATAATAAAGTAGATACTATGATATTGTTATTATATCATGAAAGCTTTTGAAAAACGTTGAACAATCTTTTATAATCATTTAAACAACTGAAAAGCTGAAACCCACTAAGGCGAGATGATCCCAAAGCGAAAATGAAGCTAGAGCAATTACTTGACCAAGAACGAGAGAGGATCAAACAACTAATTGGTGATATTCAATTGGATACATAAAAAATATTGAATAAATTTATGATTAAAATCACATCTAAGGTCTCAACACAATATACATTTCGATCGATTGCAAACTCATCAATAGAAAGCAAAAGTCACTCATACCCAAGTTGGAATAACTAAGAATCAATAGAATAATATATGAATAACTACGAGAAGAGATAACATATTGTCATTTGTTTTTCTATTTTCGTTAATATGTTAAATTCCTTTTCAATTAAAAGAAAATAGTAATGAAAACACATCATTCCAGGTAATATCATCGGTAAGTTACATTGAAACAAAAAAATTTCATCTAGGTAATATCACCGGTAATAGTTACCTGATCAATTAATCTGTTACCTTAATTGTTGCGTGTATTTTTCTAAATGAAATAAAAATTAATATATTAAAAAATAATAATACTATATTACATTTTTACATAAATTAACTGTGAAATATAACTCAAGTCACTTTTGGTTCTCTCTTCTTGGGTACTCTTTAAGCTGATGCGTAGCCTAGAAACTAACTCCTTGTATTCAGTTAAAAAAAAGATGTTTCACTCGTAGAAGTGATTTTTAAAGGTATGTTAGATTGTCAGATTTTTTAACATGACCATTTTGAAAACTTTCTAGTCGTTCGAGGCCCAAACCAGAAAGAAAGTATGTTGTAATGTAAGATTTTTGGTGGCAACCGGCAATTCTGCGTTTGGCAAGAAGCTTTTAGGAGTTTCAGCTTTTGATTTTTAGAAGATCAAGTTCAAAAGTTCCGTTTGATTAATAGGAACTTAAGCTTTTGATTTGGATGTGAAAGCTCTCAAAAGCTCTTTCACGAGAAACTACTTGAAGTAGATTTCAAAACGAGCTTAAGTTTTTTTATCAAACAAAATTACTTTTTTACCCTTTACATAGTTAATACAACTTTAATTAGTATCAATGTCTTTTTATATCATTTAAATTTTAACTATCTTTACCAAACATATTTATAAAAACAAAAATCTACAACTTTTTAAAAAGTTCTAGCTCCAAAAGTTTCAGCTAATCATGCCAAACATACCCAAAACATGTACAAACTAAACGCTTAGCACTACCACTAAAATGCATAATGATGAGGTCACAGCCAAGGGGTTGTAATCGGCTGCCTTTTATACCGGTCTATCATCTCCAACAACATGAAAGACCCACATACAATTCATGTATGTATATGTACATTCGGTCATGCCATAACTCCTCATACACACGAACATGGTACGCACACTCGTACATTTGTAGAGGGATATACATACACAGACGTATAGAGTGAGAGAGAAGCAGATAGAGTGAGGGAATATTTTAAGTTATTCGAAAGGTTACAAGATTGTTTTGAGGATTTTGCAAAATTGATCTTTGTCAATTTTCAGAAGGATACAAGGGTGTTAGCTAGCATCACAAACATATAGCATTTATCCGTACATTTCTGTATTTGTACATCTCAAGTTATGGTCATTTGGTAGGGGTGTAAATGAGCCGAGCTACTCGTGAGCTACTCGAGCTCGACTCGTTAAAAGCTCGAAAAAAGCTCGAATTAAACGAGCCCGAGCTTCACATATCGAGCTCGCGAGCCTAAACGAGCTTAAACGAGCCCATATATAAATATATTTTTAAATTAATAAATATACAATATATAAATTAAATAAATAGAAATATATAAAAATAACAAATTATACAAATTATTTAAAAAGATTATTTAAAAATTAATTAAAAAATTAAAATATATAATAAACGAGTCGAGCCCGAGCCAAGCTCGAGCTCGAGCCTGGTAATTTTAAACGAGCCGAGCTCGAGCTTAAACGGGTTCGGGCTCGGCTCGGCTCTTTTACACCCCTAGTCGTTGGCACCACACCCATGTATGCAAGAGGAAAAGTGACGTCTCTAGTAACAATGTAAACAAAATAATCTCATTTATATAGTTATTGGTAATTCTAAATAATACTATATACAAACTTCGTTTCACTGTTAAGCAGCCAGGTAAGCAGCTGATATATATTAGGGTAAATTACAAATTTCGTCCCTGTGGTTTATAACAAATTACGGATCCCGTCCCTCTATAGAAGAAATTACAAATTCGATGTCTGTGGTTAACATTTTGTTACGGATTTGGTCCTTTGACCGGTCATTTTTTTTAAAATGACCATTCTACCCTTGAGATTATTATAAATATAGGTAATAAACATTCTATTTTAATAACTTAAAAGAAAATCCAAAATATTTTATTATTTAAATAATTTATAAAGATTTTACTTAAATAATTATATGAGTTTGTAATTTACAGAGGAGAGAGAAAACAATTATATGTAAAACAAAGCTATTTACGTCCATCATCGTTGCACTCCTCCAGTCCCCCCCCCCCCCGGCCCTCACCATCATCGTTGCTCTCCCCTTTTGCGTCCATCGTTGCTCGCCCCTTCTTTATCGAGTTTTGGCTTCTGGTCGGCGCTGCTCTCCTCCCCCTTCTGATCGGCACTCCGGCCTCAATGCTTCTGGTCGGCGGCTCTGCTCTGCAGTAGAGTCTGGCTTCTGGTCGGCGCTGCTCTGCAATAGAGTTTGGCTTCTGGTCGGCCCTGCATCCCCATTCTGATCGGCACACTCCTCCGGTCGTCCCCGCTATCAAGTTCCTTCGAAACTAGATCTACAAATGTCGACCAGTGGTGCTTCGATGGTGGTAAAAAGGTAGTGGTACAATGTGAATGAGGATGACGAATGAAGGTGATGGTGACGACAGGTCCAAAGCGAAGGTTTCATGGTGGAATGAAAAATCATTTTCATTTTGTTTTTTGTTTCGAAGGAACGACAGGTCCAAAGCGAAGGTTTCGAAGGAACGCAGGTCTTTCATGGACCTGACAGTAATCAGAGAAGCCCACGATCGACCTCAAATTTTCATCGTAGTTACCTTTTATCCTCTCAAAATCCCCTTTGTGACAAGAATTTTGACCCAAGAACAAGTAAATCGATGCTGCTATTCTTGACATACCTACTTAGGAATGTTGTTGTTAGGAAATTAGGTTGTGCTTTTCGTATGAACCAAAGACCAATGCTTTGAGCAGTAGCAATCGGCATACGCCTTAACAATTCTAGCAAACGAGATATGGGCACCAAAATACTGGATCATTATCCACTAGCAACACAAATGATAAAATGATTGTAGTTCTCCCAAAATTGGATCTGTGATTATTATTTCACTCAAAGATCTACCAGCTTTAACATCACTCTCAATTTGGACGACGTATAGGAGCAAGAAGAAATTATGTGCGTGTGTGATGGAATGTGTGAGAGAGAAGGAATAAATCTGGGTTGGGAAAGGAAAGGATTTGCACAAATCTTTTTTTTTATTTATTAAATTATAAAAATATTTA
Source organism: Centrapalus pauciflorus (assembly GCA_020465985.1). Classification (NCBI taxonomy): domain Eukaryota; kingdom Viridiplantae; phylum Streptophyta; class Magnoliopsida; order Asterales; family Asteraceae; genus Centrapalus; species Centrapalus pauciflorus. The sequence continues at coordinate 753,877 of JAANYP010004970.1, read as the reverse complement.
GTTATTAATTAAAATAGAGTTGATTACCTATATTTATAATAATCTCAAGGGTAGAATGATCATTTTAAAAAATGACCGGTCAAAGGACCAAATCCGTAACAAAATGTTAACCACAGACATCGAATTTGTAATTTATTCTATAGAGGGACGGGATCCGTAATTTGCTATAAACCACATGGACGAAATTTGTAATTTACCTTATTACTTTGTAAACAAAATAATGTCATTTGTATATTTATTGGTGATTTATAAATGATTTATGAACTTTCTTGTTCAAATAATATAAAACTTTTATAATTTTTTTTTCATTTAATCTTCACAGTGTAGTGAATGCCAGGTACACCAACCAAGGGCTATGTTGTAATTTACTTCTCATTTGCAAAATCCAATAAACCACCTCCACATTAACGAAATAACCAAAATGCCCTCCTACGTGAATATTTGACCTAAAAGGAAGGGGATGGGGGCTTTTAAGTTTTAACCTCGATCGATATGCGCACCTTTGAAACTATTTGTTTTTCAAACAGTGCACGGGGTTTCAAAAGTGTTACAGTAAACACCCAGTAAAATGAAATAATTTACATAGCAGTCCCTCTACTTGTCGCGCCCTTTGTCCTGATAATCGATTCGATTCTCTGCAACTTCAGATCGTTCCTGAACTTGTTGATGAAGTCCTCAGCCTTCTCGTAGATATCTTCGTCGTCGTCGTCATCATCCTCCGTCGCACTAATCGCCGACTTTCTCTCTCTAACTGTTTCCGGCCGGCGAGCCTCCACGATCTCTTCCTCCTCGGGATGCGAGAAACCTACTTTCAAACTCGCCGACTTCTTCATCTTCGCCGGCGGTTTCCGTGGGAGATCCCCGTCTGACTTGGTTCTGTCAACGCGCTCACCTTTCAGTTTACCGTACACCTCATCTAAACTCTGGAACTCATCGGCGTGTTCTTCTTCATGGACATCTTCAATACCCGTATCTCTGTATTTCTCTTCATGTGTCGGGTCATAATCGAAATGGGTCTTCACCGTTTCGGCGGTTTGTTCACGTTCTTCCCAAACAATACGAGTATCAGTATCTCTTGGTTCATGGGTTTGATTGAAAGAAGAAAACTGAGCACCGGCGGTGGTAGTTTTTTCAGAAATGGTGGGATCGAAATCGAAATGTTGATAGTGGAGAGGTTGATTGAAGACGTATTGTGTAGCGGCTTCTTGTAGAGGGTCATGGTGATGGTTGGTATCCAGAGAAGATTCGTGTTGGGATCTGTTGGGGGAGAAGTTGAAGGACTTAAGGCGGTGGAGTATGGAGGGGGATCTGGCGATTTGTGGTTGATTGCGGTGGTTATGAGAATTTTGGTCTTGTTGTTCATCTTCTTGGTGTTGTTTATGATTATTGTTGTTGGGTAAGTTGGAGGTGAAAAGAATGGTGGCGATCATGAGATTGAGGAGGACGAAGAAGACGGTGGAAGTGAACCAGCTGTTGAGGGAAGCCCAGATTGATGGGGGTACAGAAGTTGCAGAGTCCTCCATTGATGGGGAGAAAGTGTGTGCGCTAGGGTTGGGTGGGATATTTTGTGGCTTTCCAACTGTGGGGGGCTCTTTGTCCTTATCAACAAACAACACATAAGTTCCAACTAACGGGATCCACTGAATTTTGCACACCCTCAATTTTTATTTATAAGAGGAAAGTCAAGTATAATTAGTTTTATTTATCACTATGCTAATACCTATGTATTATTATATTATATGAGTTAATTTTAAAAATATATTGTAACACCCTCCCCGATCCCGGAAATGTCACGTCAATACAATATACATGTGGCAATATCGCAATATCTCTATCATGCACACGCCATAAGATAAACTGGGATCACTGATAATTTAAAACTTTTATATAAACACTATTACATATAATCCGCTAATTATATCAGCCCAAAAGCTGCTAACATAGATAAAACTGATCAGATCATTACACAACACTAACACAAGGCTTCCCAGATAATCCTCGATCCCAATTCAACAGTCACGGCTACAGATCCCGTCACTGATATCCTGAACATGGAAGACTCGAATACGTAAGCTCGAAAGCTCGTGAGTACTCGAGGGTTAGACTCTGCACAATAAACACATAACAGGCGTACACATAGCACATACACACACACAAGCTCTATCTCTGTCCCTGGCAATCAACAACATAAAGCAGGTATGAACACTCAGCATGAGCTCCGAAGCCCTACTCACAGAATCACTGAGGGGGACCCTTCCCCAGCTAACGACCGTGTGCACCGGTGGTTAGCCACAATCCTGTAGCACGGGCGCGAATCACCGTCCGTATGGAACTCATCACGGACCCCCGGACTGGATCTCATCTCATGCACATATATCATATATGTAAGAATAGAATCAAACCTGTGGCTCACGTCCCTGTCTCATTCACAAATACACAATATAACATGCACGAAACTAGTTGCACAATTATGACTCGTAAGACGATCCCGCGGTTTAAAAAGAACTCGGGTACTCACCTGGTCGATCCACTAATCCCGGAATCTCTCGCTCGGTTCGGCTCGCTGACCCGTCCCTGAAATCACACAGATCCCAACCGTTAACAAGATTCTCAATATAAACGGAAAGCAGATCCGGACACAACACTTTAACATAACCGGACCCAATAATAATTACAACTGAAATCCCGAAGCCTAGACAAAACTCAACCCGAAAACAACTTCGAAAACATCCCGAAAACCCAACACAATATAACTCAACATCTCAAACGGATCCCAACCTTAGTCTCAAACGAAACCCGAAGCCCCGACGAAAACCCGACTTAGACACAAAAGCAAACCCAACGAAACCCCGGAAACCCAACCCGGACACGACCCAATAACAGCCCCAACGGAACCCCCCAAAACCCAGCCAACCGCCCGACAGACCCGACCCAGCAGAACCCAACCCAGCCTCCCGACCGCGCCCGCACCCAGCTGCCAAACTTGCCCGCGCTGCTGCTGGCCGCATCGCGACCGCGCTGGCCTGATTCTTCCTCTGTTCGCCGACTGATCTGCCAGGGGTGCCAAAACCCCCTTCTCCTCCCGGTTTCAGCCAAGAAAACACATATATATCCCATACATAACAGCATACACATATCTCATATCTTCTCAAATAATTTCAATAACACCTATCTCAATTTTTAAAGCTAAAATCAAAGACTCTTAGCTCAAAACTCAAGAACTCAAAGATGGAGAAGAAGAAGATGTAGTACAACTCAAATTCAGCAACAATTTCTTGGATTTGGAAGGGTTCTTGCTGCTATCATATACACACACATACACGATACACTTCACACACTTTTGCACACACATTCCAAAGGAAGAAGGAAGATAAGGATGAGAACGTACATAAAATTTTCTATTTTCGGCGGGTTCTGACCCCATAACCCGACCCCGATACCCCAATTTCACAATTAATATCCACTTAACCCAATTAATTCCACGAACCCAAACATATAATTAATCCACTAAATTTATAACCCGGAGACACGTAACTCGCAGCCCGACACGTATCAATCCACTATTCGGGATCTCATTGGTCCAACACAAAAATAATTATTTAAATATCCACTAAAATAATTACACGCAATTATCTCGAAAATGAGATGTTACATATATACATGTAAACATGTATAATATAATTATTATAAGAATGATAGAGTTTGTTTGATTTTAGTTATTAAATTAATCATATTAGATTTGTATAAATTTGATTTACTTTAAAATTAAAATTGAATTTAGCAAATAAAATTGACAAAAGTTGTTGGTAACATGTGTCAAATCAAAACAGACAAGAGGAGAGAAGATGTTGTGTGACAAATCAAATGAGATCATGACACGTGACATGTTATTTAGTTATTTAATAATATTTATAGATTATAAATAGAGATATAGATTGGACCTCCTTGACAAAAATTAATTACAATTGATAGGTGAAACCGTGAAACTAAAATTAGAGTTTATGATATCTGAAGCCCTTATTAACTAACATGTTTAGTAAAATATCCGAAGTTGTAAATGAAAATTATTAAAGTACATATAAATTAATAAACCAAATTAAATAGATAATTAATTAACTTTATTTTGCTAATTTTATATTATCATAAACTCAAACTATTTTTAAAATGTAATTGACATAGCTTATGGTTTTATAAGCATATGAAAGAATAATCACTCAAACGCAGATTAGTGATTAAAGACATCTGTAGATTTTAAAAACACATATAAGCTCTCGCAAGTTACACCTCAAATAAACCATTGTATTTTTTCTTTCATGCTATTAAAACTTCAAAATATATCTTATTAAATAAATGAGTAACTGAATAATCGGTTTCACAAATAAAAACTTGACCTGATGTTATAACATATGTTTTAAGAAAGGACATTGATTGTTATACGTACATCCACTCACTTTAACTTTTACTAATCATACACTTTCATCTTACATGTTTTCTTTATAAAAGATGTGAGACTCAATGATTAAATTTATATTTCAATCATATTAAAAGAGGGTGTACAATTAACAAATAAGATGTTTTTTTATTAATATATATCAATTTATAAAAATAGGTCATGTTAGTCGTTTAGGACATAAAGATTCTTTTAGCTTAATGTGTAAGATGAGGTTTTTATTAATATTTTATATTAGAAGGAAACCGAAAATTTTCAATAATAATTTTATAAAAAGAAAAAAAGAATACCCTAACCGAAGTGTTTAGTTTACTTATTTTTAGAAAAAAAATTGTAAAAAGAGATAAAGGAATAACCTAACGTGCTAGTTAAAAATCAATTACTTAGAAAATGCTAGTAATACATATTTAAAAGTTGTGGTTTAGCTTTATCTTGTAATGATGTGATTAAAGTATGCATATCGTTTATAATAGAAATTTTAAGCAAACTTTTCATTTCAACGTAAACAAACATAACTTTTCATTTCATGAATTTTACTATCCGAATCAGTATCCGATTTTCGGATATCCGAAAATCGGATATCGAATTATCCGAAATTTAAAATTTTTAATTAAACTTAAAATTATACAAAAAATTCAAATATACAAAATACAAATATATATACCTTTTAATATATAAAAAAGTAATTGTGTCGTAAGCGAAATTATATCATACTTTTTAAACTTAAAACAACAAAAAACATGTCAAAATAGTAAAATACATTTAAATGAGTTATAATTATGTTAGACTGGCATTATACATTTAAAATTAAATAATATAATTATTCAAAGTCAAATAACTTATGAAAAAAAAGTTCAAAAAATTGGATTTCGGATTTTCCTATTAACCGAATATCCGAAATTATACAAAATCCGTATCTGAAATTCCGGATTATCCGATTTTCGGATATCCAAATTTTCGGATAATTTCACTTCGGGTTCTCAAATTTTCGGATCGGTTTCGGATATTTTTTAACACCCTTACATATGGAATGTGATTCTTTCTCTTTTATTGATTTTCATTACTTTGGAGATGACTGATTATTTTTTTCGTTTCTTCAAGGAATGGAATGAAAAATTACCAATAGAACCTTACAATTTTATAATAATTTTTTAATGTTTAAAATATTTTTTACGAATAAAAGTTTATATATTCTTTTTCTAGTATCTCTATGTAATATAATAATAATAATAATAATAATAATAATAATAATAATAATTATTATTATTATTATTATTATTATTATTATTATCTTATTTACGTGATATTTAATTTTATATTTTTTGCAAACAATATATTATACATATTTTAATATATCATAACTATGATATTTTTCGTTGGCTTAATCCTTCGTGAGGGTAACAATGTTGCACGTATGCTTTCTTGTGATGATTATTTCACGGTTGATGATCAAGACAAAATTATAAAGGGTTAACGACCTGCTTGATGCAAGGTTGTTAACATCGAGATCTTACATAGGATGTTTTTGTTGTTGCAAGATCGGACCTAAGGATTGAGATCGAGATCTTAAAATCCTACTAAACTTTTTTAGTGTTTTCCCATAGGTACTATAACTTATATTTTATATTATAAATTAATTATATAACACTTTAATTAAACTTTGAGTAAATTACAGAATTGGTCCCTGTGGTTTACATAAACCTTTGGATACAGTCCCTGTAGTTTCAATTTTGCATAAACGGTCCTTATCTTCACTGTTTACTTGCAAAATTGGTCCCTCAGCAGTTAACTTTAACCATGAAATGGTTAAATCTTTTATAATGACCATTTTACCCTTTTCTTTAATAACATTTTGGTCCTTCAAGTTTGTTGTTCATTTTAGTTTTGGTCCCTCAAGTAAATTTTTTTATTTAACTCTATTTTACTTATTATTATTATTATTATTATTATAACGATGATTATTATCATTATTATTATTATTATTATTATTATTATTATTAATTTAACTTTTTACATATTAATTTATTCGTTTATTAAGTTTTTTTATTTTAATTCATTTTTTAATCTAAATTATAAATTATTTATTTCTTTATTATAAACAATTGTATCAAAATAGAATCCATTTATTTTATATTTTTCCCGAATGAAAAAATTACAAACATTTTATATTATACTTTTCCAAACCAAAAAATTTTGAACCTTAAACTTTTATTAGTTTTTTCAAACAAAAAAATGTTACAAACCAAAATTTTGAACCGTAAACTTTCATTTTCTAAACTTAAAAATATGAAAAACAAACCGTTTTTTTTATTTTTATTTTTACACTAAAACCCATTCTAATTTTTTGTTTTGAGAAACGAAAAGAAATACAAACCATTCTGTTGTTACTTTTTGCAAACGAAAAAGACTACGAATAATTCTAATTTCCAGTTTTTCCAAACAAAAAAAATCATTCTATTTTTCTAGTTTTTTGAATGAAACCATTTCCTTTGTAACATTTTTTTGTTTGAAAAAACTAATAAAAGTTTAAGGTTCAAAATTTTTTGGTTTGGAAAACTATAATATAAAATGTTTGTATTTTTTTCATTCGGAAAAAATATAAAATAAATCGATTCTAATTTTGATACAATTGTTTATAATAAAAGATATAAATAATTTATAATTTAGATTAAAAAGTCAATTAAAATAAAAAAACTTAATAAACAAATAAATTAATATGTAAAAAGTTAAATCAATAATAATAATAATAATAATAATAATAATAATAATAATAATAATAATAATAATAATAATAATCGTTACAATAATAATAATAGTAATAATAATAATAATAATAATAATAATAATAATAATAATAATAATAATAATTAGTAAAATAGAGTTAAATAAAAAAATTTACTTGAGGAACCAAAACTAAAATGAACAACAAACTTGAAGGACCAAAGTGTTATTAAAGAAAAGGGTAAAATGGTCATTATAAAAGATTTAATCATTTCATGGTTAAAGTTAACTGCAGAGGGACCAATTTTGCAAGTATACAGTGAAGATAAGGACCGTTTATGCAAAATTGAAACTACAGGGACTGTATCCAAAGTTTTATGTAAACCACAGGGACCATTTCTGTAATTTACTCTTAAACTTTTTAAACTATAATTGAGAAATATCATACATTTGTAACCGATCTTGTGAGACCCAAGATTTCTCAAAGGTCTCAAGTCTAGGCCCAGTAACAATGCAATATCAATCAGGAAACTAAGATAAAATTAACAGTGCGGAATTAAAGTTAACTACAATCAGAGACAATTTTAAGTAATAGGGGCAGACTTCTAGACTATTACATCAAAGCACAAAATGTAAACTAGCCCCGAACCCCAAGGCTCTATCTTTAATCAAATACCAAGGTATTGGAACAGGTTCTATTGCACTTCAAGCTCTTTCAAAGTCCTGACCTATGAACTAGGTCCAGCCAATCCTTTGCCTTTACCTGAAAAATAATGCAACAACAGGGTAAGCTTATTTGCTTAGTGAGAATGTAGAATTTCACATTTAACATGCAATTATGAACGCGGAAGCACATGCACTGCACTCGGTTCATGCACGGCTCAGCTCTATTGCTTATGCACTGCACTAGGCTCATGCACAGCTCAATCTCATAGGGACATTGGTCAATTAATGCTCTTTTGATGCGCGACTTTGCTCAGCTCCCAGTTAAAAACTGTTGTTGCTCTTGAGACTTTTAGACATTTTCATAAGGAATGCTCGGATGATGATAAATCCATACACACGCATCATTAGTGGGGATCAGCCACGTAATGGGCTAGCTACCAGTAAAAGCTCTATATGGATATCATCGGAATGCTCAGCTCTAGCTACCCTCTGTGCTTTCATCACGTAAATCAGCACATCATAAGCCTAACATTAACCCAACACTGAGCAATAGTGATGGAGTTAAGCTTAACAATCAAATGACTTGTCAAAGAATCGAATCTAGAAGAAGAAATACTCAGCTTAACAAATCATAGTAAATATACTATGACAATATATCAATAAGCTCAAGATCAGAATGCCAAATAAATCAGAATCATGCAACAAAAGTCTCAATTCACATAATATGCAGTTAAAGTGAAATCTACAACTCACTGTTACTGGTTATTTGTGCTCTTTCTGGCTCTGGCTCTGTTGCTCACAATCTGTAGTGGATTAGAACCATAATCTGACTTATGTCAGACTTTCAGATGCTCACCATCTTGTTGCTCAATCTGTTATTCATATCATTTGAATAATGTATTCAATATTCATTCTAGTAATAGGCTCAATGTTCGTTCATTGATCTTTTAATTTCTCAAAATCCCATATTTTGACATGATCATTAATCTCATTACATCTTTCTTTCATATGTATCCTTTGTAAATTATATTCTCTAAAGATCAATTTATATATTTTATCATTAAACTAATTATTTTGTCATTTTATGTGTTGTTCATGTGATTTATTCAAGATATTAAATTTTAGGGAGTGAGGTTCAACTTTATGTATCAAATTAGAACCATATTCTAACTAAATTCGAATGCATTCCTTAATTTATACTAAATTCGAATATATTTATGCTTAAATTCGAATCATGCTTCAACAAATTCGAATCCCTACTCAACTTTATACACAAATTCGAATGTTATCATCAAATTCGAAGTAAGATTCGAACTTAAAGTCAAAATTGAATTCAATGTCTCGAATTTAATGTCAAAGTCGAACTCATCTTCGAATCTATATACAAATTCGAACATCACCCTTAAATTCGAATGCCTCATTCGAGTTTATTGTCAAATTTGCACCAATATTCGAATTTAACAACCCAAGTCGAGTTTGTTCTTATTATTTCGAATTTGTTCATCATTTATATCTTTAAAACACGCGTTTTAGGTCTAAAATCACAAAATATGTTAAGTAGCACTCCTAGGTTCACTTATATTATACTTATTCTAGTTAATTCTCAAGTTAAACTAGCTTTAAACTCATAAAAATGCTAATTTCGAATTTATATCTTAAAAACCGAAAGTATGGAGACTTTAAACGTAAATTCTTACCTCAAATTCGTGTGTAATCCTACATGCAACGACATATCCTTGTAGTATTCTTCAAGATCTTCCCAATAACGTATAAATCTTGATAATCCGATGATCGGTTTAGAAGAAATCTTAGAGAGATGTAGAGAGAGAGTAGAGAGAGAAAATTCTAGAGAGAGAAAGCTAGAGAGAGAGAGTATAATTCTGATTTTATGACTTAAATTCCGTTTATATACTTCAACTAGTTATGTTTGCTACTTAACCCACTATTATTTTCGTATCTTATATCTCTTTTATTTAATTATCTTAATAATTTATTAAATCATAATTCATAATTTAAATATTTATATAATTTAATTAAATATTTCAAAAACTTAATTAAATTATAATTCAAATAATGTAATAATATTACATTATTGGTTCGATGATCATATATTTAGTGGGGCTAAAAGTTGGGTTGTTACAGATCTTACGATCCTAACAACGATCTTAAGATCCTATAACGACCTTTGAGGATTTTGGGGGAAATCGTCCAAACATGATATCGGACCGATGACCGATCTTCCAATCCTAACAACAATCTTCGAATCTTACTTCTGATCACATGTCATTTACGATCTTACATCAATCCGAATCGATTTTGAAAGGTAGGATCGTAATAATAGGATCGATTTTTGAGCGGGAAATTTTTTTTAAAATATATATTAGCAACGACTAAATATCGTTGCTACTTTGAGCGGAAAATTTCCCTCCAATATCCGGATATATATCAACGACTAAATATAGTTGCTAAAATAAAGTAGGTTTTTTCCTCCAACATTTACATAAATAGCAACGAACTTGGTCGTTGCTAAAGTTAATAAATAGTTGTTAAATGCTTATAAAATATTTAGCAACGACATCTAGTCGTTGCTAATTATTTTTGTCAAATTTAGCAACGACTTTTGTTAGAAATTTTGTTGCAAAAACCTAGCGGGAAATTTTCCCTCCTATTTTTGCTGATTAGTGACAAATCTAGCAACGACAATTCGTTGCTAACATAATATAATAAATTTTTGTTCATTTTGTTGCTAATTTCGTTGCTAATTGAAGATATTAGCAACGACACATGCATCGTTGCTAAAAAAATCGTTGCAGTTTGCAGTTTTTCTAGTAGTGGGACAATCATTTTATTTGTTAAATTAAACTTCAAAAACTTCTCGACGGTAAGATTGTTGTTAGTTTTTAATTCTAAAGGAACTAAGAAGATAACAACAAAATATTTGAACCAAACAAAAAAATCCCAAGATTTGCCTAATTAAGAAATATCAATATTTTTAGAAATTTCAATTTTCGAAGACTCGTTGTGATCATATTGTCAATGATAGCAACAATAACAGTAACACGATGCTAAGTTGACATATTTTTATACGAACAAGAATATATCATGAAACACAAGAAAAAGATTAAAAATATTCGAGTTATATTATTCATGAAACAATAATTCCTAAAAAAGACATAAAAAAGCATAATAGAAACAAAAAAAAATATAGTGCCCGCCGGTTACTAAAACATCTTATCTAAATGTTCATGCTCATTTACATCTTTGGATCCTTCTATGACTTGGACAATAAAATTAAATTTTGATGTCAAGGATTGAAAAGTCTTTTTCAATTCCAGCAATGTTTCAAACTTAAAATAATAATGTAAAATAGTTATTCAAATATTATTATTATATATTTTCGAAACTCTAAACCAAAAAGTTTGAATTTGTTGCCTTTCGTACTCAAGTAAAACTTTGATAATCATTCATTTCATTAATTGAGTCCCGAATATCATATATTGCATGTTAATTAGAAGTTTAACAGCCCCGGCCACCTCCTTACAATTTAAATGGTAAAAATTACATTATGATACAAGTGAATTTATTAAACTCATGTGTTTAATCTAGGTAAGCTAGTTTTAGGTAATATTAACCTCAATATGGATAACATAAAGATAATAATTTAGTTACCAAACTATAAATTGTTGTTTAAGTTGAGAAAACTATAATTAATTGGATATATTGTTCAGGACATAGTTGATTCTTAGATTAATCCATAGATAGTTACATATTTTTTCATTAGAGTGTCTGGTTTTGTGTTATAGACGAGATTATTAGTTTATTACGTTACAATAACGCAAATAATTGGGTTTGAAGGAGCTACAATATTGATAAAAAACCATACCTATGATGATTTCAAAAGCATAAACACCAAATCAACATGCCAATTTTACATGTGTTTTCGTGTCGGATACATGTTACCGTGTCATACGAATCTCGTACGTACATGTCTTATATGTGTTTACATGGGTAAATTCGTGTTTGACCAGTACAAGACATGAAACACAAATTTGCAATTCGTGTCAACACAAAACACAAATTTGTGAAACCCAAACACGAAAAAACAGGTGATGTATTTGTATCGTGTACCAAATTACCAGGTCTAATGTAAATATTAATTTATCTGCCAAATACTAACTAATATGCCGACCAAGAACATTTTAGTCGAACAGTAACTACTGAAATTGGTAGGCAGCAAAGCACAGAAATTCAAAGTTGGAGACTATTAATTTCTATTTGGGGGATGGATCGTTTGCAAGCAAAGAGGGCGAGTGACGTATTTATGAAAACATTCAATATCTATGTATACAAATAATTAACCCTGCCGTTTAAATATTTAAATAAAAATTCACATGGGCTGCAAAATTATCAAACTTCAACACAATTTTTACATTTATGTTGCTTTATCACAGGTAGCAAGTTTTGCTGCAACCTCTGTTTATTTTGACCAAGGATAACAATGTGTAAATTTAAAATTTTATAAAAATCATAGTTAAAAAAAACCTTTACATCCTGTAACCAGTTAAAAATCATGATAACTTAAATGGGAATTATGGTAAGGTAACTGAAGATAAAATACAAATGACTGTTTACATAAACAATGAATATCTATCATGGTGATCAAATTACTTTTTAACGTAAACGATTATTTTTCATCGCAGGAATATTAGATTTTCATTTTTATGTAGACGATTAAATTTTACCACGTGGATCGATAAAATTTATATTAAACGGTTATTCTGAATCCCTGACGGTTATGTTGATTATTTCATAGTGATCCTTTAGTCTTCGTGATTTTTTATCCAGGATAATGACGGTGACATATAATAAGGGATAAAGAAGTATGATAATTTTTTATCGCTCTACCCATATTGTATTAAAAGGGATGATGACATCTGTTTTTATACTTGTAAACATGTCCATATGAGATTCTAATTAACGTAAAACAAATTAATTGACTACCAATTAAATAAATATGTTAATGTTGTATGTTTTGACAATAAGTACAAATATCACAACAAAAATAATACTAAAAATGACTTCGTTGCATAAATTGGTAAACAAAGGAAAACGTAGTTCGATTGTTTTGATAACGTGCCAAAATCATGTTAAAAGCAATTTCGTTGCATAATTTGATAAAAAAATATAAAACATCGTTGCATAAATATGCGATATATTAACCCTTTTTATTATATGTTTTTCTGTAAACAAATCTAGTAATGTTCAAAAGAGATTTTTCCGATTATCGTTTGAATGATTTATTTACTTAAGAAAAATTGGATGACTATAGTTAAAACACTTAAATTTAATGGACATTGAACATTTACGACTTAGACATCGTTTGTTTGAACATAATTGATAAAAAAATATTTAATTTTGACGTTTCACAAAATATATAATTTTTAGTTCAACAGAATATATAAATATAATAATATATTATTATTACTATTAAAATACTTTAAATACTTTTAACGACCAATTTTATAAGATTAAATATATAAATAATAATAAAGTGATCAAAAGTGAAACAAATTAAAAATAATGAAATTTGCATTTTTAAAAAGTGATCAAGTTAAGTAATTTAAGTTTATAGAAGTTGAAAAAAAAAGAGAGATAAAGAATAATAAATGATTCTTTAAAATACTATCATCATTTAGTAAATAAATTTTAAAAGTACAAGTGTTTAGGAAATAATTTTTTAAATTACTGTACTTTCATAAATAACTCAATTATTTAACACCTTTTGTTTGAAGGTAAATGACTAGTAAACAAAAGCGTGAAAGAAAGCGTCAAATTAAAGTCGAATGATGATTGAATTTCGCTACAATAATTCCCATTAATGGACCCACAATTAATTTATTTTACTATTTTGATTCTCCATTGAATCAAGCATTAGCTACGTTGTTCAATTTTGTTCATTTAACCTTATTCAAAGTAAAGTTACGAAATTTATATAAGGCTTAATTATGAAAAAAACCAACATGTTTTCACGTTTTTTGCGTTTTCGTCCCTCCATGTTATTTTTTTCCATAAAAAACCTCAAGTTATTCTTTTCTTATTGGTTTAGTGAAATTTTGGACATTAGACCCCGGTTATAATTTGTGAACCGGGTTTTAAAAACTTGAAAAACCGGGTTCTAATGTCCAAATTTCACTAAACCAATAAGAAAAGAATAACTTGAGGTTTTTTATGGAAAAAAATAACATGGAGGGACGAAAACGCAAAAAACGTGAAAACATGTTGGTTTTTTTCATAATTAACCCTTTATATAACTATACTAACAATAAAATATGTTCTTAAATCGGACGTGTTTAACAATAAAATCGAGATGATGAAATATTGAAATCATGCATGGTTTATTATCATAATAATTCAAATGAAATATAGAACAGATTTTAATGTAAACTAGTTTATGATCCACGTATTACGTGGATATTTTTAATTAAATTTATTTATATAAAATGCATATGAGTAAAAGTAAAAACATACAAAAATGATAATTGTGTTTATTTTTATTATTATTTACAAATTAAAAAATAGAGTATATTTATCTTTTTTAAAAATATTAAATTGCATTTATCTTTTATTTTTTATAAGTTGTAATTATCTTTTTGGTGAACGTAGAGGTGACACGTGACATTTGATGTTTTCTTTTATTATACATAATAATAATAATTTACACAACTAATTCAAATTTTTATCATATTCACAATTGAAGTTTTATCAATTAAATTTTAAATCTTGTTAGCAAAATAATTAACAAAAAATTTTAACTTTATTTACTACTTCTTTAAATCCAAATTTTTATATGTGAATTTAACAATGATCATTAAGGATAATAATGACACATATTTATTTTAGGTAAATATTAATTTAATATTAATTCATTAATGAAAAAATTAAAATTAAAATTTAATGTAATGTAATGTAATTAAGTTAATGTAGTAAATTTGGAAAATGAATTAAAACAATGGCATAGATATAATTATTGATTTTAATTAAGGGTATAAAAGACATTTCATAAATAATTATGAGTTGTCATTGATCTGGACCATTGATTTCTTTCCATCCAATGATCCAGAAACTCCAAGTGGTTTTCTTATTATATATAGTATAGATAGATTTCATTTTTTATATTTCGTTGTCAAAATGTCTATATAATCAAAAACATAAAAATGAAATGGACTTTTTTTTTTTTCTTTTCCTTCATGAAAGAACCGTTCTCATTAATTACATGTAGTCACACGAGATATATAGGAATTATATGGAGCTTTCAATCATTGATCAATAGTAAAAATGGCTAGTAATTATTTGGAGGTTACAATTCAAAACGTGCAACTAACTTTTTAATTTACAGACATCATACTTATCTTTTTTAATAAGAAAACTTAAATAATTAAATCATAAACTTATTACATTATATGAAAATAAGACGTATTTATAATTTATAATTGATTGTTTAATTATTTTGTACTATAATATTATTAACTTAACTATTATGCTGTAATGATAAAAGTTTGTTTATATTTTGGTCACTCTATTAGTTTATATTCCTGATTTGTGCCATCAATATTCTTTATTCCAATTTATTATATTTTAAGTTATGTATTTGTTGGAGTTAAGTTTTTAACTTTGTAGAACTCAAAAATAACTTTTGGTTCCGCCCCTGTAATTCACCACTTTGACACTCAACTATCATTTAACCTAACTTGATTTTCATTGCTGTGATTTTAGATCCTAGGTGTAAAATGAGAGTTATTGATCTCTGCTTTCCTAGAATGTATTTCGATCAAAGAAGCGGAAGAAAATATCGACAAAGTGAAGAAAGCTTTAAAAGATATGTATGCTGAAAATGTGGCTGAGTTTTACTCTGATGGTGATAAAAGTGGTGAAACCAATGTTGGTTCAAGTCATGACATGGGAAACGATCAAGTTTCATCTTCTGGTTGGTCTGAATTTACTCAATTTGCGAAGACGGTTGATATTAAAGATGTTTTGGGGCTGTTGGGGGTTAATTTTTAGCTCATTGCATGTTATTTTAGAGTATTTTTAATGAATTGTTCATCTTTAAGTATTACATTTTATTGTTATTTTAAGTTACCTTTATTCAATTTGTTTACGTTCTCCAGGATGATTTTAAAGATAACGCCTAGAAAACTCAATGGAAGAATAAATCAAGAATTCAAGATTGTTGAGACGTTTACTTAAAATTGCATGTTGGATGTTTAAGATCCAATAGTTGTGTTGTATTTTTCATTTTGGGACTATAATTACATGTTGGATGTTTTAATCGAATATTGCGTATTTTTCGTTTTGTATCATATTAGGATAATCAAATTATCGATATGCTTCGTTAACTCGTACTTGTATATTCTGATTATTATTCTCTAGGATTTTCGAGTCAAGCTCGAAAGTACAAAGTACTATATCGAGCCGAGCTCGAGGTTAGAAAATGAAGCTCGATCAAGCCCAAGTCGAGTTTCGAGCTTGAGTTTTACTGTTGAGTTCGAGCATTGTAATACTCGACTCGATTACACCCATACTTGAGATTCTAACTATTTATAACACATCTTTTGCTAACCATAATAATTATCTTTCACGTTTTTTCATTATATAAACTAATAACTAAAATGTAAATATAAATTCTTTTGAATTATATTTAACGAGTCAAACTAACCCTTAAATGTAACACAAAATGGTATGCATGAGTATATGAGGATATTAGGCCATAGGGAGTGACATGGAGTTGCAAGGGTGGCAAACACCGCCTCCCACCCTCGGCATTGGCATGGATGAGAAACATGTGCCGACTCTCACTCCTCGACAAACCGTTTGAAAACTATTTTTTTTTTTTTACCTTTCATATGTATGTATGTCTACCCACACACATAATCTCAAACACATTCAAATATTCTTAATCTCAATCATTTTCAAAGCACTTTCAAATATTCTCATCCACATTTCAACAACATTGACATCTGGTTCCGATTCTCCAATCGATCAACGCACATCACCTACGAAGCCCCAAATGTATCGTTCGTATCCACCACAAATGAACAAATTGATTTACTCACCGACCGGGTTTTTAAACTACACGGGTTTTCTGCAACACACTTTTGGTCAGGGGCGGATTTAGGTGAGGCCGAGTGGTGGCACGTGCTCCCAGTGCCTTGATCGGAAGTAGCATATAATATATTGGGTATTTAATCGTGCTACCAATGTTTATGTGCTACCGGTCCTTATCAAACATGAAAACCATCGGAGAAGAAAACAGGTGATACACTCGAAGGAGGAGCAATGCAGCAACTCTGATGAAGAAGCAAACCAGAGGAATTAATCTAACAAAACTAATGAAGAAGAAAGGGTGAGGAAAGAGACAAAAGGTGTGGGACCTTATCCAATAACCTTTGAAATATTAAATTATATATTTTACGCCTATTATATTTTTGCTAAAATAGTAGATACCCTTTTTTTACTTTGACTTAATAGTTTGTTCCATTTTGCAATTGTGTGTAACAAACAAAGGAAAGATGGAGGAGAAATGGAGAATGGAGATATAAAGATAGGATAGTAGGATGCATAGGGTCAAAAAAATGAGTGAGAAAAAATAATATGAAGAAAGAAAAAAGTCATTTCCTTGAGATACAATGGTGTACGGTCAAATCCTTATTCTAGTTTAATTTTTAGATGGGTCTGGTGATTTTTCAGAGAGATAAGTTAATAGTTTATTAGTAAGTAGTTGGATCTATTTTGCATGTGTGATGGTATAATGGAACTTACTACAAATATTTTTAAACTAAAGAATCTGACCAGACTATTACGATATGAACACTGAAAATGAACAGATGATTACCACCCTTCTATAAATTGTGCCACCAACGACTATATTTTCTAGATTCGCCACTGCTTTTGGTCGTGGTTTTTCCATTACACCAACTCGTCTAAACTTTAATCCCAATGAATTTTTCGAACTTTGAGCATTTTCGGACCACCAGAAAATACTTTCACCTTATGTACAACCCCAATTGCAACCCGATCCGAAAACCTAAATGCAAGGTGGTTCTAAAAGGACCAAAAAAATTCTGATCCCAACGATTCCACTATATTGGTGGATTCCCATATCAAGATCGACCTCAACGAAAACGAGGAGACATTTGAGGAAACACTACCACCATCACAACGGTCAATTGGAATGTCAGCTTTAAAAAATAAGGGTATATCGGCGTCGGCAAGTTTGGGTATCAACCTTTCTGATGAAAAGTTCGAAACGCTTACTAACAATATCACGGGCTTAAGAGAATAATAAAAAAATTATTTGGTGACTAAACAAGAAAAAATTCAACGGAAATCAAATTGAGATCGCGAAAAAAGAAAAAGCCATTGATATGAAAATTAATTAAGACGTTAGCTATTTGCATGGACGACAACTCGAGGTAGAAATAATAAGAATAAGAAAAAAATGAAAATTGTAAATTTTTATGTTATGTTTTAATTTTAATTTTAATTTAGGTTGAATGTTTTTAATTTTAATTTTATGTTTAAGTTTAATGTTTTCAATTTTAATTTATTTTTAATGTTAATGTTTTTAATTTTATGTTTAATGTTAATGTCATTAAATTTAATATTTTAATGTTATTAATATTAATGTTAAAAATGAAATAAATAAAAATAATAATGATAAATGGCAAGCATGTTACGACTCTCCTATCCGGCTATTCGTTGGCAAAAATGACAAATGAATGACAAAACTGATATAACAATAAAAAGAGAATGACATCACCTCTTTCGAGTCTTATTTTAACTCCTTATACAGCATATGTTTTAACACCCATATTTTATTACTTAAAAAAAAAAAAAAACAATAGCTACAACAATACTAGAAGGCGTAACATGTGCTTTTTTATTATTATTTAAAAATTAGTTAAAGATGTGGTTAGTGTTCAACAAGGGGTGCAAAAATAGTATCATCGCATAATAATTGCCTAGTTGTTTATAGCC
The DNA here is from genome assembly GCA_020465985.1 of Centrapalus pauciflorus. Taxonomy (NCBI): domain Eukaryota; kingdom Viridiplantae; phylum Streptophyta; class Magnoliopsida; order Asterales; family Asteraceae; genus Centrapalus; species Centrapalus pauciflorus. The sequence goes on along the minus strand of JAANYP010004970.1, from coordinate 735,003 downwards.
TCATACGATTGTGAAAGAGGTCAAAGGCGCTATCATTCCACTAACAGTACATGGAGATATTTTGTACCAAAAATAATTTTATGCTGAGTGCCGATTTTATATAAAATGATTATTATATTATTACTCAAATCTAATAAGCCGTTCATAATTATTTTTTTCATTCAATTCATATAATACATGAGTATATAATCTAATTAACTAATAAACATTATCAGTTACCTAACAATTTTTTTAACCAATACCTTGAATCTATACAACTGAAAAGACTAATTAACTGATTGAAGCTACTCAAAATCTAATTTAACAAATAAATCATTCAAAATAATGATTGAGAATAATTAAATTTTCATATGGGTAGAGAGAGCATTAGCATTCCTTCGGTCAAGAGAGTTACGGCACATAAGGTATAAAATTTGTAAAAATTAGAAAGTCATTGGAGGCCTTTGCTCCCTTCTCAACATGTGGCTCCGCCCCTATATTTACGTATATAAAACTTGAAAATCTCGATAAAACTCAACTCAAGCTCTTTAGAAGCTTGAGCTTGCTTGTTAAATGATTCAAGATTTACTTTTTAGAAACTCGTTTGGAACCCGACCCATATGTGTATGCACGTGCGTGTTTGTGAGGGAGGGAGATTAATTGTCAATTTAAGGATGTCAAGGCTCCTTGAATTGGGATTAAAAAAAAAAAGCCCATTCATTGATTGGGCCATGTTCATGATAGGTGAAAATAAAATGTGGATGCCCAGTAAATCTAACGAGGCACTGAAAATATTATAGAAATCAGAATCACAGCACGTGTTCCTGTTTTTGGATTTTAACGCCTTCTTATTGCTATAGTTTTTTTTTTCTTTCTTATTTCTCATAATTACTGCAAATTTATCAAGAAACTTAAAATTATCAGTTTTACTAATTACCACCCAAATATAGTAAAAAATACAACTCCAGAATTTTATATTATATTTATCTGGTGGTCTTAATGAATAAACTTACTTTTTTTGGTAACCTGAGTTTCCGACCCGCTTTGTGAACCGACTAATCTTAGGACGACCATTGCTTTGCAAGTAGCCCAAAGTCATCCTAGGTAAACCTCCATGACCACAAGGGGTAATCAGTTCCAATCAAAATGTACCGGTTAAAAGAATAAGACCAGATTACTTGTCAGTTGTCAACATTTTTTTACCGATTATTATAAAAGTTAACATTTTTAAATATAATTCATTTATAAATAAAACGATTTAAAATGTTATAAATCTTTGATTAGTACTTTTCACTCATTTTTGATCTGATGTTTTTTCAAGAGACCAATTAAGTCAATCACCTTAAGCCAAACATACATACAACTTTATCACTGATTCCAAATCGAACTTTTTTAATTATACATCCACTCGTCTAAAGAACAACATAAAAAGAAAAATGCTAAGCAGCACATTTCTCTACCGAAAAGCGACATTAAACTTTTCACGTACTCTTTTGATGAAGTAAAATTACCTCCAAATCACGGAAGTTATCATGCGGTTATTACATGACATTTGTTTTATTAAGTTTGAAGGTATGTTAATTCAGTGTGCACAATATATTTACCATTTTTCATTATCATGACCAAACCGCAAGAAAAGCCATTAAGCCAGCCCCAAGGAACAACGCGATGTAAGACACAACTTGAAGCCTTGTGTTGCATCTCATCTTCTTGCTCATGAAATCTGCAGCAATTAGGTCAACCAAGGCCATATAAATTAAAATCCCTGCAGATACAGAGTCTAGTATTCCTTCAATAACCAAAGCTCTCGGGCTATTAGGGTTGTAAAACGAGCAGATGATTGAGCCTATACTGACCCCTAGAGGAGTCGTTACAGCAAAAAAGCATGCCATTATTGTGGAATGAAGGGCCCCGAGCTTGGCTTTGGAGATGCACCCGCCTAGCGCAAACCCTTCAAAGAATTGATGGAACGATAATGCTCCAAGCAAAGGCCTAATGGTACACGGGCTTTGTGAAACGCCTAGTGAAAGTCCGATCATGATTGAATGCGATACGATTCCAAGTTCCAGCACCTATATATATCAAAAAAAGAATTAATTCAAACAATTAAACTATTCTTTATGAAACTAACTAATGCATAATCAAGATCATTGCTTTACATGAATGAGTGATTTTGCAGTGATACTTTTATCGTCTGTATTGCACTTTAATTTGAAAGAACAAGCAAACCAAATACAAAAGTTGAAAAAAATTCATACTTTTTTGGGACAAAAGGTTTCATGTGGCTTTATATATATCCGTCCAGTAATCTTTAGGGGGCGTTTGGTTCGCGGATTTCCTGAGATTCATTGGGATTGCATTTAAAATCCTATGTTTGGTTCACAGATTTCAGTAAGGATTTAAAATCTCATGATTTCTTAAATCCTTCCCTTCTTTGTTATATAAAATCTCAGCCTCCCCCTAGGATTTTAAATCACAGTTACCTTGCATTTTACAGATTAGAATTTTCTCAATAAGATAATGCAGATTCTTTGACAAAATCCTGACAAATGCAAATGCTGCATAAATCCTTTGACAAATTAAAATACCAATTACGAATTTACGATGGTACATTGAATAAGTAAATCACTCACATTTCAAAGTTTTTTAGAATAAAGTGACTAAACATACTACCTGTGAAACAACAACATGCCGAACACTGTCCTCGTCACCATCACTGAAACCATGCGAGTGTGAATGCATATGTGTGTGCCCTTCGGACGTTTGTTTGTGGTTGTGACCATGATGTGCAGCATGAGCATGCATCCCCACAATATGAATCCCACCGCCATCTTCTTCACCAAACACCTTTTCATCCACCGCAATCAAAGATTCCGAAGCAGAGTCCTCTCGGGCATCTGTGATTTGCTTTGATTGTTTACTCTCATAATACTGAGTACTAAGGAAATCAGCAAGCAATGTGGCCAAAGCAGCCATCATTGCAATAAAACCCGAAAATGGGAACTGGGACCATGGTGTTTCGGGAAGACAAGGGCTCGATAACGCTTCTGTAGCATCTGGTAACATGTGTACAAATCCGGTAGCGAGGATGACACCAGCTGCAAAGGCCTTGGTGGCAAAAAGGAGATTGGAGTCTGTCCTTAGGAACCGCCAATTCTTGCCAACTAAAGGAATGGAAACACCGATGATTCCAGCAAGAAGAATGGCCGCAATGGCCACAAATTTAAGGACGAGAGCCGATTTATCATCACGACAAGGTTCGAACTTGAGTGAGCCACTGCAACTAGTTGTTGACATTGATTCAGAAAAGTTCCTGAAAAGGGATCCTTTTAAGATCCAAAAAAGTGTCGGTAACAACTAAATAAACAACATCGGATAGTTATATAAAGCATGTTTTCTTTTGCATAATTCTTGAGGCAAATTGTTAAGTCTACAAAAGTTTGAAGTTCAAGTGTTTGACTTTTAAAAGTCAAACTTCAAGCTCATATTTGAGGATGAACGATGGAGTAACAAACTACTCCAAGTACACATTGCACGAATCAAGTGAACTTCTTGCCAATCCTTTAAAAAACCAACCCGGTTCAATCGTAACTAGAATCAAAATATCCTTCAAATCAATTAAAATCAAACCCTCACAAAACAAAAGATTCATCGCAAATGAAAAAAAGTTATCGAATTACCTGGAGAAATCCCAACATTCCCATTGATTTTCCCTAAATTAAGCAAAGGGTAAAGCTCCTGAAACAACATTCAACAACGCAATTCGAATCGAATCAGATAAATCAAAAGGGTATAATAAACGAGAGAGAGAGAGAGAGAGAGAGAGAGAGAGAGAGAGAGAGACCTGAAGCACCGACATGGTGTGATTGTGATGAACACGAAGTTAATTAAAAGATTAGGGTTTTATAGATTTCAAAGATTAAAAAGAATACATGGCGCAAATTCGTGTAAACTGGATTGGCATTGGTCGGTTTTATGCAAAACGACGAACAAAAACCCAACTCTAGTTGCTTCTCCAGCGCACAATTTTATACACTGAGTTTGATTCTGTTATGGGTTAGATAAGAATGAAGAAAATGTCGACATAGTTTCGCCAATGATTGGATTTCGGTGAAATTTAGGAGGAAAAAGTCCAGAATTTTTCAGAATTTTGAGAGAAATTGTGTCGACACCATTTTCTATGGGAAAATTGTAATGCTTATTCTAAAGTAACTGTTTAACACTGTTTGTCGACACCATTTTCTATGGGAAAATACGTTATTGTTAATTAAGTTATACAAATAAACAGTTACTTAATTAATATATTGAAATGAAATGAATTAAATTAATTTAATTAATATTTATAGTTATTAAATTGAAGTTTGTTATATTTTTATTAAGTAAAATACTAATTTAATTTTGTAAGACAATATTAAGGTAAATACTTAAAAAATTAAATTAAAAATAAAAAAAAATATGAAATCAAATAAATTAATTATATTATACAAACATGTAATTTTAATTGAATAATTTAATTAATTACCTAGTCGGAAGTTGAAGCAGTTAGCAAATCTAACCATTCTCCAATCTATGTATTATTAACCAATTCATCGACATTAGCCTCCGAAAACATAATCCATTTAATTTAGTTATTAAATTGAGTATAATTTCAATTAAGACGATGGTTCTCTCCATAAAAATAGAAAAAGAAATAAATGGTTATAGGAATGTAAGTTTATTTTAATCAAATAGTCTTAAATTTTATAATGTATTTTAATTTAAAATTTCATAGGTTTTAAGAACTTCTTTTCTTATCTTTTTCTCCCAAACAAACAAGCCGAAGGTGAATTCAAAAGAAAATTGGATTTTGATTTTCAAGAAGTTTACAAGTTGAAAAACTTTAGGGTGTTATTGATCATTTTACATTTTTTATGACAAAAAGACAATAACATTTAAAATTTTGAACACCATCATTTTCAGAACAAAAAAGTTGAAAGGATCATTTTTATAATTTTGATAATTTACTCGATAATGACATAATGTATATGTTAGCAAAAAAAAAAAGCCTAAGAAAATGCATGAGAGTTTTCAATAAAAGGACAGTTCCATGCCGTTCAAGAAGAAAGTCACATATTTCACTATCAGGAAATATAATATTCTGACCAACATTAAGAAATAACAATTAACCTTATAATTACTTTTCTGACCAACAATAAGAAATAACAATTAACCTTAATAATTAATACATACAGTATCGTACATGATGACCCCTTCTCACTCCTCCAGCAGGATCGTACCGAGTATTTTCATGCTCAGTACGAGATAGAAGAAAAATGTCTTTTAAACATGCAACATACTATTTTTTTAATATATTTGGCCAAAATTAAAAAATAATGTCTTTTTGAAATACAACATACTAATTTTTAAAGGGTTTTTGTCATTTATTGAACTGAAAAATTAAAAAAGATGCATGTGGACGATCCAATATATAACTTATTGAACTGAAAAACTAATGTCCTTTCATGATTTGATGTCTTGGGTGGTAGTCCATGTGGTCCCCGTTAGGACCGATCATGTCCTCCAGCCGGCCAACTCAAGAAAGAAATGGCTACCACCGTCCCTTAGGCTCCGCCTCTTCCATGCACATTTCAATGCATCTTGAGTTCAAAGTAAGAACATCAATGGGGGGTTTTTTTTCTAAAAGAATGGAATCAAACACATATTATGGGAAGCTAGCAGATCACTAGAAGTAGGCAGACACCCAACATGTTTTTGGTGCAAAGATGCATGAAAAGGTGGGTGCATTGAGGATGTAGAAGGAAGTTGCAGAGGGTTGTAACTTGTAAGAAAATGAACCCGTTTTAGCAATGATAGGATAAGGCCCATAGTACTCGGCGGTTTCTAGTTTGATCAAAACTCCACAGTGGATTCTGTTTGTCTGGCCTGCATTCTGTTTCATTCGATTCTGAGCTTCAGATGACTTCCTCTCTCGCAACAAAACTTCTATCAACTGCTTCTATCTTGCTTTCTCCTGGAAAAGAAGGTAAATGAAGTGGAGGACTTTAACCATAGACAGCCTCATAACAAGTATATATCATACCAATACTCTACCAGTAGGCAGTAGCAACCAGCTCGACCAACAGTAGATTTGGCAACTAAAGGCTAATATGGTTACAAAAGACCCTTACATAATCATTTCAAAACAATAGTATGGCTTTAGTTTGATGGTAAGACTTGCATGTTATAGCCATAAAGACTTGGGTTTGAAACCCTAATAGTGACGTGTATAGCTTTACAGTTGAAACAATTGGCGGGAAACATCCTGGATCATTGAACAATTTAGCCATGAGCAACTCCCTAATCCAGCTGCATGTAACCATCAAATGAGAAGTCATAACTTATAAGTGTGAACGTTGAGAATTATCTGTCACTCGTGTGTGTGAAGCACAAGAGCCAACAGCACCATGACTGGAACAGCCTTTGACAAAATCAAGCACAATTGAAGCTAGCCTATTTTGATGAGCAGTGAATTCATGATCAGCTCCTTCAATTATATGCAATTTGTGGTTGACTATATGTTTTGCAATCTCCATAGCATCTTCCATCGGTACAATCTTATCTACAGAACCATGGATTGTTAGCACGTACCCTGCGAGCATGGAAATCGTTAATGTCAAGTTCATAAGGTTGATGTTGTGATAAGACTTCAATTTGTGCGTTAAATATTAATTATCACCCTTGTTTAATTGTGGACAACAAGATATATATTTCCAGTATCGTCTAAACATGTGTCTTTACCTCAACTTTTCGATCTCAAACATTTTGGTGAAAAATAAAGCTGAATAACTAATCATACGAACCAACCATTGTCATGGAAACTGAACATTATAAAATAATATGTCGAGGATGATAACAAAATGGGATGGAAGCAGCACGGCAGCACCCAGACTGATCCATAAGACCACGGACTGGGGTGATGCTTTATAACGAACAGCATGCCTCGATACTCTAGCATCAAAGAAAGGGCATGGGATGAGACATTTTAGAAGGCGTGGCAGGATATCTAATTTCCTATATCAAAACAAACTTGTCAACTGCCAGTGCTCTAATAATCTAACCTTAATACAAAATTGATATTACTAAATTATTATTATCTTAATAATGATGCGGTAATTTATCATTTGTTACTTTGTATTTGATGATTAATTTGATCATGTGTATTTAACAAAATTGTACTACTTTAATATTTTTCCTTGGCAATATGGTATGAACAATTTAGAAAAAATGTCAAAATATGAATAGAAGTACCACGTTTGCCGTTTGGAACATGAAATTTAAAATTTGATTCTTCTTGGAGAGAGAAAGTATTGCAATCCTGAGACCTGAAATGCAAGCTAAAATCCGTCCCATAAAAGTTTCAAGGATAAAATTGCACGTAAAAGGAACATACATTCAATAGCCTTTTATTTTAGGGGACATACTCCGAAAATCAACATTTGAGAGCCTATGTTATAAGTTTATATATAAAGGATCCAGTTACCTAAAATAAAAATCCGGATTTTTGGCAAGAAAAAGTGTTTCCTTGTTTAAAAAACAAGGTCCACTATTTGATTGTAAACTTATATAATAATCCATCCCTTAAACTAATGATTTTTAAACTATGATCCTCAAACTAGAAGTAGGTTCCTTATACGTGCAATTTACCCAACATTTAATGTTTGGTTAAACATAGTTTATTGCAGGTGTTTGAATATTAGTCGATGTTAAAGCAACCTTCAATAAAGGTTGTTTCGTTCAGCTCAATTGCTCAAATGATGATCTTTGGGTTACAAGGGAATGACTTTACAAGTTGTTTCAAGACTAGTTCCTACAACACAAAGAAAATTTATTGCAACTTTTCTGATAAAAGATGATAAATAGGAATGCATAGTATATAGCATAAGTGTCCGATAAAGCATAAGAAAATAAGTGTCCACAAGAGAATATATAGCATCCGATAAGGCAAAAGAAAAAACTGATACAACCGATAAGAGTTGCAGACCTGCACCTTTGGGGAATCAGCTGGCATGCTGTTGCTGTATCGGTTGTTAGACAGTCCATTAAACTTTCTTCAGTTACACGATACTCTACATTTCCTAGAATTAATTACAAGTTCAGGTGAGATTCAAGACATGCCCAAAAGATCGATATCTTTCAGTGGTCTTTCACACAGACACACACACACACTCTCTCTCTCTCTCTCTCTCTCTCTCTCTCTCTCTCTCTCTCTCTCTCTCTAAGCAGCATGTTGATCAAGCCACAACGATATTTAACAGAAGAAGACAATGGTTAGTTCCGTTTGTTAAAAAAATATTATTATGCTTACCCTTTCTATTGACAACATCAATGTATCCATTTTGTTTAATTCTCTGCATATAATCTTTACCCAATCGACCCTCGATACCTCTTGTCAGATCAAAGCGGCCAGAAATATTGACTATGTTATGAACATCATTAAACTTTGAAGCATATAAAAGCACCACATTTCCGCCTGCAAAAATACTCTAATCAATTTTTACATAATTCTAAATGTGTTAGACGAATTATGAGCCAACGGATTATGGTCTATGGAGAGAAATTAAAATAAAGAAAGGTCAATCAGAGTTGATATATAGTACATCCAATGATAAAGAGGGATGTTTTATCATCAAACCTAGTACTTTCCAAAGAAACTGTATGATAAGGTAATCAACTTCCTTAACAAATTTTAAGGTAACGAACTTTCAACATTTTCTCTATTGAGTACGTACCCAGTAATCTGCTTAGCAAATACATGGAAAATCTGACACAATCATGGAAGCCACCTTTTTGGCAGAACCCACCAACCAAAATAGGAAGTTTAAAGTTGGTCACCTCATAAATAAAATAAAGTGTAAATTACAAATTTCGTCCTATAGCATATTACGGATCCCGTCCCTCTATAGAAGAAATTACAAATTCGATGTCTGTGGTTAACATTTTGTTACAGATTTAGTCCTTTGACCAGTCATTTTTTTAAAAAATGACCACTTTGCCCTTTAAGATATTACAAAAAAGCGTAATAAACATTAATAAAATAGATAATTGTATAAATAATAAATCAAATAGTTTTAATTAATTTTTACTAAAGCAAACAAAAATCAAAAAACATACCAGACAATTTCAAGCCACACATTTTTTTTCTTTTTTTGACTTTTTACACTCATCAGCTAACCATCGTCATCTCCAGTTCTCCACCTTTTTAATTTTCTTTTATCAAAAACTCACTAATCGGCATCATGCATCGATCATGGATAGTCGATTGCTCCTTTCATCGCCTGTCACCGTCGGTGATTACAACACCTCGTGGATTCTTGTCCTCTATATTTGTTGTCTCATCTCCCTCTTGTTCGTCTATATCAAACAGATCTAGAGATGAGGCCGTTGATTTGATAAAATGAACAGATCGACATCGATTTCATACGAACAGATCTCGAGACGAGAGAGTCGAAAGGTTCTTCAAGTTTAAAACGAAGGACGAAGACGTCGCCAATGCTCTATTTGAAGTTCAACCACCAATGCAAAATCTGGAATCAACCTTCGTCTTCCTCTCTCAACGTAGTTCGATTTATGTATGTACGATTTGATTTGGATTTTCTTTCTGATATGTACCAGCTATTTGTTTTTGTTTGGAATCCTTGGGAATAATTGTGATTGTGGTGCGTAGAGAGATGTGTGTCGATGGTGGTGGTTTTCAGTTGGGGTGGCCGTGGTGGTTGTAATCCATGGTGATGGTTTATACAAAAAATTTAGCAAATTTGGAATCCATGGGAATGGGTCTGAAGGTTTTCTAGCTTTGTTATTTTTTTTATATTTTCTTTTATAATATTATTATTATGTAATTATTATCATTAATGTATTTACTATTTAGTTATTAATAAAAATAGAGTTTATTATTATTTTTTAAAGGGTAAAATGGTCATTTTTAAAAAAAAATGACCGATCAAATGACCAAATCCGTAACAAAATGTTAACCACAGACATCGAATTTGTAATTTCTTCTATAAAGGGACGGGATCCGTAATTTGCTATAAACCACATGGACGAAATTTGTAATTCACCCTGAAATAAATTTTAAAGACGCTTACCTTAGATAACTTTTTTCAAAAAAGTTTAGATCTTTTTTTCTAGAGTCAAAAGAGTTGGTCTACTTAGATGAAAGAAGTACCAGTGTTTATCTTCTTTTTATGCAGTTTTACCCTTTTAGACAGGGCAGTGATTTATACACATCAATTTCCCATTCACAACAATAAAAGACTTTGTAGGTGTGTACCTCATGCAAGATATAGTTGTACATTATTATGGATGACAAAAAATTATACTTTGTAGTTGTACGTTATTGTGGATGACAAAAAATATTATGTATAAATCACTACCCTTTTTGATACACAAAATTGAAATATATTCTGAATTGTTTTGCCAAAAAAATTGATAACCGTTGAACTCTATAAAAGATGCTACAAAATGAGAATATTGATAAACATTTAGTAATTAAATGATAATTAATCAATTCCAATTTTAAAGAGAAAAATGCATACAAAGGTAATATACTTTAGGATGGTTTGTATTTCAGGTAATGAACTTTATGAGTTACCCAAATAGAAAGAAAATCAAAGTTTGTTACGTTAAATTTTCATTTTAAGATTTTGTTACCTGAAATAAGAATCAATCCAAAGTGTGTTACCACGCTATGCACTTTCCTGATACTAAACTCCTAAATTCTCTCTAGTTTACATTAAGGGAGTGCATCTGTGCATGAGTCCAACTTTAGACCTTTACTGTGCCCAATAATTGCAGCCACAAAGCGTTTCTCATGCTCAAAGTATTGCATCACAACCCGTAGATCATCAACTTCTCTGTAATAATTCCCGTATTGAAACGAACCTTCGCTGTCTCTAAAGGAATAACAAAAGAAGTAACCATCAATGGATGACATGATAATATATGTTCATTCAGACACTAAACCTTAGAATTATAACCCAATTTATAATATAGCTAAAATTAACAATAATCATCCTCAAAGTGTGTGTGTGTGTGTGTGTAGAGTACCAAATAAAGATAATTATATTAATAATCCTTATAGCAGAATTAATTCACAATGTAATTTTTATCTCCATTATCCCATACTATCCTACTCAGTTAACAATTTAACAAAATTTCAAGGTTAAATTTTGGATTTTATGCCCATGCGGTAGCATGAAATTATGGAATTATGGATTGTCCCTGAAAGAATTTTTTTGTATAAAATCATTCGTGGTAGAAAACTGCCCAATTGTCATCCCAAAACGAGTATGCCTGGCTGTGCTAAAGAGTTTTTCCTTTCTCTTGGAACTTAAATTATAATTTGCTAATTTATATTGCAATTTGAAACAGATACTAGCAAACATCTATTACCCATTGCCAGCAAAGTCAAAGCGAAAGGTACTAATTCCTTCATCTTCAAAAGCAGCAGCAAGATTTACCATAGGAATTCTGTCCTGCAATATAAAATCAAATAACGAAACTGTTCTTTCACAAGCAATAATCATTGATTAAATAAATGGAACTACATTGAGACTACTTAATGTTACCACAAAATCAAGCCAAGCTATGCAATTTGAAACTCGCATCATTTCAGATCACGAAAATCATATTTGTGAGTTGTGACTAAGAAGTTAAAAATGAAAATTGGGCTTTATTGAAAGCCCAGTCATGCTGCTTTCTAGAGCCTATTTTTCAAAATAAAAAGGTGATGCATAATCCAAAGAAAAAATCTTTATGGGATCTTACCTTTTCAAAAACAAAAGCTTAAGATTTTGACTTCATACTAAACACACCCTATGTTTGTCAAAGAGTTGTTTCATAAAATATACATGAGAAGCGTGAAAATCAGGATTGTTAAATTGTTGTATCATTCTTCTTTAGGAATTCATCAAACAGGTGGTATGCACACGCTGTGAAACAATTTCATAAAATATACAGCTCTCCATAGTCAGTTACACTTCGACTCTTTCATGCTAGTTTTCGACTAGAATACCGAAGTAGACAATAGGATTTGTGTAGAAATACATCAAACTAGAAAATATTGGAAAATGAAATATGCAGCAAAGGTGTACCATTGTACCAATTACCATCTAAACAAGAGAAAATCAGACATGATCTCCATTTAAAATGGGTTGGTCTTGAAGGATGTGAATATGTGATGTGATGTAACAAAAATAAAGGATACTGTACTGTTAAACTAAAATCATATATAAAAGTTATGTTGTAACCTGAGGAATGGTAGCAATCTTGAGGAGTCGAATTTGATCCAGCCATCATATATAAGCGTCGATGTTTACCGAATTTCTGATGCCGCTCCTCCTGCTAGCTCCTGGGTGTAAACAATCTGGACGAAATTTGGGTCTGTTTTCTGAACCTTCTAATCAGCTCTAGTAATCACACTCTCTGGTAATCCGATTTTCACACGACGAAAAAAAAAAGATCGAAATTTAAACAGGGAACGAAGAAAAAGGATATGTATCATTAGCGGATAGCGATGATATTGGAGAAAAATATCAATATTTTTATATTTTTATTGATTTGATTTTTTTTTCCCCTTAAATTCATGTAGTTACTTTTGCCTTAAAAGAATACATGTCTAACAATCAAATCAACAAAATATAAATTTTTGTATTTATTTGTATGTCATTTGAAAAACAATTCATTATATCTTTGTCATCTTTATTAATTTGATTTTTTATATAGTTTTAATTTTTATAGGAAAGTTTGAAAAAAGTTCGTGATTAAAGATTTCATTCATGTAGTTTAGTTGAAACTAGTTTAATATTTTTAATATATATAAAATATAATAAATAAAAAGATAAAGATTTAAATATTATTTTTTAAACAAAAGTATATAAGGTGATATTATTATTTATTATGACCTATTAATTTTGTATATTTCTAAATAAATATGAAGAGTAATTATTTTATTATATTTTTTTTAAACTTTTATTATATTATTTTATAATTAATAAATTAGTAGATTATTAGATTTTGTTTGATTTGATTTGATTTTAATTTAAAAGTGGATTATATTAGATTTGGATAGATTTAATTAATAAGTAATTAGAGTATTAGATTTTGTTTGATTTGAATTTAAAATTGGATTATATTAGATTTGGATAGATTTGATTTTAATTACTTTATTCTTTTTAAAATCTATAACTGCCACGTGTCGATTCATGGTGACGACACGTGGCTTCACCAGAAATGAGTATAGTTACTCTTTTAATAGTATAAAACTAGTTTATAACACACGTATTACGTGGATAAATTTAATTAAATTTATTTATATAAAATGTATATGAGTAAAAATAAAAACATACAAAAATAATAATCGTGTTTAATTTTTTATTATTTACAGATTAAAAAATAGAGTATATTTATCTTTTTAAAAATATTAAATTGTATTTATCTTCTATTTTTTATAAGTTGTAATTATCTTTTTGGTGAACGTAGAGGTGACACGTACATTTGATGTTTTCCTTTATTATACATAATAATAATAATAATTTCCACAACTAATTCAAATTATTACATTTGGATCTAATTATGATTATTATGGATAATAATGATAGATATTTATTTTAGGTAAACATTAATTTTAAATGTTACAAAATCTAATTTATTACTAATTAATTAATGAAAAAATAAAGTCAAAATTTAATGCAATTAAGTTAAGGTGTTAAATTTGGAAAAAGAGGTGGAAAAATAAAATTTTCTTGTGTTATAGAAGTGACATGTGACATGAATTATTTTGTTTTATTATAATATATAGGTTAATCAACCCATGTATTACATGGGTTGATTTAGAAAATACATATTTTTTTATATTTTAATAAATTATTATAAAATTTATATATAATTATAAAAAAAATTGAAAGCTAGTTAAATTAAAGATAAAAAAAATACTTAGTTGTTTGATATTAAATAAAAAATATTATTATATTGTATTATTAAAAATAGATAATATGTGTTTGCAAAAAATGTTTCTTATAATTTTTATTAACTTCAAATATGAAATATCAATCTAAGAAACAAAAAACTTCAATTATGTGAATGTGACAATGTGTATATATTTTACAATTGAAGTTTTATCATATTAACAATTGAAGTTTTATCAATTAAATTTTAAATCTTGTTAGCAATATAATTAACAAAAAATTTTAACTTTATTTACTACACTTCTATATTTAAATCCAAATTTTTATATTTGAATTTAACTATGATCATTAAGGATAATAATGACGCATATTTATTTTAGGTAAATATTAATTCATTAATGAAAAATTTAAAATCAAAATTTAATGTAGTTAAGTTAAGTTTGTTAATTTGGAAAATGAATTAAGAAGATGGCATATGTGTAATTATTGATTTTAATTAAGGGTATAAGAGACATTTCATAAATAATTATGAGTTGTCATTAATCTGAACCATTGATTTCTTTCAATCTAATGGTCCAGAAACTTCAAGTGACTTTCTTATTATATATAGTATAGATATATATAAAATGGCTATTTCTTCTTGCACCATATCTACTTTCTCAAACACCACCTCTATGCCTTTGACCTATAAATTTTCACCTTATGATTGGACAAAGAGGTGTGAATAAATAAACCATAATGATGAGTTATAAAAAAAAAGAGATATTTTAGCCAATTATAGAGATATAGGTGTGGTGCATGAAGTAACACCCATATAGAATATAGATATAGATTAAGAAGAGTAGTTCATCCTTTTGGGGGCCTTCATCGACCTGTCTCACACTTAATATGAAAAAAGTAAATCGCATAACTCGTAATTTAGTTGAAAATTATGATTTCATCCCTAATAGAAATTCCTTACACTAAATTTTTTGTGCTGTTAAAAAAAAAACTAAATATCTTTGTGGTTAAATATTTTTCATATTTTGTCGTTTAAAACGGTCTGGATTTGAAAACCAACCATTCTTTTTGAATTAATAAAAATAGACTAACAACTTTGTTTTATTTTACAACTAAATTTTGGAAGTGTTGATAATATTATTAAAAATTTTAAAATAAATAATTTTAATACTAAGATGGCGTTGTGTTTGTATGAATGAAAATCAACAAAACCATTAAATTGTACGTTTTAATTAAAGGTGATGAACACAAATCAATAATCACCGATGGTCTCTCATCACTAGATCAACCACATCATCTTTTTGCATCGCCTACAACAAATTGATTTAGTTTCTAGATTTGAAGCATCAATTTAGTCAAAAGCCTGCTAACATCACATCTTTAATAAACGAACGCTTGATATCAAGAGGGGTGATGGTCCTCACGAAAGTGGTCGATAAGAATAATCGAAGAATACCATAATCGAATCCTGTATTGAATACATAAATTAGTATTGGTATGATATCGGTACCGACGTGTTCGAGAAAAATGATACACATGCTCATCCCTAGTATTGGTACAAGACCGAAAACCTCAAAAACCAAAATCGGATCCTGTACCAATTACATAAATCAGTATCGATTCGGTACCGGTACAGTTTGGAAAATTGATACATTTGCTCACCCCTAAATAAGGATGCGGAAGCGAGAATGAAATAAGATCAAGTGTGAAAAGGTGAGATTGAGAGGGACAAATAATGAACCTGTTGATTTAGCTATTGATGTCTTGTGAAGTGAGAAGCAAAAATGGGACGAGGTCGTAGGCTTAAATTGTTAACTGGTGTTGTCTAACAGTGACCATAATGTTGATGCTTCTCGCAATGGTTGACAATCATGTGAGTGAAGGATCCAGGATAGTCAAGAATGGGACATGCATTGTTTCCGACCACCGAAGGTTAGTGATCGATTGAAGTCATTGAAACCACTTGTAAAGATGAAGAATTTGATGAACTTTAAAGTGAGTTTTGTGCATCTCAGAAGGAAAAATGACTCTTAAATATATGGTGAAAGTTTTATTATATTTTTATCAACTAACTTGGGAAAAAAAATTAATTTTCTGTTTTATTATTTTATAAAGAGTAAAATTGAATTTTGATTGGTCAAAAGATTAAAAGATGACAAATCTTTAATCATATAATTATAGTAATCAGGTGCGAAAGTCATAATTTCTACTATGAAATTGATGTTTTGAAAACGCATAATGTGTGACCCATCGACCCATGTCACAACCTAATTTCACATATAGTGGTGTGCAAATGAAAATGGGTAAAAGTTTTGTTCCTATATACTTGTAGGCACTACAGTGGTGTTTATTTGTAATAACAATAACAGATATAACTTGATGATAAAGAAAGAAAGATAAAGAAGCACCATCCTTCACATCCGCATTCAAAGATTTTTTAACTTCTTGAAAAAACGAAAGAGCAAAAGAAATCGGTTCCCACCAAATAACATAACAAAATTTCCCATTTGAGGGAGGCCCAGCCCTCCTCTTTACCTTTCTCGTTCCCTCGAAAGCCGATTACTTCCTCCTTGAACGCCAGCATCAACCTTACATACAATTTAATTTTGACCAAGAATACACACACGACGATCTGGTGTTTGATTCGAAGAGGTGGAGAAAGATGAGTCTTAAACGCCTTCTTGTGGAGGTATGTATACAATTTTTTAGTTTTTTCTTGTCAAGATTTCTTATTTTGCTTTTTTATCTGTTCACTTTGATATTTATTAGGTTATGTTACGGAAACCCTAATCTTATTTAGCTTCTAGGGTTTTTGTTGAACTACCTCATAGCCTGTTGTTTTTAGTAGCTAAAGATTGATGCATATTCACTGGAATAAGGTAGCATATGCTGATTTATGACATGCTTTGAGGTTGATGTTGAATCATTGATGATTATTGGAGGGAAAGAAAGTGTTCTTTAGTAAAATATTTCTAAAGTTACAGAATGATTTGTTGTTTACTGGTAAGTTTTTAGATGGAAAATAGCGATGGGATTGGAACACAACTTGATGACTATTTTAATGGTACCCATTGCAGCTGGGAAGCAGCAAGAGAAATGAAAATAGGTAAAGTTCCAGACATGATAGACTGATTAGTTTGGATTTGGATTTAGAAATACGTATTGTCATGTTTAGATAAAAAATTAAAAGAAATGATTTAGCTCATTTAGGATTTCATATTCCTCACTTCTCCACCTTTGATAATCCACTCATCCCCTAAATATTTTAAAATCCTATCATTTTAAATTCTTGCAATCCAAACGACACCTCATAGTGGTTTGAAGAGCCATTGGGTAGTTAAATAGTATCTGTCTTAACAAGTACAAAGGGAATGTTTGAGCTGTATGAATTATCATAATTAGAATGAGTAGAGCAAAGTATCATAGACTCATAGTGTTATCAATCATGGGTTAATAATTTACGCTAAATTTCCTTGCAACCAATTTGGTTTATGTAATACCCTTTTTTTTCTTGAGAGGACTCATGGAGAGATATAAGCTAGGTGAGGGAGTTCACAGTCTGCAACTTTAGCTCTAGAGTAACCATTATCTGCCTTTGGGTCACATGAAAATATTGTTATTTCTTGAAATGGATGGGTCGTGTTTACTCGACGCAAAGAAGAGGAATGGGTCGTCTGGTAGACGTCACAGAAGGTTTTCTGTTTATTCTGTAGAACTGGTGTTAAACTATTATTATTTGTCTTCTCAAAGTTGGAAGATTAGGATGATTTTGTTGAACTTTGGGTAATCTGGTTGTGGGAATGAAGAGATAGAGAGTTAGGGACTAATCAAACTATCCCTTATCCAATCAGGTATATGGATTCTACCACCTGTTTGGTATATGAATGATAGGTCCATGCATATAAGTTGTATTTTTAGAGATAAGTATGATGGGTTATTGTGAACAGGAGAGACAGTGGTCTCTCTAAAGGTGCTGGTTTTTTTCGTCGTTGTGTTCTTTTGGTTTCTTTGATAAAATTCATCACGAGTCTTGTCAAGTTAGTATCAGTGCATAATTCAGCCATTCAGGGAGCCATGGCCGCAAGGAAAGTAGAGGAGTTGGAAGAGAAGATCGAATATTTATATTGATTTTCTTCAGTGGGCCAGAAATTCGCATAGAAGAACATTCGAAAAAAAATAAGCGGAACATAAAACTAGAACGATAGGACGACACAACTAGTAGGGCCGAAGCGATTAAGGGACGGGAACTAGAGAGAGACTCAAAGAGTAATTAGCGAGAGCATCAACCGTTTGGCACAAAAAAGGATAGGGAAAGCGAGTCACCTTCGGGGGCAAACTGGCAAAGGGCAATTAATGACTGAGGGACTTCGACTCAAGCCAATATGGTGACCATGATATGTCATTAATAATTTTTTAAAGGGGTAACCCCTTCACCCAATTACAATGAACAAGCACAGCCACATGGTTTAGGGGCTGACAAAAGATGCAAGTAGATTGTCTGCCAGGTGAATAGGTGACTAGGGACTTCAGGGAGAGGCTCATTGTCTGCCAGGTGACTAGGGATTCATGGCTGCCAAGAACGGCAGGTATGTTCAACGTGACAGCAGCGTCAATCGCTGCTGGTTGTGGGTTTGAAGTTTGAACCCAGGGGATGTGAGACCCAGGGGGCAAGGGAACAAGGTCATGGCAGCCTGATGGTCCACGAACATTGGAATATGGAGGCGACATGCAAATTTATACATGGAGGAACAATGCTGGTAAGAGAACTTAGGAAACCCTAGACAAAACCTGTTTACGGGAAAGAGGCCATTTACAAGAAAGGGGGTCTGTAAACGGGCCCTCAAATTGCGGCCAGACTTGGGGCAGGAAATGAGGCCTAATTTTCAGCTTTTACGAGGCATCATTATCAATATCAAGATGTTGGGCTCAACTAAAGGATGAGGGGCATGTTTTGAATACTAGAAAATAGAAATAGGGAATCTATAGAATACATAAATCAGTATTGGTATGGTATCGGTATAATGCATTTTGTAGACCTAGTGAATTGCGTTCCTAATCCTCGTTCCCGTACCGGATCGTTTCACGATCTATGTGACTACACCAAAAACATAACTAAAAAATTGTTCATAGATATATTCGAGCTTTACAAGTTGAGCTCGAGTCTAATTCGGTACTTTTTCGAGCCGAGCTCGAGCCTACATTTGGAAAGCGTGTTGAGCTATCGAGCCAAGCTTGAGCTCTATCAAGCTTGAGTTGTTTGCAGCCCTAGTTAGACGGTTATCCGATGAGTACAAGGCAGTGAACTTTGTAAAGGGATTGAAAACCAAGATTTGAGTTGCATTGAGGCTATGGGAACAAGGAGACGACGGGAGGTGGTAAATCAAGCATAGTGAATTAAGGACATCAAAATCATTGACTGGGCAAATAGAAGTTACTCGGAGGATACTTCAACAAGAAGGGATGGGGAATTCATCACTTTGCCTACCAAAACAAATCCCCAACGAACCATCACCCGGAGCAATGACAAATCTTGATTGGAATCTAAGAAAATGACGGGAGTAGATTTTTGGAAAGGAGGGCCAAAGATTTTTTGCTTCAAATGTTGGTCCTCCCATATTACAAATTCTCTTAGTGGACAATAAGGACAACGGGGGAGCTGCCTTTGTTGAAATGGAATCGAAAGGGGAGGAACCGAGATTTGTGAAGATGAAGGAAGACACATTAATATGTTTTAAACTCTATGGATGGACCTAATGAACTAATTATAGGTCCATGCATACTACTAATAGTTTTAGAGACAAGTTTGACTGATATTTTATTCACTGGATGAGTGGATGGTTATTATTTTATCAATTAGATCCATTCAGATTAGGATTAGTAGTATTAACAAGGCAGGGATTTGATATATAGAATTTGGTATGAATTGAGCATCAACGAAGAGAGATGGTGGCCTCCTGACAGTGATGATTTTTGTGTTTTTGTTTGGGTTATTGGATAGAATATATTCTTCAGAAGTCTCATATATTAGATCTTTTGGTTTCTAAGGCTTGTGTAAAATTCATTGTAGGCTTCAGAAGCTGCTTGTTTTGATATATGGAACTGTATTTTTTTTTATAATTAATTGTGAGCTTCAAAAGCTCATATTAATTTATAAAGTTTTAATAAGCTGCTGTGTGTTTTAGTCTTCTATTAATCATTTAATTCTGTGCTTATGTAGGTCTCAAAGCAAAGACCACAACTAGGGCTTTCAAAAAGCTTGTATACTAGATCTTTCATCATTTCACAGAAGTTCAGATTTGATGCAGGTACATAATGCTGAGTGCATTATTATGCCTCATGTTAAGTTTATTTTTCCATTTTGTTAAGGAAGTTTTTTTTATTCATATGTAGAAGTCTTTCAAGTATGCATTGTTTGAAAAATAATAAATTATTTAAACATTGGTTTATGAATAAAGAAAAAAGCAGCAGTTCAGTCACTGATTATTTTCCTTGTGTATCTGCAGCATATAAGCTTCCAGGTGCTCAACGAAGGTTTCAGTCGAGTTACGTGGGAAGTTTCGCACGTAGATTGCGTGAACGTGATGTAGATGGATCAAGCAACGCTGCTCATCTTAGGGATCTTTATCATCGAAATGATCCAGAGGCCGTGATTAGACTGTTTGAAAGTCAACCTTCCTTGCACTCTAATCCTTCAGCACTTAAAGAATATGTGAGGGCCCTGGTCAAAGTTGATAGACTAGATGAAAGTGAGTTGCTCAAGACATTGCAAAGAGGTGAGTGAAATATATCCCCAATATGACTAAGGGTCACTCATAATCTAGAGTCTTTTAATCAGGTTATAAGGGGGTGTTTGGATGTACAATTTGAAAGTAATTGTGTGATATTGAATTATCAGAATTAGATAATCAGCTGTAACAAAATGGGTTTTGTTTGAAGTTGTAATAATCAGAAGCTCTGTATGATTGTTTGGCAAGTTTGATTATTTAAAGAATTAATAAATAAGATGATTTAAAATAAAATAATCAGGTAACTGGTTTTGTTGCAGCATGTCCTAAACTGATTCTTGATTATAAATATATGGCCCCCAAATAATGAGATAATCAAAATTAAAATCTGTTTACACAAACAATAAAAACTGATTATCTGTGACTTGGCATATCCGAATGCCTCCTAAGTTTGAACATTTTTATTACTGTTTGAAGAACAAACGTGGAAGAGAGAAATAATCAGATAACCAACTTGAAACCACATCCATTTCCTTAGACTCATCTCTGGTGGAAGTTAGTTGAGAAGAATTGAAGAACAAATGTAGAAGGAGAAAGATAATTGACCGTTTCTACTTTAATTTAAGCATCGTTGTTTACTCTGATGAACTTTTTAAGTTTTGAGTTTCTGGTTTCAGCTTTCATTCTCATATATCTAAGACTAATATTTATTTCTTATCAAATTTTTGCAAAAGGAATGGCGAGCTCTGGCAACTCAACATTTGATGAAGAGAGTATGGGGGGACTTTCAGTTTTCAAAAATGTGGGGAAACCAACAAAAGATGGTGTATTAGGAACTGCTGCTGCTCCAATACATATGGTGGCTACTGAAGGAGGACATTTTAAAGAGCAGTTATGGCGTACGGTTCGTGCTTTAGGCATGGGATTCCTTTTAATTTCTGGTGTCGGGGCACTCATTGAAGATAGAGGAATCACTAAAGGTGTTACTTTTTATGTGGTACTATTATTATGCAAATGTGCTAATGGCATCAACCCTAAGTTTGTTGTAACGTGGTGCTTGATATCTTGTTCACCTGCAGGACTGGGTCTACATGACGAGGTGCAGCCGAGTATGGAATCTAACACAAAATTTAGTGATGTGAAAGGTGTAGATGAGGCAAAAGCCGAGCTTGAAGAAATTGTGTACTATCTTCGGGACCCTAAGGTAGTAAACATATTTCTAATCAAGAGTATTGTGGTTTGTTAATAATTGAAACTATGTTTCGGTAGAGGTTGATTTCTCAACTTTGAAAATCTGAAAATGAGAAAGTTGGAAGGAAAATAACAGATTACAAATTAAAGGTAAAGGTTCTGTTCTTTAAACTTTAAGTAATATTGTAGAATGAATTTAAAAAAGAAAATAACTAAAATCCAACTTTCGCTATATATTTATGATTCATTGATTTGGTAGTGATTTATTGTAGAGGAAGATTTTGTTTTGAGGCTTTTTTTATATTTGGCTAATAAATTGATGCAGGTTAAGATCTTACAGTTATAGTGCATTGGTATTGCTATTAGGCCTAACAATTAGAAACATACATTTAATATCTTGAAATTATTATTGTCCCGACTAACTATTTGTAACTTAAATTGTGAGAGCCATAAGCGAACCGACAAATAAAAATTTTCTGGTTCAGATAATGTAACCAAAAAATTAAAAAACTGGTACATTTAGGTGTTGTTTGTCTTTTAAGAGGTTAAATGTCTGAAGTCTGAAATCACAACTAAAATTTAAGAGATTGTCTTGAAGTTTGAAATTTAAGAGGTGGCCTTAAAGTCTAAAATCTGAAAATTTGAAATAATTAGTTAAAATTTTAAGTTTAAATTATGTATATATTATATTTTATTTAATTTATATAACTAACATATTAAAATAATTTAATATTTTAATTAATTAAAACGAATAAATATTTTTTAATTAATTAAATTAAATAATTGTTTTTATTTATTTAAACTGAGTTTGATATTTTAATTAAATAACATATTAATTTAATTTTAAAAGAAAAAATTTCAGATTTCACACGAGAGTTTATCTCTTAATTTTTTCAGACCTTATTTTAGAGGTGTTAAGATCTTAAGTCTGAAATGTAATAAACAGTCTGAAATCACTTAAAGATCTAAAATCCAGTTAAGTCTGAACTTAAGTCACTTAAGATATGAATTTTTAAGATTTAAGACGAATTAAGATCTAAAATTGTCAAAACAAACAGGGCCTTAATCTAAAGATTAGTACTTGCGTGGGGTTTTTGGTTTCGGATATTTTGTACGGCCCTACTTCTCTAACACCGTGGAATGATATCATATGTGTGACTCTTTGTGTGTTACCATAAAAAATGTGAAAAAGAATCTCATTTGAGGTTTAAATTGTTATAGCGTTTCACTCGTCTGGGTGGGAAGCTTCCGAAGGGTGTTTTACTTGTTGGTCCTCCTGGGACTGGAAAGACCATGTTAGCCAGGGCCATAGCTGGAGAAGCAGGCGTGCCATTCTTCTCATGCAGTGGTAGTGAGTTTGAAGAGATGTTTGTTGGTGTTGGGGCACGTAGGGTTAGAGATCTCTTCTCTGCAGCGAAGAAGCGGTCTCCGTGTATTATTTTCATCGATGAGATTGATGCTATCGGAGGAAGCCGTAACCCGAAGGACCAGCAGTACATGAAGATGACTTTGAACCAGTTGCTTGTTGAATTAGATGGCTTCAAACAAAATGAAGGCATTATTGTCATTGCAGCAACCAACTTTCCGCAGTCGTTAGATAAGGCACTGGTGAGGCCCGGCCGGTTTGATCGTCGTGTGGTTGTTCCAAATCCAGATGTTGAAGGCAGGAGGCAAATAATGGAATCTCACATGTCAAAGGTACTTTCTTTACAAAATGATCATTTATTTCTACAGAAAAGAATGAAAATAGTGCCGGAAATGAGCCGAATCGAGCTGGAGCTTGATATGAAAGTGTTAATAATAATCTTGCCGTTGAAGGTTCCATCTCTATTCAAGAGATCGAACATCTCAAAATTATATACATGAAAACTATGTTTGCTAGAGTAAGCTCGACTTGAAAACTCAAATAGCTTGAAAACGTTTTTAAGAACCAATAAAACAAGTTTGATTTAAGAAAAGGGTACCCACCCTCTTGGGGTCCCACTGATCGGTCGTAAATACTAATACATACATAGAGGTAAAAGAAAAAACATGAGAACTCTAGTTGAGATTCTTGTAAGCTTTGAGATCTCATTTGTTGTGTTCGAAATTGAAGCCATAGATGGAAATCAAGTTGTTGGATTATTAATGATGAAACTAATTTGTATGACAGATCTTAAAGGCAGATGATGTGGATTTGGGTGTCATTGCCAGAGGCACGCCTGGATTCTCAGGTGCTGATCTGGCAAACTTGGTTAATGTTGCTGCTCTCAAGGCTGCAATGGATGGTGCTAAGGCCGTGAGCATGGCTGACCTAGAGTACGCAAAGGACAAGATCATGATGGGCAGTGAACGCAAATCTGCTGTTATATCTGACGATGTTCGTAAACTGACAGCTTATCATGAAGGTGGCCATGCCCTTGTGGCTATATATACCGATGGGGCCCATCCCGTTCACAAGGCAACAATTGTTCCTCGAGGAATGGCTCTTGGTATGGTAGCTCAATTGCCTGAAAAGGACGAGACAAGTGTCTCACGCAAAGAAATGCTTGCACGACTCGATGTTTGTATGGGAGGAAGAGTTGCGGAAGAGTTAATCTTTGGTGAAGATGAAGTTACGTCAGGAGCATCATCAGATCTTGAGCAAGCCACACATCTTGCAAGAGCGATGGTCACAAAGTACGGCATGAGCAAAGAGGTCGGTGTGGTTGCTCATGACTACGATGATAACGGGAAGAGCATGAGTACTGAAACTCGGCTCCTTATTGAAAAGGAAGTTCGAGAATTACTGGAACGGGCTTACAATAATGCAAAGAACATCCTCACTACATATAGCAACGAGCATCATGCGCTTGCCAATGCATTGCTTGAGCACGAGACACTGTCAGGCAAACAGATAAAAGAAATGCTTGCTCAATTAAAGTTGCAGCCGCAGCAACAGCAACATCTCGTGGTGCCTCAGAACAGTTCACAGTCTAAACCAGTACCACCTTCAACGCCAAATGCTGCAGCGGCTGCCGCTGCAGCAGCCGCTGCTGCCGCAAGTGCTGCAGCGAAGGCGAAAGGCATTGCTCCTGTTGGATCTTAGCATTTGATACCCATAAACACTTGCTGCAACCAATGTGCATATTAAGTAATGGTACGTTAATGCCAAATTGATTACACTTGTTCTTCGTTGCTCCAGAGAGGTCCAATTATCATACCATGGTGATCGTGGTGGACGTAAATGGAGGTCATCTTTTGCATGAAAATGCCAAAATGTAGCATTTATATATATTAAAAAAAAAAAAAAATTAAATTAGTATCTTTCCTGTTCAATTTCTTAAGATGCTCAATAATGGATTTTGGTTTCTTATTTTCTGAAGCTTACAAGTGAATGGTGAAACTGGTAGAGTTGAACCTTTTTGTCAAGGCTTTTCAAAGAGACCATGTGTCTGATATCTAAATGGTCGATCATGTCTAGTATGTAATCCAATCCCAGTGTTGCTTTTTTTTTTTTTTAAGGGTTAATTGCGTCAAAAGCAATTTTTTCAATTTGGATAACATACTAATTTTTATTATTATTAAAGTAACATATTTTCAAATCAAGTCAATCAAGGTAAAACATATCAGATTGAAATGTAAAAATTACTGACGTGACAGTTTCTTTGTCCAGTGAGTATTATTTTTTACAGAAATGACAGTTTAACTGTTATATCATGTGTACTATTTTGTGCAATTTAGAATTACTTTTTGATAATACCTTGCTATTTTGAGCAAATTTAAGAATAATTAAGCAATATTAGAAATGATGACTGGATAAAAAAAACAGTCATGTCAATAATTTTTACATTTCAATATGATACGGTTGCATTGATTGGCTTGATTTGAAAAGTATGTTACCTCATATAGAATAAAATTTAGTATGTTATCCAAATTGAAAAAAACAGTGATAATAGATTACATTTTAATGTAATTAAGTCTTTTTTAATCGGTTTTTAGAACTCATGGCACTCCTAAAGTTAAGCCTCCCTCATCTTTATAAAACCAAATTGGGTGTTGATTAGGCAGGCGAGGCGTCCACCATCGTCTTGCCAATGTACCCGCTTTGTAATCTCCAAAAACACCACAACATGACCTCTTACAAAAGCGGAAGCAGACCACCACCATCTTTGATCTTTCATGCACTGGACATGAGACAAAATTACAAAGAGACGATGAACGAACGGTTTCGATTTGATAATTATTTAGAGTACAATTAGGCCAAGTAAGTACTAATAAAAAGAGATATATATAAAAAGGGATTATTGTGCAAAAAGCCCCAAACTTGTCAGTTTTTTTGTGATTAAAACCCCAAACCATTTTTCGTTGCATAGAAAACCCCGAACTAACTAAAATCAGTAAATCAAGGTTTTATCAATGGGTAACTGGTTGAAACCGGTTATTAATCCTACGTGGACCCGTAAATAACCTACGTGGAATAAATTTTAATTGTTGAAACCGGTTGTCAAGTATTTCACATCATTTAAACTCTCAGTTGATAATTTTTTATTGTAATTTTTAAACGGGATTACATCATAAACGGGGATTTAAATGAATCGTAATACTTGGCAACATGTTTCAACAATTAATTTTTATTCCACGTAGGTTATTTACCGGTCCACATAGGATTAATAATCGGTTTCAAGCGGTTATTTATTGATAAAACATTGATTTACTGTTTTTTAGTTAGTTCGGAGTTTTCTATGTAACGACAAACGGTTTGGGGTTTTAATCACAAAAAACTGACAAGTTTGAGGTTTTTTATGCAATTATCCCATATAAAAATAAGCAAAATATAAACTCACTTATCAAGTTTTACCTAAAAAACACTCATCTAACCAACATACCACTATTTACGTGACAGCCACTGACTTGTACTTTTTAATAATTTTTAATGCATTACGTTACAAAATTTAAAAAGTAACGTAAAGTACATTAACTTTACGTTACCAAATCTATTCTTGGGAAGGAGCACAATGAGATTTGGTAACGTAAAATAATGATACTTTACGTGATAATTCACCTTTTGTAACGAAATGCATTAAAAAATTAATAAAAAGTACAAGTAAAGTAAATATTGGTCGTGAAGTAAATGTGGTAACGAAAATGTTGGGTAATTTGGTAACGTGACTTTTTTAAAGTAAAACTTGAGAAATGAGTTGTTTTTTTGGGTTATAAAGTCTTTTCTTCTTCGAAATCCCTTCGTGTTTCTCTCTCTCTTCCCACCAAATTCTCTAAAATCCACTTCATGATTAGATTACTCCATATATTCTACTCTATCTAAATTCGAATATTACAGCCACCGTATAAATAATATCATTCATAAGTTCATATTTTTTTTATTGATACGTACCCTCACATTATATATGTATGGAAAAAGAAATATACATCTTGACACATTATATATCTCCAGGCATAAAAACATATATGGATAAACACTTCAAACTAAAAATATAGACATTGTTTCAACAACTGAAATTGATCAGAGCTCAAAATTTGTAATTTCCACGCTTATAAACTTCTATCATTTTGAAATCTTCATGGTATTAGTTCTTCTCTTGAATACGAGGAAAATAATGAGTTTTAGTGGAAAACCATGTGGACTGAAAAACCTGTGAGAACCAAACATATCTTTTGAATTTTAAAATGGATAATAAGCGTAATTAAGGTATTAACATGCTGTAACGCTTTTTTGTTAAAGATGCACAAAAAATTAAAATCATAAATATACATAACTTTTAAATGAGTTTTAATACTTAGTTAAAAATTTCTTAATTTTGGAATGTAAAAGTTTTATTCTTAAATTCAAAACCACAATTTATATAATCTTTAAGAATGATTTCAAAAGCATGATTTGATTCATTTCTATCAAAATTGAAACTAAACCAAAATTTTTATTTTTATTTTATTTCAAAATAATTTGGTTTCAGTTTTAATTTCCACCAGTTTTTTTCTTATTAAAAAATTGTTAGTAATGTAGACATTCTATAAATCAATATGTATATATCTCTTCAAGCTTTTCCCTCTTATATTGTTACAGCTTCGTTATAATACGTATATAGTTTGTTTCAAATCATTTGATCTTCATTTGTCCAAAAAGCTGAGGTTTTTAAGTGGTTGATTACAACACATGATATGTTAATTATCATATAATCATATATCATACAATTCTACTAGCTATATATACTTGAAATTAATTTTAATCTCTAACCGATAATATATTTACATCATATATATCCAAGTTAGTATGGATTTTGTGTTACGAATACGTACAATATATTCGTTGTTGGAATTTATATAATGCCGACTATTAACATTCATTTTTTTTAGTAATATTAATAAATATTTTTTAGAACGTTTTCAATAAATATGTACAATTGCTTAATTAATATTAGGATAGATCAAAATTAAGATGATGTTGATGTAGGACTAAAGAATCTATATCTATTAATAAAAGAAAACGTCTAACGACACGTGTCACCTTCTTATCTGATCAAAATTTTATTTTTCCGCTCAATTTTCCATATATAATCCCTCTTAGTTAATTATGTAATTTATATTTAACAATTAAGTAAAACTACAATCAAGTATTACCTAATTTAACTCCTATAAATAAAAATAAGTTTTTAAATGATTTTAATATCTTCCATATCTAACTTATAATTTAGCTAACTAGACACTATTTCGTACATTTAAAAGTTAAATAATGTAGCATTGCTAATGAAATGATTCATAAATTCTTTTTAATAAAACTTTTTAAATTGTGTTTTATGTAAAACTAACTTTTTTGAATTTTTATTAGTTAAATATAAATAAATCAAAAAATAAAGAGTTTTATAACGATAACACATATTAGTACTATTCATACCACAATAAAAAAAATTAATTATGTTCATAAAGAAAAATAATAGTGTTTTTGTAATATTTTTGGTAGGAAAATAAACATTTTAATATAAAATTTATATTTGTATAGATTTTTAGCAAACAATTAATTTACAAATTAAACATCCACGTAATACGTGGGCTAACAACTAGTGTATAGATATATAATATATTTGTTTTCTTGCAATCGTTTTATTCATTTGACCATGATTTTCGGCATCTTATGCATGGCTTTTTCTACATAATTTTGAATCAAGATATATATGATGGAGGTCTAAAGAATGCGGCCGTTTGGTATTGCCTTTAACTTCTTCTTAATTATTTTACATTTCAGTAAATCTTATTTTTTTTAAAATATATTTTTCTAATTCAAGACCGTGGGATGACATATATAAAATATAATAGTTTATGAACTCACATGTGTTACACGTATAATTTCTAATAAATAATTGACTATATAAAATGTATATAAACTTAAAATTAAAACATATGAATATTAATAATTATTAAAAAAATACAAAAACGGTACTGTTCTTTTTATTCTGGATATCCGAAATTTCGGATAGTTTTGTATCGGATCTTCAAATTGTTATACCGGATGCTTGAATTCAGATTTTTTTTGAACATCCCTGAGTTTGATTAATAAAACCAATTAACAAATTTTACTAAATATATGTTTTCTATAAAATTTTGCTTGAATTCAGATTCATTTTTATGCTTTAATTAATAAAACCAATTAACAAATTTTACTAAATATATGTTTTCTATAAAATTTTGCTTTCTAAATCGATCAAACGAGTATTTTTTGAGAATTTGCGCAAAAAACCCATAAGTTTGATTAATTTTGTGATGAAAGTCTCAACCATTTTTCATTGTACAAAAAACTTCAAACTGACTAAAACTCTTTAAATATGGGGTTTTTTTCCAAAAAATATGACTTGCAACCGGTTTAGCCAATTGCAACTTGATGACATGTAAATTTTTTTAAATAGATTTTTGCATAAAAAACCTCCAAATTGTTTAGTTTTTTCAAGTGAAACCCTAAATCATTTTTTATTGCACAAAAAACCCCAAACCAACAAAAATACATTAAAATTGAGTTTTTTTTCACCGATTGTATTTTGATGACATAGAAATTTATTAAAATTTTATTTATTAAACAAAGAACCAGTTCTCCGATGAAACCCCCACCCTCTAGCGAACCTTGATTGTATTTATTTATTAAACAAAATATATTAAAATTTATTTATTCAGAAGCTAAAATGGAACCTAAATAAACGAAATCGAACACAAAATTGAACCTAAAAATGCAATTCGTGAACACAAACGAAATCGATTCCTTCGGCACAAATGAATTTGAAATTCAAGATTAATGGGCAAAAAGTAATCGAATATACATACATAAAATAAACAACCTTGAACACAATAAGGGGATGAAGTAATTGGAGTTGCCGGAGGTAGAGGAGAATAAATAAGGTGAATGTGACCGTTGGTTAGAGGTGAGCGAAAAAAAAAAGGTAAGAGTTTTAATCGAAAAGGTGGTAACGTACTTTGAGGTTTTTTTTATGCAAAAATTCATATTAAGAATTACACATGCAATGCCACGTAGATGCCAGCGTTTGTCACGTGGACGCAACGTGTGTACGTCATGTAAGCATAGCAAACTATTGTAATCGGTAATACCCTAATTTCATAAGATCTTATCGGTTGGAGGTTTTTTGTAAAATAAAAAATGGTTAAAAGTTTTAATCATAAAAATCAAACTTTATGGTTTTCGCGCAAATTTCATTTTTTATTTCAAACTCAATACCATAGAAAAGCTTTGGAAATAAAATTTTAATATCGTACATTAATTATTTATATACTAGCGCATGAATAGAAAATAAGGATTTTGCGATATATACCTTTTGCGGTGGTTCTGTAGAAAATACGGATTGCAAAAATACTTGGATAATCTGAGAGTCGTGATAACCCTTGGACCAAAACCAGCCATTTTAACCGCCAAAACCAGCCAAGGGCTCTGCGCCTCTGCCCGTTGGACCCCGCCACCAGAGGCTTCCGCCCCTGGAACCCCGCTATCGGGGGCGCTGCCCCGAACCCCCAGTAATTAATCTTAAACAATATTGAACAAGTGTGCACTCCGCACCAACCCAACTTGTTAATATGTAATAAGATTATTTTGGTCAACCAAGTTTATTTAATGACACTTAAATAATATTGGTGATAAATCACGAACAGGTTCTGCGTACGAGCGTGCGATACCAATTTTTGGAGTTCTTTGTACGTGCACACGTACGTACAACAAGCTTAATCTTTTTTCGTTTTTTCAATTTTATATATTCGTTGTAATCTGCTTGTGGCCGGTTTTGTTGTACGTATTAATTCCTTTTGTCACATAAAATCATATATGTTCAGTTTTATTTATAAATTAAAGGTGCTTCATTTTCATTGTTCAGGTTTCTGTAACATGCATGTTTTTAATAATAACTAAACAAGATCGATCGAGTCTTACGACATCCAAAATCCATAACATTTATTTATATCATAGAAAACGTACAAAACTTGTATATTTAATTTAAACTATCAATGTGAATTATTAACTATAATTAATTAATTGATTTCGATCAATTTCAGCTTAATTACTGATCGATAGCGAGCTAGATTAAGTTTTTTATTATTAGTTTAAATGATATAAAAAACTCTATATGTTATATCAAAGGTTAAATAAGACGTACGTTAAATATTGTTTTTTTTTTCTTAAATTAAAAAAAAGAAAGAAAGATGTTTTTTTCCTTTTTCTCTGTACCCTAGAAAATAAAAGATTCTGCCATGTGACTGTTACTAAAGTAGCAACAAAAATGGCCAACGTTTTACAGTGTTCTACAGAAAAACACATTCTTGTTTCAATTCCTGTCTTTAAAGTGGTTCGTATATATATGTACTTAGAACACTTTATTTTGATCTTTCAATTAGCAGCTGGTATATATTAGATAATTAATATGTTAATTATGACTAATTAATATGTTAATTATATATGACTAAAATTAAAGAATGATCGATAATATATATTAGTTTTGGAATACAATTCTAGGGCCTCGCTAGGCCAGGGTTACTTAATAAAATTCCGCTGTTCAAGATAATAACAGTTGTCGAATACATTGGCTTTATTAATCAATTAAGGGTTTGTGTGTGTATATATATATATGTGTGTATATATGTATGTACATATATATACACACACATATAAATAGAGAATCTTTTGTGATCATGCATGTTATTCGTTGTGAACATTATGAACAACCATAATATATTTTTGAATCTTACGAATCTTGTTGCAGATACTACTGAACCATTATATTAAAATATGAATTTTGTTAAAACCTATGAATTTGTCAAATATTATGAATCGTGTTGAATCCTTTGAATCTTGTTACAAACACTATTATGTATTTTTTAAATGTTAGAAATCTTGTTGCAGACACTTTTATTAATTAACATCTTTTGAATTATACGAATTTTGTTAATAACATGATATATATGAATGATTATATATTTTTTATTTGTTCATAATATTCACAACGAATAATGTATTCACAATATATGTACGTATGTGTGTCTATATATATATATATATATATATATATATATATATATAGAGAGAGAGAGAGAGAGAGAGAGAGAGAGAGAGAGAGAGAGAGAGAGAGAGAGAGAGAGAGAGAGAGAGAGAGGCAGACGTACCACTCTCGACTGTTTGACATGCAATTAGCTAAATCTTTTTTAAATTTATCTGATAAACCGTTGAAATTGTATTATAACATATATAGATCAACGTGAAAACTCAGGAATCTTTACCTAGTTTCCCAACAGTTTTGTAGGTAGTACGTACGTACTTGTTTTCATTTACAGCATAAAGAACTTCTTTTCCTTTAATGAGTCGTTTCAGTTCCTTGTCCATCCATTTCTTTTATTTCTTTAAAGTGCTCAGGCCGGATATTACTCATTTATAGTGTACGTATAACAACTGGGATGCTTCAAATTAATCCGAAACCAACAAAAAGGAAAAGCTGGGCTCAGGGTTCATTCATCACTAAAAACATGCAAGTTTAAAAACTAGCGGAAAAAGAACTAAAAGCTGAACCATATATATAGTTCAATTCATCTGGATCTATCCAAACTAGCTAGCTAGCTAACCTTGCCATGGAATTTGGTTTTGATTGTGGTTTGGATTATTCATCTGATTATAAGCTGAAGAATTGCTCATATGATCAAGACCAGCCATGGTGAGAAATTGTTGATGATCAGAAGTGGGAAATCCTCTAAGCCCCAAGAAATCTCTCGTTAACTCATCGTTTGCACCTGCACCTTCTTTTCTTGTGTCCAAAGGTGGTGCTTGTGGGAAAAGATTTTGTTTCTTGGTAGAATTGAGGATGCCATTGAAGACATCATGGATGTTGGTTGACCCTACACTGGTAGAATTCAAAGAAGTGGGATGAAGCAGCTGGTCCATGGAAGCCGAGGTGACATTACCAAACCCATTGGCATTGCTTGCTTCCAAAATGCCATGATGATCACTTGCAGACAAATTGGCTAGGGCAGAAGCATGATGATGATGATGAAGAGATGATAATAGAGGTGCACACATGTGATCATGCTGAAGGCTTTGGTGGGTCCCACTTAACATAATTGATTGCTGTTGCTGTTGCTGTGACATGGCAATGGCAGTACTAGCAGGAGCTGAAGGATTGCTCATGGTGACACCCATCTGAGCAGCTTTTTGGAGCAAAGCAGTGGCAGACATGTGAGAAGAAGGAGAAGGTAGATGGAGACTTGTAGGGCTAGGGTTTTGTTGTTGTTGATGGTCCAACCATGAAGGTAATTGATGATTATGATGTGGACTAGTAGACCCGATGTTGAAGTTAAGTTGTGGGTGTTGGAGGAGATGTGGTTCGGTTTTGAGTGGGAAATTGATCGGCAAATGGAGTGGAAGGTGGTTTAATGATGAAGATGAAGATCTTGCAGTTTCTTCTGCTAAAGCATCGCAGAAAGCTCTGTGAGTGATGAAACTGTCCTTCCTGCATGTGGTTACAGAAAAGACAAACAAATAAGACCACTAAGTGTTCAATTCAAACCCATGATCATATATATTTTAACATAGACCTGTTAACCAGTCATCATACATAATTTCAATATTTTTACAAAAAGGCATTATACTTGATTGGCACTATGATGTACGTATACACAAAAGAACACCATGCATATTATAACATTTTGATGTAAAGAAAGAATAATTAATATTAATTGTGAAGATTGAGAGATTAGTAACTATATATGTATTAGCTCACATGTACTTATTTTTGGTCACATTGCGGGACATTTGCTGTAAGTAAAATTATCGATCAGAACATATATATTTTGTGACGGTATAAACATATGTGCGCGTCATGCGCTGTAATTCCGATAATTAGTAATGATTGGTTTTGGGTTGGAACCGAATAGGTTCAAGTAATGTGATATATATCATAACATTTCATTTCTTTTCACATATATATACATATATATGCCCGACAGCTCACATGCATTGTCTTGTCATTCCAATAATAAGCTTACATGTAAGCATTGAGGAGATGACTATATATGAGAAGACGTGCCATGTCATCGCATGGGGCTTACTTGTCCACTGTTAATCAATTGGTTGTGAATTTAAAATCTTCATATGTACGTACATTTTTAGCTGCTTGTAATGGCCGGCTCCAGGATTCGGGGATACATTTATGCTTGGTGTGTGTTCATAAAATATATACGTTAGGTTATCATGAATGGAAATCTGAAAATATAATGAATTAAAATGTTCTATGATTAGAATAAAATCTTGGTAATTCTAGCTTTATATTCTCGATCTACTGTTCCACTTGTGAAAGTTCAAGTTTTATATTATTTGATTCTAATTAACATTAATTACCTTTATTAATTAAAAAAACTATAGATCTTTGATATTACCTAGAAAAAAGGGTACCACAATCGCATCGATATTCTCGTGTGCCACAGATCTTGGAATGAGCTTTCCAATCAGACTGAACAGCGTAACGCTTTGAACACTTCTCACATTT
Organism: Centrapalus pauciflorus; assembly: GCA_020465985.1. NCBI lineage: Eukaryota > Viridiplantae > Streptophyta > Magnoliopsida > Asterales > Asteraceae > Centrapalus > Centrapalus pauciflorus. The sequence goes on along the minus strand of JAANYP010004970.1, from coordinate 700,176 downwards.
CCATTTTTTCTCGCCGTGCTTTCTTGAGAAGTGCTTCTTGATACCAGTAAGATCTCCAAGTGCTCTTGATGGCTCATGATGCACACAACTAGGCTCCGGGCATACATAAACCTTCTTCCTAACAACCTCCAGTTTTGATTTTTGCTTAAGCTTCCAAGGCAAGTTATGTCCTCTTCTATGTAACTGAAGGTTCTGATCTCTTTGAAACCCTTTGTTGCAAATCTCACACAAGAATCTGTTTGTTGCCATAAGTGATTTTGGAGACAAAGCTACCACCTCAGCCTCTGGATCTTTTTCCATACCCAAAATAGAAAGTATCAGTATTTTGTAAAAATTAAACATGGCCAGTTCAATACAAGAAAAAATGAAATAACCTAGCTAACCCTGATAGATTAATATACAAATTAAGAAATCGATCAGATTCTTGAAAAAGAAGGAATATAAATAATTCATATGTGATTAAGAGTGTTTATAACTAAGAAATTTCCTTGCAAATAGAAAATTAACAAAAAGATTGTAACAAGTGTAAGTAATTAATTCACCTGGATTTCCTGGAAGATTCCTCTTTTTCTTGTTTGATTGAGTTTGGTTGTTGGTACTGATTGGCACAGAAGCAAAGGACTGCTGCTGCATCTGAGGTGGAGGGTACATAGTACCAATTTCATTCCTGTTGCTTGATGAAGATAGGCTTGCTTCATTTGATGCAGATGTTAAATTTGACATATTGTCATCCAAAAAGATGCCCTTCATCTCTGTCTCTCTCTCTCTTTAATATCTCTCTCTATCTATCTCAGTTATTAAAAGAAGTGGATTTTTTCTTTGTTCTTTGTTCTTTTTATATATTGATGACAGATAGATCAACTTTTTGCATCCTCAAAACCCATGTCATACAGATCTGAAAAACAAGAAACCCTAAAGGAAGGAGAAAAGAACAAGAAACAAATGATTAGATGAGCCCTTTTTTAGCTTCTTTTTTTGAGTTTGGATTACAAAAGGTTAAGTTGATGAATCAAATAATAATAAGTTAGAGAGATATATATGATGCAACTAAAAATTAAAAGTGAAAAGCTCAAACCTGACAGTTAGCAAACTTCTTCTCCAAGAGAGAGTTCAGCCAAGTCTCCAAGATGATTCAACACAAGAATCCACACACTTGAGTACAAATATACCAAAACAAAAGACAACCCAATTCGTACAGTTGTAGAAAAACAAGTTCAATTCAGAAGCTAGAGAGATATTTAGAGAGAGAGAGATATGTGTGGATGAGATGGAAGATATGTTTAAAATGGGCCTCTTTCTAGCTAGCTCCAACCCATCAAAATGAAACCGAAAAGGCAACATGAGGAGGAGGGCAGAGGGGCAATGTTTCTGACGTTAAAAACTTTGTCCTATTCTTTGTTTTCTTGTCAATTCCAGAAATATTACCACTTGAATTATTGATTTTGCTTTTAGGAGTATCTACTAATCTTTTTCAAAGAATTACTACTTTGTTTTTCCCAATATACATATGTATATCTACGTGTATAACTTTTCATCATTCCTTTTACCATCTTTAATTCCTTCTAGTAATCCTCTTAAAACTTACACAAATAAAACCCTAAATTAGGTTTATGAATATCATTGTACAAATTAAGGGGTTCGATCAGACAGACATTAATTTATTAAAGCAACTCAAATGGCGCTCATATATAATTAAGCAGAAAATAAGTCCAAGTCATACACTATGATCCGTTACGTTTCTTAGCATAAACCGCAGCAACAATGTAGCATAACAATAATATCTATTTATCCACTTGATTTCTGATATAAGATGTGAAAATCCTATCGATCACCGTTGTTAATTAATTAAGTGTACGTAGTAGTGACTAGTGCCTAGCATACAGTTTGATCGAATCCAAATCCAAATGCATGTACTGCCAAGCAACAGTAAATTATATATATATATCCACCTAATTAAGAGTTAAATAAGCTCGACATTCCACCTAATTAATCATTAAAGACAACGTACTAGACCATAAAGCTAGTCCATCATCTTTAGAGAAACAATATATGTAGCAATTAAGGGATGACTATTAATCAATTAAAACTACCCAACAGCAACCAACCTCCACTTGTGATGTGATTGCATTTTAAAGGCACAATCATATCTAATTCATCGGCTATCATGAGATAATATGATATAGCGACCTAACAACCCCATGTCCTTAATTAATTATGACATTCGTTTAGCGATCGAGGACATAAGAATACAAGTAGATTGAGGTATTTGGATTTAAATTCAAATCTCGTTCCTTGTTTATTGCATATATACGTGATTTGCCTTCTTAATTAATATCAGTTGTGGGACTAGCTGGTGAGGACTATATATCTGTTTTTTATTTTTCCTATATATATATAACTTATAATACTACTCTATGATCCTTATAAAGGAGCTGGCTCCAAGCCTCCAAATTAATCTAGATCCCCCATAATAATGTCATTATGATGTGAATTGAAAAGGGTAAAAAGGTAGTGTGTTTTCTTTCCTTTTTGAGCCCTTATGAACGTCATTGGCAGCAAAGGAACATATACCATAAACATATGAATGTCATCATAATGTCACCAATTATGAAACTATAGCACTTTTATGAAAAGTACCACTAGCAAGGAAAATTGAAGGGGGCATTCATTTTTTTAAACAACAAAACAGAATATTATTAAAATAACAAATTAATTAAGAACTACGTACTAATATATACCATAATCAATACCACTTACCAACCACTAATTAAGGGTTTTGTAGCTGGTTTGTCCCTACAATATATAATCTTCCCTTTACGTACCGTGTCTATTAACTATATATACAATTAAACGCAATCATCTAGACCTTACTGATTGAAGAGATCACCGAATGGGGTATCCGAAGAACTCAATCTTAAAATTAAATCGCTTACTGTTTTGGAACGTCCATGTTATTATTGTAAAAACAACTCAAAAGACAACATCAAAAACTTTAAACTCAAGCTTAAAATCCTTTATCAGATGCATATATAACACCACGATGAACTGATCGATTGACAGTTGTCGAGACGCCACCTATCAAGTATCTTAGACCACAATAATTAATGTACGTAGCAGCAGCACATTCAAAGGGGGGATATAGGTTCATATTTTCACGCAAATGTTGTTTTTTAGTCTTTGCGAGTGCATAAAACCTCTAAAACAAATCCAATAAAAGTGATGGAGGAAGCTATGGCGACATAATATCAGCTTTGTAACTGTAAGGGGGTTATTGTCTCCTCCTCTCTGCAAAGTTGGTCAAAAGTCAACTTGAATGTAATCAACTTTCAATTATTGAGAGGTAACTATTCGTTCCTATCAAACTTCACTATTAATTTCCTTTGGTACGCATGAGAAATAGAAGAACAAAGCTGCTCAAGATTTTTTTTTTTTTTTTTTTAAAAAGCATAAAATAAATTCCATTTTGGTCATTAATAAACTGCCGCCGTATCGGTTTCCTGTGAGGGTCAACGTTTGTGTCCACAGAATACAAATAATTCCATCATATTCTCTCTCTCTCTCTCTCTCTCTCTCTCTCTCTCCTCTCTCCTCTCTCTCTCTTCTCTCTCTCTCTCTCTCTGCTCTCTCTCTCTCTCTCTCTCTCTCATGCAAATATCAATTAATTTAATTTGTATATACAAATATATGTATGTGATATACTTTTTAGGTTTCGCAAATATTAAAGATTTGTTAAATAGTGTTTATGCTTTATTAATTTCTAGTAAATGGTTGTTTATGGTTAATTAATTTGTAATTAAAGTTTATGATTTTTCTCAACTGATATGGTGTTCACACTACAAAAAATATAGTCAACTGTTCATTTTATTTTTGCATATGAAAATGCTTATAAATATGAAAAAAAAAAAATGTGAATATGCATGAATTGAATAAATGTGTCGTGACTATGTAACAAATTATTTCTATATTTTCATATATATTTTTAATGTTTTTTTTAAATAGTCAAAACTTCATATAAAAGTGTTGACAATTATCTCAATTTCATATTTTTAAGCTTATTTTAAATAGTCAAAACTACATATTAAAATGCTAGAAGTTAAAGATTTAAACCTTTATAAATTTTTAAAATTTAAACATTTTTAAATCTATGGAAACACACACATATAATTATAGAGTTTTACAGCTTAATAATATGATAAATTAGACTCAAAATCATGGGTCCATTAAGGGTGTGCAAAGTGTTTATGTGTCTGTGTGTGTAGATTGAGATTGAATAGATAACCTTGATGTAGTGGGAACCACAGGAAACCAATGGTGCACCAAGGGTATTATTAGAATACTAATTAAATAAACGTAAATTAACTTTTTAAATTTTGATTAAGAAACTAAATCAATTTGAATAATCACTTTCTTTATATTCTTCTCCCTTTCTCTCCCTCACCCCTCTCTCTCCTCCCGGCCGGATTCCACCATCTCCCTCTCTCAACCTTCCGGCCTCCTCTATCTATCTCTCAGCACCTGTTTATTGGGTGCTTAATGGGTCCATGACTCCATTCAGAGCCCATTTGCTTATTCACTTAACAATATGTGTTTGTTAAATTAAGACTTTTGGGCATCGATCTGCATTCAAGTGGGCAGTAAACAATGATTCCTTCCTCCCTTAACCATCCCATAACTACATAATTCTGAACTCATTAAGAACAAAAAAAGAACACTATGGTTCCGTTGCACATCAATTTCATTCAAAGCCTCCAAAATCATTAATGGCTATTAACTATTCAGCACCAAATGGTTCTGCACCCAACAAACAGGACCTCACTCAACCTCGCCGTCTCCACCATCTTTCTCTCGGCTTAGTGGTGGTTCGAAGATGGTTCAAATAAGCAAGATGTACGTAGATGATGGTAAAGTTCGCCATCTATTCCACGTCTCTCTCGACTTGGTGGTGGTTCGAAGATGATGAAGATGATAGTACGTGGTGGTTCGAAGATAGTGAAGATGATGGTTCACGATGATGAACACTTTGACAACGAAGATGCATCACGTTCATGAAAAATTTTACAGTAGTCTTACAATGTTTATTTGAACATGAAAATGAAAAAAAATTATAAAATTATAGAAAAAAATTTAGTTTTGGTTCTACCGATTCTACCAATAGATAATGGTTCTACCTTGAACCCAAATCATGTGTGTGTGTGTGTGTGTGCACGTGCATATATACACGCACACATACATGGTTGGATTTGATAAAAAAATTAAATTAGACTGAAAAACTGGAGAATCAGACAAATGTATTTTATGTAAAATTGCAAACTATAATATGCATATGTGCGTATGATTTAATTAATTAACCTTAATTCTCCAATCTAATTCTTCATACATCTTGAATATACATACATACATATATATATATATATATATATATATATATATATATATATATATATATATATATATATATATATATATAATATATATATATATTATTTTTCAAAGAAGAAAACATAGACACAAAGTGTACACATATTTTTAATTAAGTTACACAAATATCAGTTACAACCGGTTGTGGTGGTTTTCCCCCAAGGTAAAATTGCCAACCATTGTTTGTCTTATGTAACAACATTTAGTGTTTTGTCATCTTTGTAATTGGCAAATAACAGCAACCAACTTTTAACTTTCTATCTCCCAAAAAATTCTCTTTCTTTATTATATATATAACAATAATAAGTTCAGATGTTGATTAAAACATTTCTTTTATAATTTTAATTTTAACTATGAAAATATATGGTAGAAATTGTCCATGAGTTATCAATACGTTTCCAAATAACATTCTAAGACGTCCAATATGATGTCTATATCGATCTTACCAACAAAGACGTACGGCCGGCAATATGGCCCACATCATAATTAAATTTTTGAAATTCAAATTGAAGTATAAGAATCTTTATGGTAGTTTCTTATACAACAAAAAACAACATATATTGTTGAATTTCGTTTTCACGTTTAACCATGAAAAATAATTACAGTTTATTATTTTTAAAATAAAAGATAAATGCAAGTCATGATAACTAACCGTGTAATATGTGATCAAAAAACTAAGATTATCTTATCTATATATATTTTTATTATAAACTAAAATTTATTAAAATTCAATATTTCTAAATCTTATATAATCTACGGGGATGTTTGTTTACTTTTTAATGGAATCATTAAGAAGTCATTTATAGGTAAAATGACCTCTTAATGATTCCATTAAGAGGTAAACAAAAATGACCTACATATCTAATTAAATTAATTTATATATTTATAAGCTTATTAAAATATCTTAAAAGTAAATACATATTATATAATAATATAAAATGTTTGACAACTAAAAGGTAATTAGTAAAAACACATTTCATAACATTTTTATTTCTTGTAATAAAATTTAATCATTATATTATACATCAATTAAAATATCAGATTATATCAATTAAAATATACAAGTTTATAAATATAAAAGTAACCACTATTAATATTTATTTATAAAACTAAAAAATAACAAATATAATAATAATAATAATAGTATTCTTATATTTTTTTATAATTAATATGTTTATGTTTTAATATTTAGTTTACATTTGTTTTGTATTAATAAATTTTATTAAAAATATCCATAAAATACGTAGATCAATTAACTAGTATATAATAAAAAGAAAATATTTAATGTCACGCGTTGCTTTTCAACCCATCATATTTTAATTTTTTGTAATTTTATTATCATTTAAATCTACAAATCTAAATCAAAATATTTACTATCAATAAATATAATGAAATTTTTTCACATCAATCAAATTTAATCTGAAATAAATTCTACACATATCTTATCTTATCTGTAATTATCTCTATATCTAATAAACAATATTTTGTGTTTTAAATTTATTAAATTAAATATATTAAAAATAAATACATATCATACAAACATTACTAATATAGCTATTTGCAAACGCATGTTTACTGTTCACTGAACAGTGAAGCATGCTGCCAGACAGCTCAAACAGACAGATAAACAACTGACTTATTTTATTACTTTATATATAATATGTAACGTTTCTGTTTTCCCGTGATAACTTTTGATATATTTTTTTATTAAAATTTAAATATATCATTATGATAGCATTATTTTTATCTACATTCTGATATAAATTTATTGTCGTCGGAACTATTTCCTTTAAGCAGGCAGGCATGCAGCTGGCTTAATATGTTATTTTATATATGATATATAATATTTTTTTTATATTATAACGTTTGGTGTATTATATTTTATAAAAATTCAAATGTATCATCATGATCGTTTTTCTTTTACCTACATTTTAACATAAAATTGTATTTCGTTTCAGCTATTTTAGAGTGACAATTTTTTGATTATTTAGTTGATTGATCGGTCACACTCTTTTACTGTTCACCGAATAGTAAAACTAGCTGGCAGACATGTAAATGACTATATATAACATTTTTGTTTGTCGTCTGTTTTTAAAATGATAATTATTTTATTATTTAGTTATTTGATCAATCACGTTCTTTCCATTTATAAACTTAAATTTAAAGCAGTGAGTGGTCGTCGGGTGAGAATCACGATCGGTAATTAATGTTATATTATTATTTTAAAGTAATATATTTATAAAATATAATTTATGATCCCGCTGCAACGCGCGGATTAAACAACCTCGTTATTAAATACGTAAAAAAGCAACTTTAATAAAATATTAATTAGTAAACATACATAACATTTTATTTAATTTTGATTTTTCATAATTATATTGTCATTTATATCTAAATTATATTAAAATAAATCTAAATCTAAGTATTATGATATCAATAATTATCTAAATACATAATTTTTTAGCATCAATCTAATCTATATAACATGTAAATACACATCCATGTTTTGTCTTATCAATAATTATCTATATATCTTATTAAAAGTATTTATTTTTTTAAATTTATCAAATATAGATTATACAAACGATATTAAATACCTATAAGTAAAATTAATACATATTAGTAAAACAAATTTCATAACATGTTATTTTTTAGTAAAGTAGATAAACATTATGTTCTATATAAAATAAGAACTCAAATTATATCAATTAAAAATAAAAAATATAAAGAATGATACCAAAATAGTTATTATTTACATATATTATAAAAACTAGATAAATAATATCTATTAGAAATTACAATAGTGTTCTTATATCTTTTTAGAAAAAATTGATATTTTAATTTTAAGTTTATATACATGTTTTGTAAATAAATTTTATAAAATATCCATGTATTACGTGGGTTGATAAACAAGTTATTTAATTATATGATTGCATTCTATTATATGTTTTGATTTTTCTTAGTAAAGTGTAATTATTATTAAATTGGATTTTTTGTATAATGTTATCATTTTTGTAATATAAAATATTGTTTTACACCTATAACATTAAATTGGTTTTCTTATACTATAAAAAGTTTAAAAAAAATAATAATAATTTTGAACAACGTTGGTTTTAATATTAGATATTATTAAGAAGCTAGATACAAGGCGTTTACAACATGTTTCGACACATCAAAAGTGACTTGCAACACCAATCTTTTCAATCCAATCTGGCCTTGTTATATCTTTTTAATCCATACAAAAGCGTTCACATGTATTTCATCTACTAGTTTGTATGGTGCTACATAGTTTTCCCAAAAGACATTAATTTCTTGCCTTTCAAAAAAACCATATCGTAGTCAAAATAATAACCTCAAGAAGCATCTTTTTCTTGTAATTAAGACTCAAAGAACCACTTTGAGATACCTAGCTAGCCAAACTTCTAATGAGCATTGAGCAAAAAGATGTGATTCTAATGCCTCGTAAGATGAGCAGAGGGGGCATAAAGTGTTATTGATGTGAACTCTTTGGTTTAGTTGCAAGTCTTCCAAGTTTCGGTCTCCACGTACACCAATGAATTAATTTTAACTGGGACCTAGATGTTCCAGATAATGGGCTCGTCATTGCACATAAATGTATTCTTTTCAATTAAACCACTGACTGATTTGACTGTAAATACACTTGATGAACCAGTAACCCACTTCCAACTATCGATGTTGTTTTTCAAACTGCACATTACAAGCCAACGTCTTCATTCTTGTCAGCTCCTCTTGTTCTCTACGAGGCCTAGGTTGCGCGCCCTTGTCACGTCTAAAACTGCACTTTTAGGCCACCGGTCTACATGCATCATTGGTTCACTTTGCAACTATGATTTACTTCCGGCTATTTCTTCTTGCACCACATCTACTTTCTCAAACACCACCTCTATACCTTTGACCTATAAATTTTCACCTTATGAGTGGACAAAGATGTGTAAATAAATAAACTATAATGATGAGTTATAAAAAAAGACATATTTTAGGTCAATTATAGGGATGTAGATGTGGTGCATGAAGTAGCACCCTTTACTTCCGGTGCATAAAGGCCTAGGAAAACTTTTAGAAACAGGATAATTTGTCAACCCGTCTTTTACCATTGCCAATGTTTCGGACAAACAAAGAGTTCATATAAATGTTTAGGTTAGAAAAATCCGTTACAATCTTAACAATAACTCGCCTTACTCCTCCTTTGTGGATTCTGTTTGCTACTGGGACGAGAGAACGTTGTTTTCATGAATCATGCAATTAAACCACTATTTTTCAGAGTGAATTAATTATTCGCTGTTTTAAATATTCAACTGTCATTTAGCAAGCAAAGCTAGATTGGACGGATGCAAGCTCCCCACAACACCAAGCGCCATACCTTTAAGCCTCTTTTTCCAAGCAAAGCATGCTATTTTTTATGCATCATTAGAGTTAGGATATATACATTCATGCATGATTCAATTCATGCTACATGTACAATTGTAAATAGAATATCTAGATTTTCAACAAATTGCGCCATCCTGCGATATAATTAAAATTTTAAATTAACTTTTAAAATTTAAACAAAACTAAAAATTCATGAAAATGACTAAAACTGAAATAACTTACATAGTTGATGGACCAAAATTGTTATTGAGTAAAAAGACAAAATCGTCATTTAAAAACGGTGAATTTCATATATATCCTTTCTAAACTTCATAATATCATATATACTCAACTTAAAATTTTAATATCATACATATTCATCATAAACTTCATAATATCATATATACTCGTTTTTAATTATTAATATCACATATATCCCTTTTAAACATCATTAATATATATATATATATATATATATATACACACACACACACCCAAATTCATTAATTTAATTACTTTTATATCATTTAAAACCCAAATTTAATAGTGTTTCTTAATTAATATATATATATATATATATACACACCCAAATTCATTAATTTAATTACTTTTATATCATTTAAAACTCAAATTTAATAGTGTTTATTAATTAATTAATGACCATTATACCCTTACTTACATCTTCTTTCATCTAAACTTTAAAATATTATATTTATCCAACTTAAATTAATATATCATATCTTTTTAAATAATTTACTTTTGTAAACTTTACTATGAAAATTCTTCATTATAAAACAAATTAACATTAACAAACAAAGGTTTTATTATAGTTTTGCTCGTTTGTAATCAAACAATATCGTCTTATTATATTTTCTTGTTTTTTTTTCCTACAGTATTCTATATATACAATTAACTGATTACAAATTATGTTCTTTCTTTTATTTTTCTTTTCGAACTTTAAAGTTATATTGCATTTTGTTTATTTTAATTTAGTGTCTCTCTCTCTCTCTCTCTCTCTCTCTCTCTCTCTCTCTCTCTCTCTCTCTCTCTCTCTCTCTCTCTCTCTATATATATATATATATATATATATATATATATATATATATATATATATATATATATATATTGTTTTATATATACATTAGTTTCTAATTTTTTAAAGTTTGCTTTTGTTCTATAATTATCGTTTTTTTAGCTTACTTTATTTTTTTATATTTAATCTAGTATTAGAGTTATAACTTGTTATCCAATGTTATTAGTTTTTTATTTTGTGTTAACGATAAGATTATATATAATTTATCTCATATATTTAGAATCCAGTATTATACTAATTTGTTTAATAATTAGTAACGAGAAAATATATTTAAAAATTAAAATTACTGGATGAAAATTGTATAGTATCATTAATTTAATATTTATTTATAAATATAGGGTTACTTTCATTAGTAAAGAAGACAGTTTTTTTAGAGAAAACAAAGTTTTACAATAATTATATTGTTAATATTAATTTGTTCCATGATCAAGAATTTATAAAGATTTTATAAAATAAATTATATATAATTATTATACGGGATATAATATTAAGAATTATTTTAATTGAGTAAATATGATATTATGAAGTTTAGCTAAAAGGATAAATAAATAATCTCATAATAGTCATTAATTAATAAGTAATATTAATTATGAGTTTTAAAATGATTAAATTACTGAATTTGGGTGTAAATGATATTAATGATGTTTAAGAGGAATATATGTGATATTAATAACATAAGTTGGGTATATGTAAAATTATGAAGTTTAGGAATGATATATATGATGTTACAATTTTAAGTTGGATATATATATGATATTATGAAGTTTAGAAATGATATATATGAAATCCGTCCTAACTTTTTTAATCTATCGAAACTCAAACGTCTGATTTGACTTTTAACACACAAGTAATTTTGATCAATTATAAAAGTAATATATCTTACCCGTACGTTCATTTTATATTTTTATATATAACATCTACGTCAATAGTAGATTTGTTAAACATTAATTAAACTCGAATGATTAAATGTGTTATTAGGCCAACCGGAATGATCATTTAAGACCACACCCCATGATTTTTGGGTTGAGGTGGCCAGGGCGCACGCAAGTGAACACTACATCGGCCATGGTTTCACTTTCGATTCCACGAACGGATCTGTGTTCCTTCCACGATTTCTTTCACTCCCATCGCGATTTTTTTCTCTCTATCTGTCTTTTTTTTAGTTTTCTTTTTTTTTTATTTAAATCGAATGATGATGGTGACTATTTTTGGGGTTGAACCGTTGAAGTGTGATGAACTGCAATGAAAAAGTGGAGTGATTTGGTGCCGAAGTAGAGGAGGCATAAATTGGAGTTATCATTCCTGATGGACTTGTAATTATTTATTTGTTGTTTTTATTTTTGTAATATTTTCTTGAAAGAAGTAAAGTTAAAACTTAAATGAGTTTTGAATTAGGGATAGGAGGAATGCATGCAAACAGAGAGAGAGTCACGTGACTTAAATTCCAAGAGACAGACATGCTCTTATGGAAACCTGTTTCTTTTGATTCCCTTTTCGTCCCCAAAAAAGCAAAAATATAATTAATCTTTTTCTGTAATAAAATAATATCCATGCATATCATTCTATATTCATTCATCAATTCCCATCAACTCTAAAAGCATGCTATTCCTTACTATTTCATCTCTACCTTTTTCCTTATTATTTAATTTATTTGTTAATGAAGTAATTCTTAGTTGAAAGTTTAATACAATTTTAACAATATATATATATATATATATATATATATATATATATATAGGGTTAGGTTCTATGGGGCACCTGTGTGCATCGTGCAACTTAGGAACCCATATACACCGTTAGATCTAGAAAATGAATGACTAAGATTACAATGACAAAAGGGTAATAAAGATGAAATTTGTGAACGCATTATGATGCACGATTTACATATTAGATGTGCATAAGGGTATTTTCGGAAAAAATAATATATCAAGTCAACTCAAAATTAAATTTATATTGATTGAATATTTAATTCAATAATCAAGTATTAAATGCTAATAAATTTATAAAATGCACTTCTAAATTTAAAAAATTCCAATTGAACAAAAATCCAACATTCATCATCTTCATTGACTGTGCATCTTCGTATTTATCTTTCCCGGGTTATGCATCATCGTGTTCATATGGAGCACCAGGTTATGCATCATCGTGTTCATACTGTGCATCTCCGTATTCGTCTTCTTCACATCGTATACGTTCATAGGTTCATGAGTTCAACGTGATGCATCATTTTCATCTTCATCTCATCATCGTCTTCTCAAACTCGTCGGTCGATTGTGTGTGTGTGTGTGCGCGAGAGAGAGAGAGAGAGAGAGAGAGGGAATAATATATGGAGAATGGTTAATGAGATTGATTTAGTTTCCTATTTTAATCCTAATCTATTAATTAAAAGAATAATTAATTTTTTCAAATAAAGTATTCCAATATTACCCTTATTGCATCATTTGTAAACAAGCAATGCATTTTTGGTTCTCATTTGATTCCCGATGCATATGGTGCCCCATAGAACCTCAATCTATATATATATATATATATATATATATATATATATATATATATATATATATATATATATTGTTACCATTAAACTTCGTCCATATATGATATATAGTTATGGGGAAACACTAAGATTTTCTATTGTCAATCTTTATTGTTTAATCTAATACAATACTTGCTACCACATCTAAATTTTATCAAAGATTGAACAGAATATTAACGATTGAAGGTATTCGGTTATCTACAATAATTCAAAACCAAAAACTAGATTTGGTCTCAATTTCAAGTTTATTCCTTCAATATGTGTTTTAAGGTTTATGGAACACGATCAAGGGATTGATTTGTATGTGTAACTAGTTTTAGTTCTTCATTCATCGAATATGTTGTGTCTGTAACTATTCTACTTTTCGATTTTGATTTAATTTTGAAACTGATCTGGTTGTGATTTTGATTTCGGTTTGCATGAACTGATATATAGCTTTGATTTTGATTGAACAAATGATCGAGCAGTTTTTTTTATTTCTATTGATACTGTTGATTTTGATTTTGGAATTGGATATGCTTCCCTCATGATATGCATCGATCTTGCTTTTGGAACCAATTTCATCTCGATTTTTTGTTATTCCGATGGAATTGGTTTCACCGATGGATTTGTGTTGGTGATCAGCTTGATGAAGAATAAGATGAAAAACAAAAACAATAAACCGAAAATATCAAATAAAAGTTTTCAAAGTTTTAGTTATAAAATTGAAAAACTAAAATTTATGAAAAAAAATCTTATTTGAGCACATCCTGGCAAAGATTTTCATTTATAACAGGATTGCTAAACACAATCTAAATATTGGTAAAAAAAAATGTTAAATAAGCTACTTAATTATTTTTACAACATTGATTTATAACCCCAAAAAAAGGAAGAGGAGGTGTGTGTTTAACATAACCCTTTTGATTATTTGAGTACATTGATAATAGAATTATTATATCAGGAAACATTACGAAAAACGATTATTCATGATAAACATTTTGAACAAAATAATTTATAAATTCATATGTATCCCGGCCCACATGGGATGTCTTTTAGGCGTGTTAAAGTGTTATCTAGTGCCCTCTAAGGACCCGAATACGTACTAGGTCAGAGGACCCTGTAGGTTTATGATTATTTTATAATATTTAAATACGGATATTTATAAGTTGAACCATTTTTGTGATTAAAAAACCCCCAACCGTTTACAAGTCATTATTTTTGAAAAAACCTCATTTTAAAAAATTTTAGTCAGTTGAGATTTTTTTTGCAATGAAAAATAATTGGGAGTTTTAATCACAAAAATTGTCCAACTAGAGAGTTTTTTGCACAGATATCTCTTTAAATATCCATGTAGATTAAAAAAATTACAAATTAATATCATAAAGTTACTGATTCAGTTTGACGCTTCTAATACATCGTCCCTATTGCTTTATCACTAATGCTCGACTATCGCCTCTAATAATGTTGTCCCAATCCCTGTCTCCTCGATTACTTGTTTTTTAAAAATTTAAATATTATATTTCCAGCACCCAGAATATATTTAAACATAGAAACGACAACTATAAATATAGAAAACAGCAACATATCATGTTGTAAGATTAGGCCCAATAACTAACAAATTTGATCTGTTACCCTTAATTAGATAGGTCAATGGGCTTGTAGCTTGCTCCTTATTAGTTTCCGGTCTTTTCTCTTGAATACGTGAGGTGGGCAGCGGTTCTGCTGCAATCGGCAACTTAGAAGCGAACGACTGTGGGAGGATCGATGTTAGAGAATTGAAATTGGCAATCAATGGAAGGTTTTTGTCTTTTCAATCTTCAAAGAGTTTCAAACTCTACAGTTGGACCAATCGACTGCTAACTCGCACTAGCACATTGTCGATGGCGAGGGCAAAGGAATTGCGTATATCCACGAATCAAACCATAAAACCAAAGTAAGTCTTCAAATCTTCTATCTTTTTATCAGTGTCACTCTAACATAGTCTGATAAGTTTTCATTGATCTCAGCTTCGATCTCATATTGTCGATTTGAAAATTGAAATCAAATAGGCAATGTGGTCTGAATGTTTGATGCACAAATTGAAAATCTCAGATTGTCGATTTTAGGGAGACAATATAATTGTTGAAATTGATTTCAGCAACAAAGTTGGAAATCATGGAGATAATCTGTTTAATATCAATTAGGCAATCTGTTTAAACTGATTTCAACAATCTGTTACTTGATACGCATATTTGAAATCAAGAAGTCAATATGTTTAAATTGATTTCAACAATCCGTTACTTGATACGCATATTTGAAATTAAGGAGGCAATATGTTGAGATTGTCTAAAATACTAATACAAGATTGATTAGTAGATTACATGATTAAGGTAACTAATATTACACATTGTTTGATTTCAACACCAAAGTTGGAATAATCCAAGGCATGCAGGAACACCAATTGATTTTAAAGGCAGCACCAAGCTTAAACTTGGAACAACCGAACAATCTGATTTCAAACCAATGCGGAAGATTAAATTGTCTATATTAATCAAATATTAGCGTTCTATACTCGAGTATTAAATTATTTTACGAGTCTTATTTGCTTGACTTAATTAATCAAGTTGTCATTACTCTCCTTACTTGAGACACAAGTCTATATAATTAACCTAGTGCCTTCACTTAACATATTATAGATACAAATTTGACCTTTCACATAATGAGTCGCCATACGATGATGGCTAAATTATCAAATCTGGCATATAGCATAATTGTCTTACGTTTGTACTGTACCGATATGTTCTTAGTTTGATTATGTGGTTAATTTACATGATTTATTATCTTCATGTTAACTATGGCAATCAGTGAGATCATGATGACCGGTTACACTTTTTTTCCTTCGTTACACGTGTATGAAATTAATCATAATTCATAGTTATATATACTTGACGATATAAGCTTTCATTAAGTACGTACATTCATACCAAAGGGTATTTGGCCTAACGGTACAAGATGTTAGAGGAGACCCCAAGGTTGTGGGTTCGAGTCTCATTGTGGACTAAAATGTGTAGATTTAAGAGTAGGATTAAATGGGTACGTGAGTTCTGTTGTTTAAAAAAAATACGTACGTTCATTAGTGATTAATAGTCCACATTTCAACCATTGGAGACAAGTAACATGTCCTAGTCCCTATCAAATATGGGCTTATATATATGCCCCTTATCAATCTTTCACATCGGTATGATATCTTCTTCTTATCAACTTTTGGGATTCTGACTATGAGTGATCATGCATGCATTTATAAAACATAATCATATTTTTCATTTATACCTGAAAATATGCACATATGTTTTTTTAGGGTGTTTATCCATTAAAACCAAAGAGTTAATTTAAAAAAAAAACATAAATCATATTTTTCATTTTTACGATTAAGTTTCTAAAGTTTTCATTTTCATGATTAATTCCCTAAATTTTTTTCTGATTGTTTAAGTTCATAAACTACTTTTTTTTTAAATCATAAATATATATTTGACGTGTTTGATCGGTTACCAAACAAATAACCTTAGTTTTCCACGCGATTAATATTGAAAAAAAACCCACAATCACTACAAACAAAATGTCATTTTGTGACACACGAAAAGTATCACTAAAAGTAAAAAAAGTGTCACTATAGGTGTTAAAAATTTCCACATACACAACAAAAAGAGTGGGTATGGATATATAGTGACTAAAAATGTATGTGGGTATAGACCTCCAGTATTTTTGTGACAAAATTTTTGTGTCACTACTTTAAAAATGTGTGGGTAAAGATTGCCTTGTACATACTTTTTTTCATAAGTGACACTAAAAGTAAATTATAGTGACATTTTTTGTGTTACTAAATGACACTTTTCTTATAGTGAATCTTTTCTCGTTTCAACGATTAAGTCTCTAAACATTTTGTTTTACCAGTTGTGTTTTACAAGCTTATCCGGTAGCCCGTCAAAACTATAAACTTTTGAATAAGACAAATTTAGTTTAGAAACTTAAACAATAGAAATTAAATAAATTAGAGACTTAATCGTGAAAATGAATATATATTTTATAGAGTTTTTTCGGTATATATTAACCCAAAACAAAGATACGTGTATAATTAAGAATCATAGTTCTACTATAACCGTTGGTCATTTCCATATCTTTAACACATGCCGCGCATCTAGCTAGGCCTTAGAAGATCACACTTGTCTAGTTATCCTATATTCCTATATATACAGAAATCACTCATGTAGCCTAAACCCAGTTTAAATTAATTATCGTAGGACTATGATAAATAGATAGATAAATCATATGTGTATAATGCATCAAAAACTATATTGAAACAAATAAAATAAGAAAATATAAATAAAACCACGTAACTAAGTAAACAAAAGATACTCATAACCTTTTTGACCCAAACCAAAAACAACAAGCTATCACTATACCTCAAAATCCATAGACAAGTAACATGCATCTCTCTCAAACTCTTATAATCACAATCTTGCTATAATATCTTGAATTTTATAACTTCTGGATTATTCATTCGAACAAAAATAATGAGAAGTTTACAAATGTTGAATCCTGGCTCGAAATTTGATCTCACGAAAGCATGCCAAAAGACAAATACATGGACAAACTTCGATCTGGGTAAAGTACGTTACCATCAGATTTTTTAAAATTAATAAGTCCTTCAATTCCTAGACAAATTAAGTCTACTTTAGGCAAACCGTTTTTGTTTTAATTTGTGCTACTTTAATTTTCTGGTAATTAAATAATTAAGCCTATGTAAAATTTTATATATATATATATATATATATATATATATATATATATATATATATATATATATATATATATATATATATATATATATATATATATATATATATATATATATATATATATATATATATATATATATATATATATATATATGAAATACAATTAATTAAATAAGTGTTTTGGGGAATTTTTTTTTTTTTTTTACTCACAGTCAACTATTTTTGTATAACAACTTATTTTGACCAAGAACTAGTTTTGCTGTTGTGGGCATTTTTGGATGATATGATTTCATGAAGCATTAGAAGCTTTTATGATAACCTTTCTCCCACTATAAATACAAGTCTTTTGGGAAAATTCAAGTCGTTTTTGATGGGATATTATGCTAGCTCTAGGTCGGTTAGGGATTCTTCAAAGATTAATTGTTAATTAACATCGATCTACTCATTCTAGAAATTTTATTTGGGTTCCTTGAGTTGAGTATTCTTAATTAACAATATTTCATTTTTAAGTTCGTGATCTAAAAATTTTATCTAGCTAGCTTGTTGATCGTCAATTAATATGACTAAAATAAAATCTTTTTTTTTTTCATCAACCTGTTTCCTTGAGTAATTAAATGAAACATTTTGGAGGTGATCGATGCCGTCTCTTAGATTTCAAAGGCCCTGCGCAATAACTATAAAAGAGACCCTGTAAACTTAAAATTAATATTAGCATCATCAAAATTCGTCTTATTTTTAAAAAAACTTATCAAGAGCCCCACTTTGAGACTTAACAAACAATTCAATTCGTTTTTTCTTTTTACGTTTTTCATGCCTAGACTCGTGTTTTCTCATCCTAGAAGACATAAAAGTTTATAAAACGATTAGGAAAATGTTGAACTAACGAAATGATACAACTTGATGGTGACTTATTGGGTTTTGGATTTGTGTTGTGACTTATTGGGCTTTAGCTTCACAAACATTACACATAAACATACCCTAAAAAAAAATTTGTGTCCCTCGGGATTTTGGGGCCCAGAGCAAAGGCCCATTTTGTCCTCCCTCATCACCAGACCTGTTTAGTTATTATGAAACCGTGCTAATCTATATATCCAATAATTAATCTAAAATGGGACCATAAATATATATATAATAGTACGTACTTGAGATTCCTTCAAAAAGCGAATGACGTTTGTCTCTATTGTTGCAACTAATTAAGAAAGACTACATTACATGCATCACCAATTTATAAACTTTTGTCCTTGCATGTGTACATAAATTTCTTATCTTTTTTCATTACATATATAATGTTCATTTGACCCTTTAAATAATCAGTTTTTCAATTAATATTTTTTTGAACGGCAAACTATCTTTCTCTTATTCCTAAACTACTCATTTACCCCAAGACTTATTTTCTCCACCTAAATTTTAAATTGCCTCCGACGGGAGTCGAACCCGTGACTTCTCATTTATATCATCCTCCTAGTTAACACTCTCTAATACTAGGGGCGTAGCCAAGTTAAAAGGATGGCCCACCCCACCCCACTCAATCTCATACATAATCTATATATAGTTTTTTTTTATAAAATATACATAAATAAAATTTAATACATATAAACAGATTTTTCAATCCATACTGATTACTAATAATTAACTTGGCCCAGCCAATACTGAAATCCTGGCTACGCCACTGTCTAATACAGAAGTCACAAAACACATGAGAATAATGTGAGGGGAGCCTTCACATAAACAACAACTAACCTCATAACTACTTAATTTCTCTTGCTCATAGAATTTACTCTTAATTGTAACCGTCCGAAGCCATTAACATATTGAGTCCGCTCCTTTGGCATGCCTCGTGAAACAACGTACATACATACATCTCCATTATACGAAAAGAATAACTAGTCTAATCAATGTTTGATTCGACTAATCATTTTAATAATAATAATTTTTCTTCATTATAATTAATAAAGATATTTTTTATAAGGGATAATTGCGCAAAAAACCTCAAACTTGTCAGCATTTTGTGATTAAAAACCCAAACCATTTTTCGTTGCATAGAAAACCCCGAACTAACTAAAAATCTGTAAATCAAGGTTTTATCAATGGGTAACGGTTGAAACCGGTTATTAATCCTACGTGGACTAGTAAATAACCTACGTAGAATAAATTTTAATTGTTGAAATCGGTTGTCAAGTATTACACATCATTTAAAACCCCGTTGATAATTTTAAATTGTAATTTTTAAACGGGATTACCTCATCTACGAGCGTTAAAATGATGTGTAATACTTGTAAACCGGTTTCAACAATTAACATTTATTTTACGTAGATTATTTACCGGTTGCAACGAAAAATGGTTTGGGGTTTTAATCACAAAAAACTGACAAGTTTGAGGTTTTTTGCGCAATTATCCCTTTTTATAACTATTATCTAAACCGGGATAAAATTATTGAATCATACTATCATATATATAGTCTTATATTAAAATTTTTGAAATCCATATTAACCAAATTAATTTGAAAAGTCTGGACAGACGATCGTACTTGCTTACCCCACCATAACTCTAAACATTTCCATTAAGAGTTTTTAACTTTCTAATTTCAACAAGTGATCCCATTATCTGTTATTTTATTCATTGGTTTATTAACTTATATATTAGATGAATATGTTAAATAAGAAAAATTTTATTTTATTAAGATTCATGTAAGATGAAATATATACGTAATTATTTAGTTTTTAAATATATCAAATAAAAGTATTAAATTATAGACCACAGAAAACATGTTATTATGCGATATCTAAAAAATTAATATGAAATGACACTTGACGCTAAATGTTTTCTTTTGTTATAACATATAAATTTTAATAAATACATGTTTATAAAATGACTATAGATTAATATTTTTAGCATAATAAAAAGGGTTTATTATGAAAAAAGTCAACATGCTTTCATGTTTTTTGTGTTTTCGTCCATTTTTTCCATAAAAGTCCTCAAGTTATTTTTTGTTTTTGGTTTAATGAAATTTGGACATTAGAACCTGGTTATAATTAGTAAACCGGGTTTTTAAAAATTGAAAACCAGGTTCTAATTTCCAAATTTCAGTAAACCAAAAAGATAAAATTAACTTGAGAACTTTTACGGAAAAAAATAACATGGATATAAGAAAACACAAAAAAAGGTGAAAACATGTTGGTTTATTACATAATAAACCCAAATAAACACTAATATAAATTTTATTTTTTATCATTCATATACATAAATATACATACACACACAAAGAAATGAGTTCAATGAAAAAACAACATGCACCTGGAAATCTCAGGAAAAACCAACATGGATCACAAGGAACATCAACGCATCATAAGTGATTATTAAGGGCGGTTTTTAAATAACCTAATTATTAATTATAAAAAGTAAACTAAATGATAAATCAAGAATTTAAAATCAAAAGATTTAACAATCTTCTTTACATTTATTTTTCCCTAATATCTCTCCATCAATCTCTCTTTCTCTCTCACACTAGTTCTCTTTCTCTATGATGGCCACCACCGAGACCACCACTACCACCGGCCACCACCACCGCAGTGCACCATCATCGCTAGTAACTATGGGTAAGGTCCACCGTGCATCGTTACTGAAATTAATAATAATAATAATAATAAGTGGCTGGTTACGACTGAAAAAATAAATAATAAAAGATGGATTTTTGTTTTCTACATTTATATATATATCCCATGATTGTTTTGTTGAAATCATTTTCTTTGTTTCATTTAAAATTAAATTATTATTCTTTCCCGAATGTCACATCAGCTATCCTGTAGTAAGTAAGTAGTACTGCTACTGCAATGGACACGGGTTGCAAACTTTTTATCTTGTTTTAACGCAATGGTCCCTCCACCATTTCTCCATCCTATTCCTATTTATTTTCACTTGTAATTTTACATTTTTAAGCAACCAACCCTTTTAATTAAGGAGTCTTCTTAATTATTATTATATTTGTTTTATGAGTTTTAAAGAATAATAATATTTGTAAAATATATTTAATAAAGTTATATGATTTATTAAAAGAAATTTTAAGAGACTAACAAAACCTATAACAATATTACAAATGATCCGTGGATCAAATTTTAATTCAAATTTTCTTTAGTAACCACATTTTAAAAAACCAAATATAGTACACATATTGCATGCATGTACATACCATATCGAATTTCATTCATATAGGCTTGTATTTGATTTGAAGTTTTTATGATAAATGATGTTATATAGATAATGAATAACATGAACAAAGTATAATTTCTTCAAGTAATTTTGAGTAAGGAAAGATACCTACGTAACAATATGGACAATCTTGCGATGTTTTAATTGGACGTACATTGTCTTAAATTTTAAGAAAATATCATATTAGGATGATATACTAATTAAACTTGCACACACGTCGGGCTTTTATCAAGAATAACTCAAACTCAAATAATTTTGCGACCCATTCTTGAGTTTTTAGTGGTTGAGCTCAACTTCAGGGGCGGACTTACTTATAAATAAGGGATATCCCGTGCAACAGGTTCCTTCCCAAATAACTTCGTTTTGTAATGGAAGATTTTTAAAAATTTTATATTGCAATCGAAGAATTTTATGTGTGTAACTTGTAGTATTCAAAAAAACTTTATTTGTGCAACTTTATTAAAAAAATTGATAACTCAAAAGATAAGTTGATTACCTAAATAACTAAATAAGTAATTAATTCAATAAATCAACAACATCCAATAATATTTCTAAAAACTTAAAGCTCAATAAACCCAATACTAAATTCTAAACCCATTAAAGTTTTTATCAAACAACTCGAGCTCATCAAGTAACTTGAGTTCAAGTCAAGTTTTTATGGAGTCTAAACTCAAGTTTTAGTGGTTGAGCTCAAAATCTTATCAAGTTTACTAACAATTGCAACGTTTGTAGATAAATTCAGGATTTTTGTGTAGGGATCAAGCCGAATTCAATTCTATATCTTGAAATCTAACTGAGCTCGATATATACTGGCTTAAGGTAGTCAAGTTTGAGCTCAATTTATTTGCAGTCCTACTCTAAACATGTATGTTTATTTATATCAAAATATTAGAAATTACAATTAAGGATATGTATGTGTTTATTGTAACACATAAAACTGTAAAAGAATAGTTAACAGATAACAAATTTTATGTATCCAAAACATTTAAACCTTAATTTTTAAATTCTCAACGGATTACAAACTTTATGTATCCAAAACATTTAAACCCTACTTTTTATATAAAATAAATAAAATCAAATTCAAAATATGGAGTATGTGGACTCTGAAAAAAAAGGAAGCAATTGGGTTGTAGGTCCACTGATTGTAGGCATAACATACGGGTGCGTTTGGCAATGAGGTTTTAGAAGCTTTTAAGAGCTTCAGTTTTTAATTTTTAAAAACTCAAGCTCAAAAGGTTCATTTGGTTGATAGAACTTTAAGCTTTTGATTCGGTTTTGAGAAAAAGCTTTTTCACGAGAAGCTACTTGAATTAGTTATCAAAACGGGTTTGGGATTTTGGTCAAATAAAATTATTTTTCACCCTTCAAATAATTATAAACTACAGCTTATGATTAATATCAATGTCTTTTTATGTTATTTAATACTAAAAGTTACAGATACAGATGATTGTACCAAACGCATTTATAAAAACAAAAAGCTCTAGCTCTTTTAAAAAATTACAACTTTTAAAAACTCCAGTTAGTCGTGTCAAACATACCTTTTATCTAGAATTTATTCATATAAACTTACCTCATTCACGAAAGAATTTATCTAGCATGATGAGTGCATCACTGGTTTGTCCTTTATGTGATTGGGAACTAGTGACTGTTAAATAATGTATAGTGTAGGGGTCTCCATTGTAATTATGTAATCTATTTATATGAGATGAATACAACACACCCATTTAAGGGTTTCCACATATTCTAGCATGGTATCGAGCCTAACCCTAACCCACAAATATTAGGGTTATTTTTTCCGGTACCCTGACCTCCGGCCGCCGCCCTATCGCCGCCGCCGGCACTACTTCCGCCGCTCAATACTCTGCCGCCGCCGCTAGCTCCTGTTCTCAAACCTCCTATTCTGTCAGCTCAATACTGGCAGTCTCAAACCTCGCCAAATTTTGAATCTGTCAGCTGTTGAATCTCTTTCCCCAATTCCCAAGTCCTCTGCTCAGGCAATTCGTGATCCCAATTGGAAGGCAGCCATGGACGCTGAAATGTCTGCTCTTCTCTCCAATCATACGTGGGATCTTGTTCCCCCTCCTCCAAAAGTCAACATTGTTGGGTGCCGTTGGCTATATCGCTATAAGTTCGATAGTCAGGGTCGCCTTGAGCGTTACAAGGGCCGTCTGGTGGCTCAAGGTTTTTCTCAAATGCCTGGATTTGACTATGACGAAACTTTCAGCCCTGTTGTCAAACCAGTCACTGTCAGAATGGTCCTAAGCATTGCTCTCTCCCTAAACTGGCCGATTCATCAGCTTGATGTTAAAAATGTCTTTCTCAACGGTGAATTATCGGAGGAAGTCTATATGAAACAACCTCCTGGTTATGTTCATTCCTCCTTCCCACAGCATGTTTGTCGCCTTCGAAAAGCCCTGTATGGTCTCAAACAGGCTCCCCGCGCCTGGTTTCATCGATTCGCTGTCTTCATCACTTCTCTCGGCTTCCATTCCAGTAAATCTGACAGTTCTCTCTTTGTTTATCATCATGGTCGTGATACAATCTACCTTCTATTGTATGTAGACGATATCATTCTGACAGCTTCCTCCCAATCTCTGGTTAATCATGTCATCTCTCGTCTTTCGTCTGAGTTCAAAATGACTGACCTTGGCGCTCTCTCCTTCTTTCTAGGGGTCTCCGCTATACGCTCCTCTTCGGGCCTTTTCCTGTCTCAGACAGTTTTTGCCCAAGAAATCATTTCTCGTGCTGGCATGGACACTTGCCATCCTTTCTCTTCACCGGCTGAGACAAAGTCAAAACTACCCTCCTCTGGCAAACCAGTCGATGATCCGACTCTCTATCGAAGTCTTGCGGGTGCTTTACAGTACCTCACGATCACTCGTCCGGAAATCGCTTATGCTGTACAGCAAGTATGTCTGTATATGCACGATCCTCGCCAACCACATCTGAATGCCCTCAAACGCATTCTTCGTTATGTGAAGGGTACCCTTACTCATGGTCTTTTTCTCCGCCCATCCACTGTTAATCGTTTGGTCTGTTATACTGACGCTGATTGGGCCGGTTGTCCTGAAACACGCCGGTCCACCTCTGGGTTCTGCATCTTCCTAGGTGACAATCTTGTGTCTTGGTCCTCTAAACGCCAACATGTTGTGTCCCGTTCAAGTGCCGAAGCTGAATATCGTGGTATTGCTAACGTTGTTGCCGAATCTGCCTGGCTTCGTAATCTTTTGATTGAGTTACATCTACCTCTTTCACGTGCCACAGTTGTTTTTTGTGATAATGTAAGTGTCATGTATTTAGCTAATAACCCAGTACAGCATCAAAGAACCAAACATGTGGAACTTGACTTACACTTTGTAAGAGAACGTGTTGCTTTGGGGCAAGTGCGTGTGTCGTATGTGCCCTCATCTCATCAGTTAGCAGATATATTTACTAAAGGTCTTCCTACACAGCTGTTTTTACAATTTAAGTCAAGTCTTAGCATTAGTCCTCCTCCAGCTGCGACTGAGGGGGGTGTGTTAAATAATGTATAGTGTAGGGGTCTCCATTGTAATTATGTAATCTATTTATATGAGATGAATACAACACACCCATTTAAGGGTTTCCACATATTCTAGCAGTGACAATGGTAACATTCGAGTAAATTGTAAATCTAACCTGCTTTGGTCAGCACACATGAGCACTTGAAAATTGTTAGCAACTCTAAAAACACGAAAGAAGACTGCAGTATGTTCAATCAGGTCCTTCGAAGCCAAAATTAGCAAGCCAAACGGCCCGAAACTCCCACTCGTTGAAGCATTCTTTTGGCTACAAAGAAGTTGGGGATCAACTAATTCTGCACTCAAGACTTCGGCCTCGTTTAGATTCGACAAACTTAAAGCGACGATTTTACCAAACGCATTTATAAAAACAAAAAGCTCTAGCTCTTTTAAAAAGCTACAACTTTTAAAAACTCCAGCTAGTCATGTCAGACATACCTTTTATCTAGAATTTATTCATATAAACTTACCTCATTCACGAAAGAATATGTGCAAGCCTTTTCTTAAAAAGTTAATACATAGTGCTCTCGCTAACATGTGATTAAATGTTATTATTTTTAGTCACAAAACGTTCATTTTATGCTTAGTGGTTGCAGTGATTCCAAAATAGTGTTTGCAACGTGAAATTGTAGAGAATGAAATCGTCTACATTTATAAGTTTTTTAAGCAATGATAGTTACTTATAATTAAGGATTGACATAGAGAGTGAAAAACAAACTATAAAATCTTTATTCCATATTTTTTTTATTCACTTCATATTATTAAGAAAATAAGAGAAATGTAAATTATCATAAACTTGATTCTTTATTTCTTTCCATTGAAAATCAACAATTTCATTACATAATAAAAAAACTTGTAAGCAATTTAATTCTCTATAACTCCACGTAAAAACACCCCTTAAAATACACATATATTAATTCTCTTCAAAATATTGAACTTATTAGGAGTAACTGCGCCAAAAACTAATCCAATGTCATTTTTTTATATTTGAGTAACATGTTAATTTTTTTAATTTAAGTTAACATGCTCTTTAAATCAAGTCTTATCGAATTAGAAGCTCAAAAATTGTTGACATGATAGTTTTTTATTCAATGTCGGTATACTTCATATAACATGTTACAATCTTGGTGATTTTTAAAATGTTTTATAAAATAAGTTTTGTTTAATGAACGTATTTATTTCAAATCATACGTGGTCACCCTGAACATACGTTCACGTCGGCCTAGTTGTAGTAGGCCCACTGTTGCTACATGCATAGACATTAATTACCTTATCATCGAGGCCCAACTTGCTTCATCTATTAACAAACCCAACAGTTTTTTGGTCCACTTTTATTGCAGCCAGCCCATACTTGGATACAAAGGTTTTGATATCTGGTTATCTTTTTACATTATATATTTATAGTATTTCACATGTTATAATTAACAAAATAAAACTGTTTCACGTAAAGTAACTCAAAAGTCTTTTATTTTTAAATTTTAATTTCACGTAAAAATCTTTGTTTACGACGATAGTTAGCATGTTTGTTGGCACAAAAAACACAGATAAGACAGGCTCAATCTAGTTACACACGCATGATGAAACATGTAGATGAAGGTATAAAAACTCAATACAAATGTGTTGGATTAATGGTGATTTACTTAAACTTAAATTGGCTCCTAAGCCACTTATGACATTTTGCAAGAATATTAGGAATTAGTGGGGTGGGTCAATACTACAATAATTTATTTGAAAGGTTTTTTTTATCTTTTTCCAAGTGAAACGATTTGAGCTTTCTTCATGCTATGAGCACTTAAACTTGAAATATTCACGCTCTGAGTGCCATTGTTGAATGCATAAAGTTTTGCTTGTTTCTCAATAGCTAACTGTGGGTACACCCTGGACGTTATACAAGCCAACCCTTTTCCACCAAAACTTTCAATTATGGAGTGATCAATCTGCAAATTAATCAAAACCCTCCGATTAATACACGCTTGTAATGTGATTTGTACACTACAAGAAAAGTGTCATTTAGTGACACGCGCTTTTAGTGACACAAAAAAAGTGTCACTATATCTTACTTTTAGTGATACTTATGAAAAAGTGTAGGTATAGAGCAATCTTTTACCCGCACTTTTTCTAAATTAGTGACACAAACACATACATTTTTAGTCACTATATATCTATACACACTCTACTTTTACCCACTCTTATTGTTGTAAAAAAAGTGTCACTATAGGTACCAAAATATTTTACCTACACAACAAAAAGTGTGGGTATAGATATATAGTGACTAAAAATTTATGTGTTTGTGTCACTAATTTAGAAAAAGTGTGGGTAAAAGATAGCTCTATACCTACACTTTTTCATAAGTATCACTAAAAGTAAGATATAATGACACTTTTTTTTGTGTCCCTAAAAGTGTGTGTCACTAAATGACACTTTTCTTGTATCTGAAAAGCGGTAATTATATCTATAATACCAAGCTTCTCAGTGAAATCTTTGATTGGCGAGGATCAAGATCGAGAAAAGCTCCATAGATCGGTTTATCAACCTCTGATCTCAAAGAAGACCTGTTTTAAGAAGAAACAAATTATGAAAAGCATGATGAGTGCATCACCGGTCTGTCCTTTATGTGATTAGGAACTAGTGAAAATGGTAACATTCGAGTATATTGTAAATCTAACCTGCTTTGGTCAGCACACATGAGCACTTGAAAATTGTTAGCAACTCTAAAAACACGGAAGAAGACTGCAGTATGTTCAATCAGGTCCTTCGAAGCCAAAATTAGCAAGCCAAATGGCCCGAAACTCCCACTCATTGAAGCATTCTTTTGGCTACAAAGAAGTTGGGGATCAACTAATTCTGCTGTCAAGACTTCGGCCTCGTTTAGATTCGACAAACTAAACGTGATTGCTACATCAGCCTACAACAATAGGGAAATTATCTGAGCCATTTGAAATCAATTTAACATGTTGATCATCGAGGTCTTAATGAAATTTCATAATACAAGTTACCATAAACACAATTAATAGGATCTATCAATGTAACTAACCCACATTTATGATGAATTTGTATAGATGATTGTTTGACCTTCAAAGTCAAATGAGTCCTACCAAGTTAATAGAAGAATTGGATTTTCACCTGTGAAGCTGTGATGCCTGAAATTTCGAATAAGGATCCACCCATGAGTTCTTTATTTCTGAAATGCACTTCATTTGTACGCAGTTTTTTGAGTTCCTTGACAGGCCATTGCACCAACTGGTTCCCTTTTTTACTGAGCCAAATGCTCCTGGGAATTGACTAAAAAAAACTCATTGTTAGTTGTATTTTACTGAGCCAAATGTTACGCGTTTGGTTTGCTGGAATCTGATGGAATGGAATGGAATGGAATCTGTCAAAGGAATAGAATTCTGGAAGGAATGGAATGTTCATTCTTTACATTTTGTCATGGAATGTTCATTCCTTCAAAAGGAGAGATTTTTTTAAAAATTTGGAATGGTCATTCCATTCCTTTGGACTACCAAACACTCGTCAGAATGGAAAAATCATTCATTTTTCGCCAGATTCCATCGAACCAAACGCCGCCCCCTTAGATGAATGGAAAGTATGTAATTATCACATGCAATTTATACTAAAGTTTACCTGAAGGCTAGACCACCCTTTCTTGATATCATTTGTTTCACCATCACCTTCACTAATCCATGACCATAAGATCCTTCTTTTTTTCTTATCGTCATAAAATGACTTTGAAGCATAAAACTTCCCATAGTCATGTTGGAAAGACTTTTTACCATCCATGAAGTCGGTATCGGCGACATACCGGTCAGTTATCGGATCATACTTTCCCAATACATAATAATCATGGTTATTAAAGCTTGCCTTAAAAACATGTTTGATGTTCTTCCCTTGGGCCGATGTATGGAGCCCGCTTTTGCCAACAACGCTGACCGGATAGAAATCAGGACACTCGTACATTGTTGTTTTGTTGGTGGAGTGTAATGGTTTCAAAGTCCTTGTCCAACGAATAAAATCTTTACTTTTATAAAGAACTGCAGATCCACGATGGTCGATTTCACTTCCAATCACAACCCTCCATTCTCCATCTGCACCTATCCACGCAGTCGATGGATCTCTATAAGACGAGGTATCAATTCCCTCGGGAGGAGTAAGTAAAGGATTATAGGACGATTTTCCCCATTCCCTTAGTAAAGGGTCGGAGACGTTTTTAGGAAATGCCAAGTTTTGCACTTGGTGACCGTTGTTGTCATCGCCCGTGTATAGGATCACGGGTTTGCCACTTTGAAGAATCGTAACGGAACCAGAAAAGCATCCGTTGATATCATACGACTCGCTTGGAACAAGAGCAACATCAAGATGTAGCCAATTGATAAGATCATATGATATGGAATGACCCCATGAAATGTTACCCCATAGTGCACCATATGGATTGTATTGATAGAACAAATGGTAGACTCCTTTGTAATACATTGGTCCTGAATTTATTATTTATACGTCAAATCAAGAAAGAAAAAATTGTGTCAAATTGTCATTACATAATAAAGTAATTAAACTATATACGATTATGTTTTTTTACCATTAGGATCTGCAGATTCCATGAACAACCCGTTGAGCATGTAGACCGATGAATTAAAAAGAATACACACATTAATCGACACAATCACGAAAACAAATAGCAAAATCAAACAAACACGAATTGTAGAAGCAAGAAAGGAGCTGTATACCGTTCATCCAGTTTTTGGAAGGTTGAAAGTGAAACGCAGTCCTGTAAGGCTGCGAAACTTCAGATAGCGATTTTCGGTTCTTGATTGTTGTAGCGGTGACTCCATTAGAAATCAACAAATAACACAAAGAAAAAATGAAAATGTTAGCATAATTTTCCATGGAGATAGTTGGAGCTTATTCTCGATCTGTTATTGCAAACTGTAAACTAACTCGCAAATGATTGCTTTCTTGATCAGTCAAATAGTGGACCTCAAAGTATGGGCATTAGTTACTTTGGCCCAAAAGTCATGGATTGATGGATGGATATATATGTATTGCTGACGTTTATCCACGTATTAAGAATTTAAGATAAGCAACAATAAATTAGTCATTTCGTTAGATTTGTTAGTAATTGACTCGTCCATTTATTGTAGTTTAATTTAAATTTAATTCAATTTTAAATTCTATCTAAACATTAATTCATTACAATCTATTTTATAGTTATTATTCAATATATGTCTACAAATATCTTAATTTAAGTATTTTTAAATCAATGAATTTACCATGGATATATATAACCCAGTAATGATGATGATGATATAAATTTAAAAAAATCAAATACATACATACATATGTGTGTGTGGTGGAGGTGGTTGGATTCCGATAAAAACCATTTAATTCCGTGAGAATGTAAAACCACTCCAAAATGCACAAATATGTTAATTTTTAACACATAATCATATCGTTCTTGTTTTTTTTATTAAATTAAAATTAGTTTTAATTTGTATATACATTATATGTAAATACTTTTTATCAAAAAATATTCACGTATAAATATAAAGTACAGTAAAAAAATATTTATAACATTTTTTATTAAAAAAGTATTTTATATGTTTATCTTTTATATTTTTATATGTTTATGAATTAAGTTAAATCAAATCTATATCCAAATCTTATCCTTTTTATACCAATCTATAAATCTAACTAAAATTGTTTTATGTTATAAATTTGTTAATATACATATATATTAAAAAATAAATATACATTATACAAAAAAATTATATTTTTAAAAGTAAAAAGAAATTGACAAAAAATATATACATAAGTAAACGTATTTTGTTAATATAAACTATATAAACAATGTTAAATATTTAAAAAGTTAACATAATACAATATTAATAAATCATATCTCATAACATTTTATTTATTGTTATGAAATACACACACACATATATGGAAATAAAAATTTTAAAAGAACGTTAAAAAATAACTATTATTCACTTATATTAGACAAATAATTGTACTTTTCTTGTATTTTTTAAAATTAAGTTTACATAATATTTATGTAACCAATTATTTATTAAAAAATTATCCACGTAATACGTAGGTTCATAAACTAGTAACATGATAAATGGGGTGGCATTTTCGGCTCATTCAAGTAAATATGTCAAATGGGTTGACGATTAAAAGCCATAAATTTTACATAATTTTAAAAAAAATTCTCACATAATTGTTTAACTGTTTGATTAATTTTCATTTTTATATAAAGAAGTTAAGTTATAGCTTAATTTTATACTACGTGTTTAACTGTCCTGCTTGTTTGGCTCATTTAGTCAAAATTGTCAGCCCTAAATAAGACGGGAATAAAGAGTAGTAGTACATGACACTTGACTTTTCTTTTGATCCCAAATAACATAAAGATTTACAGTGACTTCATCGAAAACTTGGCTTCCATGATTAATGATCAATTTTTATTTACTTCAGTTATGGCATCCATCTACTTTTATCATTAAATTTTTTTATGTCATAGATAATGTTGGTGTATTATCATCAAAGGAACTTTTCCGCCAAACCAAAGTATTTTCAAAAGTATTTCTCAAATCAATTAGTTTTGTTTTCTTTGCCAAACGAGGTACATTTTATTTTTTAAAAAACTTAAGAAAATAAATAACCAAAAAGAAAACATTTGAGTTTGGATAAATATGATTGTTACATTTTATAAACTATGAATGTCACATATTAATTGATAGTGATGACGATAACATCATGAGAAATGAGTACATTTATTAGTACTTTTTATATTATAGAAAAGATATAGATTTAATTCATATATAAGGTTTTCTTGCTTCTAAGTTCTAATCAATAAAGTTGTTTGGCTTGTGGAATTATATTTGTTATTTTAATTCATTAATAAATGAATTTAGATTCTAACATTTCACAACCTAAATAGTTTGTCAATTCTAAAAAACATCTTTTATCCATCAACACCAAACTCACTAATAACTATAATTAAAATTTAAATTACATTTAATTTCATTCCTTATGTTTTGTACAAAGGGAATCAAAATTCATGTAGATTTATAAATTTTTTATTATGTGACAGAAATTTTAACTTATAATGAAAATGTGAAAATTTGATATTAGTCTAACTTCCATTTCTCTTGTTTACTTGTCAAAACATCTTTTTTTTTTCCAACATCAAACGAATGGGTAATTAATTTGTAAGATGATCTCTGATGTGGACAGACACTGAAAACCTACAACTTGTTTTTTTTTTTAATATATATACATAGAGATGAGATCATTGTAGAACATAAATTTAGTGTAGAACTGTAGAACCAATGTCGTCCATTGATTAAATTAATCTAATAGTTTTGATTTGAAAGAGTCAAGTTTGAAATTAATGAAATAAAGATTGGTATTAGTGATATTTTAATTCTGGGTAAAAAAAGGAAAAGATTGGAAATAGCAAAAAAATTAACATTAGCAAAATAAATATCTTTTTTCTTTAAATTAAAATAACATTAAAATGATTAATTTTTAAATTAAAAAGATTATACCATAAAAACGAGAATTTTATACTCTTTAAAACGAGACCGGTCATGATATATTTTTTTCGAAAAAATTTTACGTGTTTATTTTTCGCAAAAATGTTTTTTACCCAGACGACGATGCAATATAGCATGGTGAGATCATTCAATGTCGAATGAACATTTGATATCGTATATTCAACGTCGATGCAACAATGCATATACATTCAATATTAACAGAGCCAAAATAATGGTCACAATTAGTAGTTAAAGTTGGTGGATTTTTAACGAGAACGGTCATGATATATTTTTTTCGAAAAAAATTTACGTGTTTATTTTTCGTAAATTTTTTTTGCCCAAACGACCATTCAATATATTATATAAAGATCATTCAATGTTGAATTACAATTTATATCACATATTCAACGTCGAAGTGATACTACATCACACATATGCAACACTGCATGTACATTCGATATTAAAAGAGTATAAATGGTCAAAGTGGGCAGTCAAACATGGTGGGCTACTATTAATTCAATGTTAATTGCATAATTACCATCTTATCCCTAGTGTTATATTATAATAGAATGGTTTAAATTGGTTTCATAGTTCTGCACTAAATTAAGGTTCTGCAATGATCCCCAACCCTATATATATATATATATATATATATATATATATATATATATATATATATATATATATATATATATATATATATATATATATATATATATATATACATACATATATATATATATATAGAGGGAGGTTCAATTGAGAACTTTTATGCATCGAGGTACAAAAGAACCTATATCATCCATTAGATCAAAAAATTGTATGGATTAGATTGATGGCAAAAGGGTAAATAGTTGGACAATTTTATGCATCTTGTGCATTATGAAAACAAACAAGGAAGGACATTTTTGGGAATGTGCATACCTCATTTAATTTAATATTTCAACAAATAATCAAATAATAAATGTCAAATAAATTCAAGAGAAAATTACTGATTTGGTCCCTGTGGTTTGTCCATTGTTGCTGGTTTGGTCCTTTAAGATCAAAAATTACTCCGTTGGTCCTTATGATTGTATTTTTGTTTCATGGAAGGTCCTTTTCATAAACGGCCGTTAAGTATCAACGTTAGTGAAAGGGTATTTTAGTCTTTTACCTACTCTCTCTCCTCACCCTTCTTTTCATAAATGCTATTAATCCAGTCACCGACGATTCATGGCCGGTAAACCTGTTGAATATCGAGAATCTCGATTTGGTATCAAATGAAGCATCTAGAAGCAATAATATAGGAAGAACAGCTATTGTTCCATCATCACTCCCGGAGAGAATTAACGAACCATCACAATTGATCGCAAGGCAAGATATAGGTTTCTCATGAACTGAAAATGACCGTATTAGGTCACCTGAAGGCACCAATAACGAATGGATCTGACCTGAAATTCCACCGGAAAATAAATACGATCCGTCAACGGTAACAGCAAGTGGACCTACGGGTTCAGGAAGAGAAATACTCTGCATAGAAGACGGAGACCATAAGTAATAAAGACAAATGGAGCCAGCACCAGTTTCCGGCGAAACATGAGATGCCACGAATACGTCGTTTCTGATAACGACGATGCCATTACGAGGACATCGGTTGCCATTGTAGCGAGCTAAGACAGTTCCAGAGTACAAATCGTAGGCAGTAATTGGATAATCAAGGGAGGCTACGAGTATAATTTCCGACGCCGGTGGTGATGACATTGAAACAAAATCATGGAGATGATGATGGATGAATGACACCATAAATAAGCATCGGATATCGACATGATCATAACCAAAATTAGAGGTTTTCTCAACATGTTGGTCTTTTTGAGTTCTACTTTTTGGGACAGAAATCAATTAAAAAGAAAAATGGTTGAAAAGAAGGGTGAGGAGAGAGGTTTTCTCAACGACTTTTAATTGTTGCCACAGATAGCATTTATGAAAAGAAGGGTGAGGAGAGAGAGTAGGTAAAAGACTAAAATACCCTTTCACTAACGTTGATACTTAACGGCCGTTTATGAAAAGGACCTTCCATGAAACAAAAATACAATCATAAGGACCAACGGAGTAATTTTTGATCTTAAAGGACCAAACCAGCAACAATGGACAAACCACAGGGACCAAATCAGTAATTTTCTCTAAATTCAATTAATACATTTCCAAACTCAACAAAAATTACACAAATTCAAAAAAGATGATGGAGATCAATGCATTTCATCGTTAATCGTGTTTATCTATCCATCGTGTTAAAAAAAAACGCATTTAACAAAAAGAAATACACAAAAAATCATTTATGCATCGTGTTCGTCGTTCATATTCTTCATTCATCTATGCATTGTGTTCAACTTGTTCATCATTCATCTATGCATCGTCATTGTTCATCATCCATTTATGCATCATCATTTCGTTCATCATCCATCTATGCATCGTCATTGTTCATCTTCCATATATGCATCATCATTATTCATCGTTCTTCATCCATCTATGCATCGTGTTTTTCATATTTATCATCGGTTGCATCTCTTGTTCATGTTCATCATCATCGTTGTTCATCGTTAATCATTGTCTTCAAATCATCATCACTATGAAAATTATGAAAAACACAATTAGAGAGAGAGAGAGAGAGAGAGAGAATTGAGGAGGAAAATTAGGAATGTAGTTAATATGATATTTTAATTCAAAATGTAACTCCTAATTATCTTTTAATGATATTTAAAAATTAATTAATTTCGTATATTTAATTTTCCCAAAATGTCCTTTGTGCACCATTGTTAGATTATCCGATGCACAAAAGTGCCCCGAGGTGCCCCGATGCATAAAAGTTCTCATTTGAACCTCAATCTATATATATATATATATATATATATATATATATATATATATATATATATAGAGAGAGAGAGACAGAGAGTCAGGTTCAAAAAAGTACCTCTCGAAAATCAAGTGCACCCGAAATTACCAACCTTAAAAAACTTTTTTTAATTCTTTTTTCTCATAATCATGTTTAATTTAATGTTATACGCATGATATATGAATTTCACATACATTCACACTTTCTGTGTCCTTAAAAATTACGTGAATGCTCAATGCATATTTATGTGAATAGTCAACCATGTGAATGATCATTTCACACTATGTGAATGGTGTGAATGATCATTCACATGATTTATTTTTACCATTTACAAGATTTATGATGTTGCTCTTTTTGAAAAAAAATCTTATAATGTTGTCTTATACATGTTTATTAAAAAAATACATGTGAATGATTATTCACATTAGGGTACGCTGGAATCTTATAGCTACGCTGATGAACCTGATTTTATATATACATACATATATATATATATAGGGAGGTTCAATGGAAAACCAACATGCATCGGAAAACCTTGGAAAACCTTCATGCACCACTACAAGTGCATCACAATTCCCGCGTGATGCATCAAATTCCGCATAATGCATCGACTTCCCGCGTGATGCATCACCTGATCCAATGGCTATAAAGTGGTTCCCGGGTTTTCCGATGCATATAGGTTTTCCATTGAACCCATCCCTATATATATATATATATATATATATATATATATATATATATATATATATATATATATATATATATATATATATATATATATGATTGGGTTCACATGAGAACCCCTCATTACCGTGAGAACGTGAGAACCACTCTAAAAATTGTGCATCCACTGTATAAAATTGTGCATTTGATACTAAAATTAAATGTTTTCGATATATTTATGCATTTCATGTAAAAATTTACGCATCTCATGCTATAATTTATCCATTTTATGTACGAATTGTGCATTTTAAGAAAATTTGTGCATTTGATGTTCAAATTTGTGCATTTAATTTATAATTTAATGAATGTAAGTTTTGAATGTAATTTTAGTGTCAAATTATGATATTTATTAATATTTAAGACTAATAATGATTTTAAGTAAAACTTTTAATTTTACAATTTGTGCATTTGATGTACAAATTTGTGCATTTTGGAGTGGTTCTCACGTTCTCACGGTAACAAGGGTTCTTACCGGAACCCAACCATATATATATATATATATATATATATATATATATATATATATATATATATATATATATATATATATATATATATATATATATATATATATATAAGGGTGGGTTCAATGGAGAACCTTATGCATCGAAGAACCTTGAAGAACCACAATGCATCGCTAGAAAAACTAAAATGCATCATGGAATGAAATTCAAAATTATATATATATATATATATATATATATATATATATATATATATATATATATATATATATATATATATATAAAGTAGTTGCTTCATGGAATGAAATTCAAAATTAGTTTGTTTAAAACTTTACTAACAAAGATGAAAAGTTAAATTTTATTTAATTATCTTTGTTTAATTATAAGAATTAAACATTCATTTCAACTCAAACATGCATTAGATTCCAACATATATCACTAAGTAATACTAAAAACTATATTTTATCATCACCATCAAACACACTAACAACTAAAATCTAAATTTTAATTCCTTCGAAATTCATTTCGTGAACCAAAAGTCACCTAAGATGTTAAAAATGTTGGAATCTATTTTTTTATCAGTTTATTATTATTT
Organism: Centrapalus pauciflorus; assembly: GCA_020465985.1. Lineage (NCBI taxonomy): Eukaryota > Viridiplantae > Streptophyta > Magnoliopsida > Asterales > Asteraceae > Centrapalus > Centrapalus pauciflorus. The sequence goes on along the minus strand of JAANYP010004970.1, from coordinate 662,076 downwards.
TTTCATAGTTCGATTTCATTTCTTATATTTCCCACATACTAAATGCATCTTAAAAGATATAGAGATGAATCAAGAAATGAACCACTCGCAGAATCGCTGATAGAACATGTGTTTAAGACTTCAATGTGTTGTTTGATTACATAAAAGGTAAACTGTCTAATATTTGATTCCATCTCTGATTGATGAAAGATGGTCTTGATAAGATACTGAAGTCTGATAAAAGAATTCAAAAAGTTTATTTGTTTTATAAATTATCTGAGTCTATTGTTTTTATTAATTTTACATATTATTGAAACACATGTTTTTACCATCAAAACAATAGTGATATTTTTTATAAAAATCAAACTAAAGGACATAACTGTTCATAATAAAAAATACATAATCATCCATTAATTTTTTAATGCAATTACATCAATATCCATTAAGTTCTTACAACACCAAAAATCAAATGTCAATATTCAATATTCAATTTGCATTAATCGGTTCGCAAATTGTTCACGTAAGTTACTCATATATTGTTATTGGTAGTACTTCCATGAATTTGACCTTCCAAGAAAACTTTATTGCAACAGTTGATCACTTTAGTACTTCACTCGTGTACTCTCCTCCATTACCACTGATATATATGAACAAGTAACATGATTTATTATCAAGAATTATAATCAAGAAGCATGTCAAGCTTATAATCAAGAAACATAAACAAATATCAATTCAATATTCAACTTTATTATCAAGAATTATAAACAAGAACCATCTCAAGCTTATATTCAAGTATCAATTCAAGAATCAATTCAATGTTTAACTTTGTTATCAAGTGTCGTATCCTAATTTATTATCAGGTTGTATAATCAAGAACCATGTCAAGCTTATAATTAAGAAACATTATCAAGTATCAATTCGAAAATCGACTCAAGTAACAATAACCAACAACATAATCAAATACAAGCAACTTGTTTTCAAAAACCAATACCATCTATGAAAGTCAAGTAACAATAACAAGATTCAAGTAAACCAATATCATTAATAAAGTCAAGTATCAATTAACAATAATATCATTGAATCAAAATGATTCAAATAATAAAACCTTTAAAAAGATTCAAATATATTTAACAAGATTCAAGTAAGAAATCAAGTCAATTTTATAAGTATTAATCAAGTGTCATATATTATATATGCATTCAAGACACATAATCTAGTAACAATAACAAGATTCAAATAACATATATTAAAGATCAAATCAAGAATCAATACAAGTTTATAATCCATAATTAAGTAACACATTTGCATTCAAGAAACATAACCAAGTTTATAATCAAATGTTTATTAATAACTTTCAGTAACCAAAGTTTATAATCAAAATTCAAGAATCATATAATTAACATGCTTTCAAGAATCATATAAGCTTAAATAAAAATCAAATTCAGATGAACATAAACATAAACATAACCAATATATATTCAGATTCAAATAAAAAGAATTAACAAGAAACATAACGAAGATATATTAAAAATTCATAAACATAACTATAAGCAAAATGTAAAAATCAAATTATTTGGCTTAAAAGGAAAGAAATCAACACAAATAGAAGCAAATATTATAGATAAAACAAGATTAAATGACAAATTAACACAAATAGAAGGAATTAACACAAAGTTGAAGAAAATCGAACATACCTCAAAAAACTGATTAGGGTTTGGGGAGGGTGGTTAGCGGCGGCGCAATCAGAGTGAGGGCGGCGATGGAAATCGTAGTGAAGGCGCTGGTGGTCGGAGAGGGTGGTCACAAAGGTAGTGGATTAGGGTTTGGGGTGAGGTTGGACGTAAGAGAGAAAGAGCAGAGAAGTGAGCGTGTGTTTTTTTTATAAGTGGTGATGAGAGGAGGGCGTGTCTTATCAAAAATGGTGATGGTAAGAGGTTTTTTGTCTCTTATCTCTCATCGCAATCAAACACACTTATGCTCTAAACCTTTTACAGAATAATAGGTTTACGTATGATCAAACTCTGATAAAAGTTGTCAAACATATCCTAAGTATAGTTTTGGGATTAAGCTTTAGTGATTTAAAATATTTAAACATAAAATTATGCAAGTTTAGAGAATTATAAAAGAAAAAATGGAATGTTTGGAGTTGAGGTGCAAAATATGCGTTAGGTTGGTTGGGGTGAGTCAAGGGCAGAATGATGGCAGGTACTTCTTTCGGTTGAATAGAAAGTCCAGATAACGCAACTTTAAAATTGGGTTGATTATGAGTCCGTCTCTTATTCAACGCCCGCTCGATTAAAAATAAAATGTATTTTTTATTATAAAACTTATATATATATTATTAAACAGTTTTTTATTGAAAAAACACCGACATTAAAAATAAAAAATAATTATTTATTATTGTTTATATATAATAGAAATAATAAATGTTATTTATTTTTAAATTTATTTTAAAATTAATAAAATGTATTTACCTTTGAAATAATAAATTGTATCTATCTTTTATTTTATTTTAAAAATAATAATATGTATTTTTTTAGGTGAAACATGGCAATGCAATTTGACATGTTCTTTTTTATTTTATATATATATATATATAAAACTCATAATAATTAAAAATTGAATTAAAAAATAACTCATAATAATTAAAAATTAAATTAAATATAACTCATAATAATTAAAAATTAAATTAAATAAAAAATCTAATCTAAACCAATATCTTAAAATATGAAAAATCTTATCAATATATATTTAAACTAACTTTATTAAAACATAAGAAAAGTTTTCTAATTAAATAACATAAATTTATAAATACAAACATTACTATTCATATTTATTTATGGTGTTAATATTAAAAAAACTTCACGAACTTTCATTATTTTATTGATTAAGTTACTGGATCTTTTTATTGTTTAAGTCGCTGGACATTTTTTGTCTTATTCAAAGCTATATATTTTTAACTTGCTACATGTCTAGTTAGCCAGTAAAAGATTAGTTAACTGAATGTTTTAATATTGAGAAAAATCCCAACTTTTTTTTTATTTTTGTAATTAAGTCACTGAACTTTCTTTTTTATTGTTTAGGTCACAGTATTGTACCAATTCACGACCAACTAATTTAATATTTATTAGATTATTCAATTCTATAAAAATAGATTGAACTTAATTTGATTTAAATAAATGGTCAAAGTTGTTGGTCAAATTCACTATTTTATTAAACTTTAATAATCGAGACTACGTAATTAAAACTAGATTTGGATAATAGAAACTCTGTAGATGAAACTGAAGTACATTACGAGATACGAAAGGGATTAAACATGTTACATGCACTTTACCTTTTAATCATATGCATGTTAAATTTCATTCATCATATACTTTGTATCTTTATACATAATATAAGATACAATATGTATATATTCTTATGAATAAAAAAAATTAGTTACATCCTCTTGCGTTGCTCGAGTGATTTATTTCAAAATTAATATTTTTTAAATTCAATAATTGTGCAATAAAATGTATTTCATTTAATTAGAAAACTACATATTATTAAAGAAAATACTTTCATTTCATTACTGATGTGACACATACACACGCTCACTTATGTTTGAGATCTATACACACATAGTTTAATACATATACGTTGATCGACAAACTAAATAATTAATTTAGAAAACATGTATTAAAAATCAATTCATGAGAAAATAACTTTATTCTTAAGTTCACACATTAAGCTCTCTCTGTATTCAAATTTGTTAGGCGGCTTTAGAAATTGACGATGATAATGATATAGGGGACTTTCAGCTTTGGAGATGGTTTTGGTTGTAATAGAATTTTAATTTTAATAAATCACGTATCAAACAATGATTTTCTTTAACGAAATAATTCATAACAATAACCAATATAAAATGTTAGTAACTTAATTTGTTCATGTTTTTTGTTGGTAATGGTAATATGTGATAGTGATTGCATGACTGATTAAGTTTTTTTAATTTCTAAGAAAAGTTTTGCTGTTATTGATAAGTTTTTTTAAAACATTACATTTTATTTTTTATTTGAATTATGTTTTATTTTTTTTTAATGAACAAGCCACGCATATATAAGTTTTGGTTATATTAAGTTGGACTTTTTTTTAGGCTCGTAAGACGATTATTTGATCTTGTAACTACATTTTCGAGATCCTTTCTTCTTGTAGCTGAATCATAGAATTCGATATTTTGTCCGCAACCTATCGTGTCTATTTCATCTTACCACTCTCAACAACAAACACAATCAACCCATACCATACATTTGTGAGAATTACAAAATTGATGACGAAAAGCGTTAAATACCGTGACATCCAAAAAAATCATATTAACAATTGTAATAAGTAAATAAATACTTGATGAGATAAGTTTATAAATGTGAAAAGAAAATCAAAGTAACGAGATTGATAAGAGTTAAACAAATATTTTAGTAATCATTGTCAAGGTACAAAGACAATGGGTCAAAGTGCAACTTTTATATAATTAGTGGACGTGGAATCCTCACCCAAATTGCAATTCGGAATGGCACATCGGACTCGACGGGAACACCATCCCGACCTTGTCGGCCCCGCTCTCCACACCCCACTTGGCTCCCACACCCCGCCCCGCACCGGCTCCTCCCTATCTTTCTCTACATTTAAATAATAATAGGTATCACGATAGAAAAATGAGTATTTCTGATATAGAAAGACGGAGAGAATAGAAAGAGAAAATGTGAAGTGACGAGAAATATAATATTACAGAATGGTGGGTACTCCCACCACCCCTATTATGTATTATAAATCAGAAAATCAAATATGATACGGATGCGTTTGTAACAAACACTAGTTACGCCACTGATGTATTTGGGATTAACGTCTCGAAGACGTGTAGAATCTGTCCTAGATCTGCTATATATACAAATATCATTAAGCGTTAAGCATTAAAAAAAAGAAGCAAAAGGATTTAGACAGTCTAGTACAATAGGAGTAAGCTTAAAAGATCGAAGTTCGCCTTTGGTTTCGAAGTCCCAATTTAAGGTAGCTATTACTATTTTATTCGAATTAATCCTTAAAAATTGTCTCCTATGTAGATTCGAGTTAAATGGTTGAGTTGCCCGTGTTAATAAAACAATACGGGAAAAGACAAGAATGCAGTTGTTCAGTTAGATGTGATTATATTATGTTACGCAGACATGCCTAAAAAATGTTATTAATATGCATGCATGCTTAAAAAATATGATTTATATATGTTATGAAAATATTATATTATGTGTTATGGTAGATAATTATTTTGCTATCAAGATGAGAAAAGTAAACGCATGATTTTTGAAATCGCTATCAGGTTAAAAAAAATTATCAATAATAGCAAAGATAACCTAATATGAATGTTATCAGGTCAAAATATGTTATTATTGGTAATAAAATGAAAAGTTATGTTATTATCGATTATTTTTTAAACTATGTTACTTATATTGATAAATAAGTTGAAACATGTTACTATTTTTTACTATTAGCCCTAATTATTATACATATTATATTTAATCATTACACATGTAATAAAAATAAAAATGGTACAAATATAACTTTTTAAAAACTCGTATTCGAACATAAACATTTATTAATGCTCAAAATTAAAAAAATCATCAAAGAATATTCAACTTTATACATATTTATATTTAAATTCTAACACCAATACATTCAAATTTTATTAACAAAATCAAATACACAAAAAAGTTGAATTTGATATAAACAGACCAACAACGCAAATTAACAAAAAAAATTACGTCAACTTGTACATATAATATGTATTAGGTTAATACTCATGTATTACATGAATTAATATTAAAAATAAATATTTATAAATATGTATATTATAATAATTATAAGAATAATAAAGTTTGTTATTATAATTAATTATATTAGATTTGGATAAATTTGATTTGTTTTAAAATTTAAAGTAAATTTAGTAAATGAAGTGATAAAAGGAAAAAAAAATGACATGTGACAAATTAAAGGAGAGCATGACACATGGAATGTTAGTTACTCATTTAACAGTATAAATAAATTATTATACATATAATATGAACTGTTATACATATAATAGAATTATTATACACATAATACTGAACTATTATACATATAATAAAACTATTATACATAAAATATAAACTATTATACAGATAATACATTACTATCATACATGTAACATTTAACTGTTACATGTTTAATAAAATACAAAAAAAAAAATAATACAAATTTGGTTCTTAAAAACCCTAAATCTGTAACAAAAACATTCAACAATACTTCAAAAATAAAAAAATCATCAATGAACCTTAAAAAAAAAAAACTCAAAAATTGGACGAGAGGGAGCTGCTTCGAGGATGTGACACCCACTAGTTTTGTCCGGATCAAACTCTCCCCAAAGCAGGTAGGTGAGAAGGGTTCGGCTCCATGCAGGTCTTTCACATAAAAAAAGTTTTTTATTCTTAATTAATTGTTTCCGAGTCACCGGATCTTACCTCTTTCGAAAAAAGTCAATAAAAATTCAAGAGGTGGCCCAGCCCAGCATTCATTCTAAAATCCTGTTAAGCTATTAGGTGTAGGCGCTTTCCGGAGGTGGAATCTTCTAGTTCTTCCTATTTGACCCGAAACCGATCGATCTAGCCATGAGCAGGTTGAAGAGAGCTCTAGATCTTCATAATGGAGACATTGAAAAGACGAACATGCTTTGTGATGTAAACCTTCAAAAAAACAATTTTGAATAACATTTTGGCATCTTCAATGGTGATTAAGAAATCCATAAATCTTTGATGTTGAAGATGACGGAACACCAAAGAAAATGAAGAAACCCATAAATTTTCGATGTTAAAACTTGAATGATTATTCATCTTTCAGTTTTAGTGATTCGATTCTTCATCTCATAAGAAACAAACGAGAGAGAGAGAGAGAAATTTATTTTCTGTATTGATCTAATAAGAAACAAAATTTCATTTTATTGTTAGACATCATTTTCTAAATTGATTTCAAAGTTTGCTATTTATTCACATTTTTTATTTTTAATAGATACCATTGTGTAACGTGAGTAGAGAATCGAAAACTTTAAATGGCAGGAAAGGTGTTACTTCAACATAAATTTAAATGGCTGACATTAATTTGTAATTTTATAAAATCATAAAACGATCGTCATTTGTTTATAGTTAGTTCAAGGTGCATAAAAAAGTTAGTGATAATGCAACATCCTCCATTTAAATTTCTTTTACACAGCCGCGTGTGTCGACTGTCGATGTAGGATGTAGTCGTCGTACAGATCCAAACTCCTCCAAAGCAAAATCCCCAAATGCCAGTCTCTTGACCCCCCCAGCTGGTCAACTCCATAAGCAAACACTTTTCTTCAATCATGAAGAAATACCACCCTGTTTCTTGACTATTCTATTGTACCGAAAGAAAGATCCAATTTTTTTTTTTTTACAACTACTGCGGTGCCGCAGTAGTACTCACAAATTCAATTCACTCCCGTAAAATTTAATTCTTTCTATCTTTAATCGATAAACCCTTTTTCACACTTCATTTAAATTTGCTGAAATCTTCCTCGTAGTTTCACCATTATTGTAAATCCACACCATGGACAAAGATACGACGCCTCCTTATCTAAGGTCAGTTTTCGCAAATTTAACCGTTAGTATTTGTGATTAATTTGGGGATCTTTTGTTTTATCTTTATTATTATGATAAATGTTGTCAGATCAGATCTGTGGATGTGGTCCATTAATGTGTAGGTTTAGGAGTATGGTTATTAACCAATGTATAGGGATGGTGTTTGTAGATTTAGTTGTAGTTGATCAAGTTTGCTGCTTTATTGTGTATGGCAATCTGTGAATGACAAGTTTGTTCTTGGGATGAATAATTTTCAAGTTTTTCTGGGATGTTGTAAACTTACTTCACTTGTATACCTTCTTAATTTATTTTGTCCTTTTTTCCTTTAACTTTGATTCAATTTGTATAATTTTACTTGTGAACTTCAAAATTTTATATACTGCAACTTTATCTGTGAGAGAGAGAGAGATAGAAATTAGTAATAGTATAGATGATGTGCCTCATAACTTTAGTTGAGAAAGGGAGAGAGGAGAGAGATATTTTTCTAATTACATTATCGTCCTGTATGAGGAACCCTTTTTTATAACTTTGAGAACTATTCTTAGTAAATAAGTTTCTCTGCTAATATTGATTATTGTGTATACATTGTGTTTCTTCCTTTCTGTGTCAGAAGTTGTATGGTTTGGCATATCAATTCAATCATAGGAATGCAAATTGGTCAAATTTCAGAAAGTAAAGTTTCACAGTGTGAAACAATTGTGTGTTGTAAATTGTAGTAGTTGCAAAAGAAAAAAAGACGAGTAGATTACTGATTTGGATGAATTGTGTTTGATGAAAAGGTTGCCACCTTTATGGAACATCTTCTTGCTTAAAATATCATCATTGGTTTAGAATTCCAAGGCCTCTTTCAACGTTACGCTTTTTCACTGTGTAGTTTATTCGCCGCATTATCATATGGAATTGCGTCAATGGCCATGGTTTTCATAAACAAAGCAGTTGTTATGGAGTATGCATATTCTATGACTCTCCTTACATTACAGGTAATGCTAATTACTAAATAGTAAATACAATAACTTCTCCAATATCTGTCATGTATCATTAGTTATTGCATAAAAACTTATATTTCTCTTGGGAACATTTCAGCAAATGGCAACTGCATTACTTATACACTTTGGAAGAATAATGGGATGGACAAGAGCCAAAGCACTCAATGTTGATACTGCCAAAAAACTTGTCCTTGTTTCACTGTTTTACAATGCAAACGTTGCTTTTGCTTTAGCAAGCTTGAAAGGAGTCAATATTCCAATGTACATTGCTATAAAACGGCTAACACCTCTAGCTGTATTAATTGCTGGACTTTTTTATAAGAAGGGAAAGCACTCAAAACAGGTAATTCTCCATATTTCCATCAAGTATATGTTTGCTGAAATATTCATCGAACTTCCATTAATTATTGTGTTAATTGCACCAAAATTTAACATTCTTTCTAGTTTCGATCAATTTCTATATTGGGGATTATACTTTCTAAATCAACGTTTGAATGGTTAAAAGTTTGTTTGTGTGCATACAAGCAGGCCTATGGTTTATAATCAAGTGTGGGACCTACTTACCTTTGTATAAATTGATTTTAGGTATCTGTGTCCCTTATTTGCTGGAAGTCATTACATTTTTTGCAATTAACCCGTAATTATTAGTTAGCTGATCTTAATTGTTGTTTTTCTTGTCTTTGTGTATTTTGCTAAATTGGCCAAGTACTTTACTTCTACAGTTCTGCAAATATATTCCTGCAGACTGTCAGTTGAGTATAATGACTAAATTTTTGTGTAAATTGGTCAATTTGGTATATTCGTTGATAACAGTTCGGATGGATAAAAATTGAAAATTTAGCTAACTAAACAGGTTAAATAAGTTGACTGTTTCCAAGTACCCAAAGTATACCCAAGTGTCCACAGCCTCATGAATTGCTCGATAATTGAATGGATCGTTTTTGCAATCATGTTTGGTATATTAATCAAATTTGGAAAAAAAAAAGGAACGAAGTAAGTGTTGGTAGGTGAACCCAACCCATTTAACTTGACCCGTCCTAAATTGAAACTTCACCTGCTTTAACCCGTTACTCAACCAACCCCGTTTTTCCAGCTTATAGAAAACTGAGGCAATGCCACCCTGCACACCCTTCCTGACAAACTTTATGGTTTGAAGCATCTGTTTTGGTCAATGCCTAGCATTGTGATACCAATGCAGCTGGTGATTGTTGAGTTGTGGAGTCTGATTATCACTAGAGGTTCATAAAGCCACTAATCCACCATGCATACCTGAAAATTCAAATTACAGGCCCAGCCCATATGGAAATTCTGTCCCAGTTCTCCCATTATAAATATCACCCCCTTTGTGATTGTAAGTCCATTTTTTCGTGTTAAATAGGATTATGTTGCTAGTGCAGCCATGGATGTAAGTCATTCCTGGCCTAAACAGTCTTCTTTGTGTTCTTGTTTTGCATGCATGTTTACTTTCCTTAGCCATGTTTTTGCCCTTATGTGTGTGATTTAGTATCCACTACAAGTTTGTGATTTCTCAACGCAGTCTTGTTTTGGTATGAAACTATAGATGCATTCACATTGATAGCATGATCACGGAAATTATACATATTTGTCAAATCTGAGGATCTATCCTAGCTATATTGCATAAATTTGGCAGTATTTAATAAATTGATAGCTTATATAACTAAAGTAGATTATTCTTTGATAATTTCTTGACTCAACTTCTTCTAATCTTATATTTGCCTCTTGTTCCAGGTAATTCTTTCCGTGTCATTAACTGCAGCAGGGGTAATGATTGCAGCCTTGGGGGATTTTTCTTTTGACTTAATTGGATATACCATGGCTCTCATCTCTGTCTTCTTTCAAGTGAGTATTAGCTTATTATGGTTCACGTAGTGGACAATTCTATTCTCTTTTTGCTCTTTATCGAGTGCAAGTGACATTCAGATGACATATGCAGACGATGTACCTCGTTTTGGTAGAAAGGTCTGGGGCTGAGGACGGGCTTTCATCAATTGAAATCATGTTTTACAACAGTCTTCTATCGTTGCCATTTCTTGCGTTTCTCATAATAGTTACTGGAGAATTCCCAAGTTCACTCTCATTATTATATGCAAAGGTCAGGATCTCAAGCATAGACGTATAGTCATATTGTCTCCTTAGTCCTTACACTTCCTTATCTATAACATTTCATGTTAAGGATAGGGTTTTACGTGCTTGAAATGATTGTTCTCCGTTTGAAGTCACTAAATAACGTTCATGTTTTAGCAAATATCTAGTCAAACGACGTAAGGGAAAAAGTTTCTCATGTATATATATGATGCCAAGGAAACAAATGAAATAACCAACTATTGTAGAAATGTTAAATACGTAGAGGTTAACAAACAACAGAACTGCTATAAAATGTTTCAAAATTTGGCCATCCTAAAAAAATTGCAACGCCTTTCTCACATTTTGGAATGTTTCAAACTTATCTGCAAAAGAAGGTAGTTGATTGCCCTTCCTCGTACGGACTTTATGATAACCCAATCTTATTCTGGTTTTAAATCTGCTGCTAAAGTGCTAATCTGAGTTGTTTTCCCTTTTCCATGTACAGAGTGCTTCATTGTACTTTTTCGTGATGTTTATTCTTTCCCTGGTGATGGGCATAATCTTGAATTACACCATGTTTTTATGTACGATAGTCAATTCTGCTCTTACTACAACCATTGTCGGTGTCCTCAAGGGCGTTGGATCCACAGTAAGTCCCCATGGCTTTCTCTTATTAAATAAAATCTTTTAATAATCATGAACTTAATAAATTGATTTGTAATGGTTCATCAGACCCTTGGGTTCTTCTTACTGGGAGGTGTTCAAGTACACTTTCTGAATGTGAGCGGATTGGTGATCAACACTCTTGGTGGTTTGTGGTATTCGCTTGCCAAATATCAAGAAAAGTTGAGAAAAACGACAATCCCAAGGTGACGTATAAGTGTTTGTGTTGGGGTTCAAATTATAGTTATAGTTATACAGGATGGAACAACAGAAGTGTTATTCCATATCTATCTATTTGTAAGTTGATATTAAATCATACTTGTTTTGATAGCTCTAGAACTTGATTCGACACACAAAGAGGTGTGGTGTAGTAAACTTGAATCTGCACGCTTCTAATTAAAGCGGACTTTCAAAGGGGAGAAGGTGTCTCCCAGATTCGACATAGTTCATTTTACTTGTCGGATGATCATCCATATGCTTGACTCATGCATGAGATATACTATTGTTTTATATACTTCCTTTTTCTTTGCTAGAATATCTCCACCATTTTCATTCTATTTTTTTTGGAAATACCCATCGTTCTAATATTTTTATCTCAATACTCTATCACCCAATTAATTTTTAAAGAGATAAAGAGAGAAAGCCGAGCGGTGATTTCACCATTCCGCGGGGCCATGGTGAAGGGGCGGTGTTACTCCCGGGAAAAGTTTAATTTGTGGAGGCCGCTAGTGAGCGGCTTGAGTATACCACCCCCCTAAAGTCATGCAGATTGATATGTGGGATATTCATAGCAATGCAACTTGGTGCAAGTGGAATACATGAACAGATGTTTTAGTATTATCATTTTTTTTTAATGCTTATGAATATCTTTAAGAACAAAATAAATATAAAACTAATATTTTGAAAACATGCTTTAAAACGATATATTGACGCAAGCATACAGAATGCCTAAAAACATAATAACAGAAGATATGACCTTTTTGTTTTTTTATTAAAATTAAATGGTTTATGTTTATATAAACCGACAAACTATCATTGGAGGAGGATTCGAAGGGTAGGGCCGTAGGGGTAGTCTGGAAGTAGGTGTGACACAGATTGTTGAAGAATACAAGGTAATGTTTATGTATATTTTTATTATAATATATAAAATGTTATAAAATATGATTTTATCAATATTGTATCACGTTTACTTTTTATATATTAAATATGTATAAACTGTGTTTATTAATATATATTTTAAAATTTTTAATATTGGATAGAGTTAATGATTTATTAATGCTTATACATTTTAAAAATAATAAAATGTATTTATCTTTTATTTTATTTTATATTTATATTATCTTTTCAGGTAAGACGTGGAGGTAACATGTGTCATTTATGTTTACTTTTTAAAGCAAACAAAAAATCGATGAAATGATACTGTAAAAGTAAAACCAAACTAAACATTAATTTTTGATGAAAATCTGGAAGTCAAAGCACGTTGTCCAGAATTTGCAGTTTATGTGGTTGAGTATTGTCTTACTAGTTAGGGGTGTGCAAAATAATCGAACCCAAATAACTCACCCGAACCGAATATTATTCGGGTTAAATGGGTCGTGTTATTCGGTTTCGGGTCTGTTAATCGGGTTAAATGGTAATCGAATAAGGTTTTCGGTTCGGGTATCGGTTGGGAAGCAAAAAAATCGGGTTACCCGGATAACCCATATATATCAATAATTAAAAAATTAATAATAATAATATATCATCTCATCTTGGCATCTTGCGTCTACTTTAGTAAAGATGTAGGTTTTTATTTTTTACAAACAAAAAACACGTCTGTTTTTCGACTCTTCCAAGTTCCCCATATATAGAATATAAATATTTAAATACTTAATTTTAAACTTTTTAACACGTTTAACCGTTTTACCCATTTTACCCAACCCATTTTACTCAATTTATAGAAGATTCTATTTTTATTCTAAAACCGATTAACTCATTTAACTCAAACCGAATAACCCGATACCCATTTAACCCAAAAGGCCAAAACCGATTAACTCGTTCTCTTATTTGATTCGGGTTCGGGTAGTTAACATATACCCTCATACCCGAATAACCCGAAACTTGTTTAATCCACCTGAATAACACAGCTGAATTTTTTAGAAATTGAAATATCACCTTTTTGACATAACTATTTAGAATAATATGAGTTTTTCATTCATGCAACTCTATGATACTATAAATATTTTGTATTTAACTATTAAAGAGATATCAATTAACTTATTACCCATTTTTTGATATCTAATATCTATTCCTATAATTTTCATTTGTATAATTTTTAATTTTACTATTTACTTCTTGTAATTATTTGATACTTTTATAAATCTTATTTTTCAAATATTCTATAAACCAACTGATGTAACACACGGGTTTATAAATTATAACCTAGTGTTTCTTAGTTTATTACCCTACGGAGAAGCCTTTCAAATGGATAATTATATAATTAATCAATCAACTATTAATTTATCTCGTTTATAATTATAATTGATTTTTTTATATTTTTAATCATTAAACTATGTTTAAGTGGTCTAATCAAATGAAAAAGAATGAAAATTAAATTGTAATCAGTTTAACCAATTATCATTTACTGCTATATGATAATATGTAATAAAGTAATAACTTTATTATAATTTTTTAGTAACAGTTTAAATAACACGGTATGAGGAGGTGATTCGTTTTTAGGAAGAATTTCATATATATCATTGTAAACTAATAATATTACACATATATCCTTACAAACTTCCTTATTACATATATGTCAATTTAAACCTTTAAATCTCTCTCTCTCTCTCTCTCTCTCTCTCTCTCTCTATATATATATATATATATATATATATATATATATATATATATATATAGGGTTGGGATCATTGCAGAACCTTAATTTAGTGCAGAACCATAGAACCAATCTAAACCATTAGATTATAATATAACACTAGGGATAAGATGTTAATTATACAATTAACATTGAATTAATAGCAGCCTACCAAGTTTGACTGTCCACTTTGACTTTTTTTTTTACTCTTTTAATATATAATGGACATGCAGTGTTGCATCGACGTTAAATATACGATATCAAAGTGTTCATTCGACATCGAATGGTCGTATGGGTAAAAAAAATTTACGAAAAATAAACACGTAAATTTTTTTTCAAAAGAATATATTCATGACCGTTCTCGTTAAATCCACCAACTTTGACTACTAATTTTGACTATTATTTATCTCTGTTAATAATGAACGTATATGCAGTGTTGCATCGACGTTAAATATACGGTATCAAAGTATTCATTCGATATCGAATGATCTCATGATCTCACCATGATATATTGTATCGTGGTCTGGGTAAAATTGTTTTTACGAAAAATAAAAAAGTATATATCATAACCGTTCTCGTTAAATCCACCAACTTTGACTACTAATTGTGACTATTATTTTGGCTCTGTTAGTAATGAACGTATATGCAATGTTGCATTGACGTTAAATATACGATATCAAAGTGTTCATTCGATATCGAATGATCTCATGATCTCACCATGATATATTGCATCGTGGTCTGGGTAAAAAATTTTTTAACGAAAAATAAAAAATATATATCATAATCGTTCTTGTTAAATCCACCAACTTTGACTACTAATTGTGACTATTATTTTAGCTCTGTTAATAATGAGCGTATATGCAGTGTTGCATTGATGTTAAATATACGATATCAAAGTGTTCATTCGATATCGAATGATCTCATTATCTCACCATGATATATTGCATCGTGGTCTGGGTAATTTTTTTACGAAAAATAAACACGTAAAATTTTTTCGAAAAAAATATATCATGACCGATCTCGTTTTAAAGAGTATAAAATTATCGTTTTTATGGTATAATTTTTTTGATTTAAAAATTAATAATATTAATGTTATTTTAATTTAAAGAAAAAAGATATTTATTTTGTTAATGTCAATCTTTTTTATATTTCCAATCTTTTCCTTTTTTACCCCTCCAAGAATTAAAATATCACTATTACCAATCTTTTTTTCACTAATTCCAAGCTTAACTCTTTTAATCAAGACCATTAGATTATTCTAATTTATGAACGATATTGGTTTCACAGTTCTACACTAAATTTAAGTTCTGCAATGATCTCATCTCTCTCTCTCTCTCTCTCTCTCTCTATATATATATATATATATATATATATATATATAGGGGAGGGTTCTTCTAAGAACCTTAAATAATGTGGGAACCTAAGAACTAATCTCATCCATTGATTTCATGAAATCAATGGCTTAGATGTAAGATGATATTTTTGAAATTAAGAAGGCTTTAGGGGTTTTTTTGTTGGAAAAATGGGTGGGTAAGGGGTATATTGGGGATAACATTGAAAAAGGAACTGCACGTTTTTTCACACACAATTAATTCCCTCCTCTTTTTTCTCTTCATCCTTTTTTTTTCTCCCAAAAAAAAAAACCACCAGAGGTTTTCTCTTCATCTTTTTTTTTCTATGAATAATATACAACTTTATATGTAGATTATGATATATTCTATGGAGTCAACATAATATTCTATGGTGAATATACAACATTCTATGACGGAGATACAAAGCAACACAATCCGATCGAACATTCGACAATCACAATCAATGGTGTCCATGGTAGAATCTTTTACAACCTGCATTAAAACAATGGATTCAAAATTATGATGCAAAAAAAAATGTATAACATTTCTAGTAACATAGAATAGCAATATTCTATGTAGAATATGTGAACTATCTACGTATAATATGTGAACAATCTACGTAGATTAGTGGTATTCTATGAAAAATATGTGAACATTCTGCGTAGAATTGTGGTATTCTATATAGAATATATGACACTTACCTAAAATCTATATAAATTTGCAAACAATTCTACATAACATATTCTACGTAGAATGCAACATATTCTACGTAGAATGCAACATATTCTACGTAGAATGCAACATATTCTACGTAGAATGCAACATATTCTACGTAGAATGCAACATATTCTACGTAGAAGAAACGTTAAATAAATTTGCAAACAATCTGTAAAAAACTATAAATGTGAGAAGATCTATATAGATTTACACTGACATAGAAAATATGAACATCATAAGATAACATAAAATCTGAGAAGAATACAAATTAAAGAATCCAAAATCTATAAATGTTTATTGAAGATCTATTCAAACAACATAGAATACAAAACTCCATATAGATTTACAGACAATCTATAAAAAACTACGAAGAATACAAAATAATCTACGAACAATATATCTTTTTTGTCGTGCCTTTCCTATTGTCTTGCTCAGAGCCATCGTCGTTTAGCAAGGTCTTGAGGGTTTCATATTTACCCGATTCTGCGATTTTAAAATATAAAATAGACTAGAAAATATGAACATCATAATATAACATAAAATATGAGTAGAATACAGATTAAAAAATTCAAAATCTATAAATGTTTATAGAAGTTCTATTCAGACAACATAGAATACAAAAATATATATAGATTTACAGACAACATAGAATGCAAGATATTCTACGTAGAATGCAAGATATTCTACGTAGAATGCAACATATTCTACGTAGAATGCAACATATTCTACGTAGAATGCAACATATTCTACGTAGAATGCAACATATTCTACGTAGAAGAAACGTTAAATAAAGCAACGAATACTCGAATAAAATATAAACATGACCTGGATTAGAGAAAAACAATCGTCGACCTCCTCATCGGCTGCAAAACCATTTGGAAAAATATTATACGGTGTCTGTTGAAATGTGTCGGTCGACTCCATGGATTCAGGTGAAATAAAAAAAACGGAATGGAATTCCGGCGACGGAACTGAGCTTCTTCTTGCCGGAAAAAATGGAAGAAAAAGAAAAAATTAATGACAAACTCATTGATGATTGTATAGTTTAATTAAAGGACAGGTTGTTGGAAACTTTTCTGAAAAGTTGCATTAAATGAAGGAGGAAAAATGACTGATTTGCCCTTAGTGGACCCAACCATACTTGAAAATATTTACAACAATGCCATTGATTATCCACCATTGATCACATTAATCCAAGGGTTGAAATTGGTTCTTATGTTCCCACATTATTTAAGGTTCTTAAAAGAACCCAATCCTATATATATATATATATATATATCCAAATGACTATTTTAAATTTAATCACATCATTTAAAAAAATATTAGATATCATTTTTAATTAATATATTATTGAATTAAATTTTTAAAAAAATATTTTTTTATTTTTCTAATTTATTTTTGTTGGGATTTCAGATGGTAGTTTAGGTATTTAAAATTTGTTTAAATGATAAGATAAATTTAAAATAGTCATTTGGATATATTTGTGAGATTTAGAGATTTAGATGATATATATGTAATAAAGAATTTTACAATGATACATGCGTAATATAAAAAGTTTACAAGAATATATACGAAATTCTCAGTATTTTTTAAAATATGTTAAGTACTTAAATATAATATTTTAAAAATTTGTGTTAAATTTTTTAAAAAAAATTATGCATTAAGGAGGATCAAAATACTATCAAATTGTCCCAAACGCAACGTTACCAACATGTAGCTATACTTTTGCAGTTTTGCCGGGATTATATTTTGGGAGAATTTCATGTATATCATTGTAAACCTCCAATATTACAATTATATCCTTACAAAATTCCTAATTACGTATATATCCTTACAAACCTCTGAAGCTCACTAATATATCCAAATATCTAATTTATAATTATTAAATCATTTTAAAAATATCAAAAAACTATTTTTGTAATTAATTTAATTAAAATTCCCAATATTCCCTTCACTTTGAATAAGTAAACAAAATTAAAAATGCTTTTGGAGAGGAATTGCAAAAGTCATTTATGTTTACCAATTATGTTCATCTAATTTCTTTTATAGCTTTTGTCGGACCTGTGACAACCATTAAAATGCACTATGCAAATTACAAGAAGGGAAGGTGAGTAGAAGGAAGCACAGACAGACAGATGACAATGGTGATAGAGTTTTTTACTGCGGTCCTCTGTATCATGTTGTGCAACGAGATAGTATAGTATGTGTTGTTATAACAACATGCCTGTCTTTTTTTGGAGGTTAATTTAGGTTGTTTTGTAATGTTTGGAGTAGCTTTATATATTGTTGTATTTATTAAATACACAAAATAATTAGGATAATGTTTTAGGAAGGAGATTGCAACAACTTATCTTATTCTTTCTTATTTATTTTTTTTTGGTGGTTGGATGTTGTACTCTAAAGCATTTTTGTCTGTACCCTAAATACCCTTCACTTTGAATAGGAAACAAAATAAAAAATGCTTGTGCAGATAAAAATGCTTTAGAGTACAACATCCAACCACAAAAAAAAATAATAATAATAAGAAAGAATAAGATAAGTTGTTGCAATCTCCTTCCTAAAACATTCTCATAATTATTTTGTGTATTTAATAAATACAACAAAATATAAAGCTAGTCCAAACATTACAAAACCTAAATTAAACCCCCAAAAAAGATAGACATGTTGTTGTAACAACCCATACTATACTATCTCGCTGCACAATATCATAGAGGACCGCAATCAAAAACTCTACCACCATTGTCATCTGTCTGTCTGTGCTTCCTGCTACTCACCTTTCCTTCTTGTAATTTGCATAGTTTCTAATGGCTGCCACAAGGTTCGATAAAGCTATAAAAGAAATTAGATAAACATAATTAGTAAAAATAAATGACTTTTGCAATTTCTCTGCAAAGCATTTTTGATTTTGTTTCCTATTCAAAGTGAAGAGTATTTAGGAAATTTTAATTAAATTAATTATAAATATAATTTTTTGATATTTTTAAAATGATTTATGTAAGGTCTACCACTGCAAGATCTATCTAGACGCAGATCCGTAAACGAGTGCGGAATCCTCGTTGACGGTTAGACGGACAACTCTCAACCACGAAATACGGAGACTATTAGACGCTGAACGAACGACACACGAACGATCCTACGAACTAATTCTCTCCGAAACAGCACTCACCTAGCTGATAAACTCGAGATCGCCTTAAGCTTAATTCCTCACGAATTCTGCTAAAAAGTCTGCTAATGACTCGAGTCTATCCCTAATTATAGACCCTGATTCGAGTATGATGTGGGCCAAACTCGAATATAGCCCAAGGCCCATTCGAGTCTGTCCACAAGAACACTCTCGAATCTGGCACATTCGAATCTAAGGTCACATTCGAATCTATCACAGATTCGAATGTCTTCCCTTATGCAATTCGAATCTAGCCAAAACACTTAAACACTTTAAGTGATGAAACTTATGTTATTACCTTATGATTGATTTTAATATTTGTTTTTTATGTTTGAACTTCTTGTAATACGTTACATCAAGTTCAAACATACAAACGCTAATAAATATCAACCATATATAACCTATATATCAAAACACTTGTTAAAATCACAATGCAATATCAATTAGACTGCTATCGTCACACAGAATGTACCAACAATTTAATAACTATAAATTAGATATTTGGATATATCAACGAGTATAAATAATAAGAAATTTTGCAATGATAAAATTGGAGGTTTACATGAATTTAGATTGAAATTCTCCCTTTTATTTTCATCTTCATCTCCGTTAGCAGAGCAGAAGCGTTTAGCCCCGCCATTGCAGGACCAGGTACTTTTCCCCTCCCTTAATCGGTGATACATACATATATATTTTCTACGACGATGCACTCATCGCACCTTACTATCTCTAATATTATAATCCATTCAGTCATCCGATCTTTCTCTTGCCCTAATCTTTATCAATTTTGTTCATTCTTGTTTATGATTTTCCTGCTACCAGTCTGACCTCATTTTATTGGAAATTTACTCTCTTCTAATCTTAAATTGGTCGCCAGTCCCTACTTAAAGTCTTCATCTTGATTTGCTTAATTGCCCTCTTATGGGATTACTTCAGCCGTCTTATAAATTTCTGACAGGAAAGTGGATAGAAACAGTGTGCATATATGAAAAGGATGAGGAAAAAGAAGAAATATGAAAATAGTTCCACGGTGGTATTGTTTTATCAATAATGAAAAAAAAAACGAGTTTGGTGCTTTAAGGGCCAAAAGTATATTCTTGTATTATTGGGTACCGCATCCTTTATGGTTGGGGTAATAAAGTTGACAATACGATAGTCTGCTAAAATTCGAACAATTGCATATTGGCGACAGGATTTACACATGAGAGGAAGATTTGAACAGTCAAAACATCTGCATATTTTTTATCACACTCATATTGTAATTTGCTTTACTCGATGGCCACTTCTCGTAAATATGTTAGAGGTGTATAGTTTGTATACAACCATTCAGTCATTATGACGGTTATTTCGTAATAACATTCTTTATTTCTGCCTTTTTGCTTTGCTACAGTAGAGGTCCAGACTCCAGAGTGTTCATTCATCTTTCTTAAGTGTTCTTAATGTTAATCATTAACCTAGATCTTGACAATTAGGCTTAAAATTTATTTTCTTGCTTGCAGCAACTTCCAGTCGAAGATTCGCCTAAAAATGGTAGAACTGGTAATCATTTGCATGCTCTTCCTGCTGTCTCTGTTTTAATTATTCTCTATATCATTTTTGCATTGATTATTGTATGATTGAAATGCTTTTATTGATCTTCGACATTAAAAACTGTGTTAACAATACGAGTTCATCGGTAAAGTTATCAAGAGTTGATTTCAGCTGTTAAATTAAGATGGAACTGATCTAATTACAACATCGATTTGTCATAAAGTCTTAAAAGGTTCATCTAGTTTTCAATTTAACAATCTACACTTTTTGCTGGAACAGTTAGTAGAACATTTACCAATGAAATTTGTTTTTGAATGTGTGGATTTTTGTAATTCTTTTTCTCAAGAATGAATCACTTTTGTGATCTGGCAAAAGTTGCAACCTCAAGGAACTGAATGGTGAATAGAAAAGTAGATGGAACTATGCAAGATTGAACAGGGTACATACATATCACACCGCATGCCTGTGATCTGCATTCATCACACAAGTACTTGTGTCACTGTTGATGTTGGATGAAACTTTATGTTCCCTAATTAATTTCAGGAAGAGCCAATGGAAGTTGTTCCAGTGGGTAGGTTAGATCAGATGATGAGTGTTTGCAAACTATATAAGGATATGATGGTCACTTTAAAAAAACTTTAGGAGTATTATGTTCTTTTCTTTCATAAGTGTTGTACATTTATTGTTTAGGCATGTATGAAAAAAGTACAATCACTTAGGTGGAACATTTGAAAAGTATGTTGCTATTCTATGGCCTTAACCCTACTTTCAAGGGTACATCTGGAGGGTTTAGTAGAAGATTCAATTTATCAGCAAGGGGATGAACATTGAATAAGTGTGCCTCAATAGGATGGTTTATAATTTTTCCTTAGTTGCATAGTGGGCATTATTTGGCAAATGTAATTTCCATTTCTTAGAACATTTTGTTTCATTTGGAAGGTCTGGTGCATCAAATCTTTCTTGTAAAACTTATTTGTAGCAAGCCTCTACTTATTATGTAATGTGTACTATATCTCCTTTATGTGAAGCATCTGATGATGCAATTATTTTGGTCATTCTAACTTGTGGTTATATTTTCTGCTCTATAACAGAACTTTATACAGGAGGATGATACATGTCTAGAAACTACAAGGGCCAGATGTACTAATTATACCCTTCTTTTGTTTGGATCAAGTTACTTTTTGTTGTGACTTTGACAATTTCAGTTGTTTTGTTTGGCAGTTTCAAGTGTTCTCAAAAGGCATGGAGAACTAACTGAGCGCCTTTCTAGGTACCAACACTTGGAAATGTAGAACATTACGTTTCTAGGCAGTTATTCTTTAACCTTGACTTTCAAAGTTTATTCTTTTTGAACAGTGGAGCACACACTTTCTAATCCTACTCCTAAATCTACACCTTTGTCCACAATGGGACTCGAACCCCCAACTTGGGGTCAGCTTTAACACTTGATACCGCTAGGCTAGAACCCCTTTGGTGACCTTCAAAGGTTATAACATTGTCTAGATTAAGTTGTTGACTTATAACCTTATCTAGTGGGTCACTGGGTCTAGAAAACTTTTCTTTGTAATCAATAGTGCCTCGTTATCATTATAACCAATGTGGACTTTCTTTCCTCATAATAAACATATCTTCATGTAATGCTCAAGATTTATCACTCATCGTCATTTGTGATGTAAGTTTCAAATATGTATGTATGTATGTATGTGTATATATATATAACTCATCTTATAATTTTTTCCTCTGTTAGGGTCACCATTTGAAAATCTTAGGTGTCACTCACATTTTGAATGTATATGAATATATGATACACATTACAGAATACTGACTGATGTCATATGTGGATCCACTCATGCTTTTTGATAACTGGTACATATATCATTTGCATAATAACCTATGTCAACTTTCTTGCTGCTCATAACTAGCATTCGGACTGCTGAATGATGGATTGCCTGTCGGTGTTCTTATAACAGAGACATGTCAGATATTGCTTCTTTTATGTCAATTGTTATGTTTAATTTATTCGTAAAACAACAATTATAATTTTATTGCTTCTTTCACACACACACACACACACACACTTCAATGGCTATGATCGTATGATGTTGTAATGATTTTATTGATGATATGTTTTCTTCTATTCACAATATATTAGAGACTCTGATAAAATGATTTTTGAGCGTCTACAAAGGGAATTTGAAGTTGCACGTGCTTCTCAAACTCGAGGTAGTTATAATTTAAATTACATTTTTTAGTTTTTCCTTCCTTTGTGGTCTCAAATTAAGTTGCTAAGATGATTTCCCTTTATTTCACAGAAGTTTGTTTAGACAGAGATCAGTGGAATGATGGGCTATTGGCAACAATCAGGGAACAGGTCTGGTTTCTTTCTTTTTCTTTGACACAACTGATCTTTCTTTAATTCATATTCTCTGCATATGCTATTTATTATGTGTTATCCTGTCATCGCAAAAAAATTGTCTTTAGAACAATCAGAATGTCTTTCATGTCAGTAGATATTACTTTTTCTAGTTCATGGTTTGCTGCCTCTCAAAGCAATCTATATGAGGAAGACTTGTATTTTTGTAACGTCAACTCTGTTTTTAGTCGGAAATAATTTAATACTTTTATCAGGTTCATATGGAGGCTGAAAGAAAGGCGATGCAGTTACCTCTGGATACAAACATGCTGCCAATCACTGTATTTCATGACAAGATTACATATAAAGTTGGAACCAAGGTATTAAATGCGTAAAAGCCTAAAGGAGCTATGTTTGTGTTTATTTGACTATACATCATATCAGCTTTCTAAGGATCCATATTCATCTGCTTTTAAACATTTGACAGTTCCACAAATCCCAAGAATTGGTTTATTTTTTTTGAAATTATGGCATGAAAATTTGCTTAAACAAGCAACTCTAATCGTTTTGTGTTATAACAATATTATCTACTTACAGTGTCAAAAATGTCTGCCATAACGGAATTAAATACGGGATACACACTGATAAGAGGAAGGCTAGTAATTATGATGTTCTTTTTACTCTATGAACTTAGATGTTCCCCTTGAGACAACATTTCTAGGTGGTTTCTCCATGCATGGTGCATATATTACCTGGATGGTGGCTGTCACAGAAGGTTATCTTAATGTTCTGTCGGAGGCCTAATTTCCTTTGAGCAGGTGATATGTTGTTTGGAAGGAGCACGCATTGGCATACAATATGAGACCTCTTTTGCTGGTAAATTACGAACTTTCAGTTCTTTGTAAGGAATGTAAGCTGTTCCTTGATCCCGTGTCTATTCGTCTGTTTCTGTTCATTGTGGTTTTATCCAATTGAAAATGGTTATGATCATTATATTGATTTACCCTTCATATTTTTTCGTTGTTGATGCTCCCATATAATTCTAAGCCTTAGTTTGATGCACATTCACCCCTTTTTTATACTTGTGTCGCTAGATGGGTAGCGACAAGTCACGTATTCCAACTTGGATGTCTACTTTGTCATCTTCTGCCAATACAAAATATGAACAACAAAATGGCTGTTTAGGATTTGTTGTTACCTAGTCTTGGATAACTGGCAATTGTCGGAGTTCTTGTGCTACCATCTTCGATTTATAGGGTGGTTGTGAAGCATTTGTGTTGCCTGACAATATGGTTAGAGACTTCTTGAGGTTTTTTTGCCATTACTGTCTTGACCTTAAATCTTTTTGACTCATAGTAACAGAACTCTCTAGGAAGCCCGATCTGTGACCCAGATCGTGCGTTCCCAAACGCTGTACAAGTGTTCCCGAACGACGTACAATAATTATGGTCCTAATCGATTTTCAGTTTCAGTCCGACAGTAGTTGGTTCGTGATTCCAATTGAATGAAACATCGTTCCAACAAACATAGGATGACGAATTGGATTTCCAAAAATCACCGATTTCAACTCGATTTCCCAAATCACCAATATATCCAATCAAATTTGGATGTCAATCGATCATTCTTTTCCCAAAATCTAAACAATTAATTATTTTTCCCAAACACGACCGTAAGTGAACCAATTGAGATTTATATGATATACGACCAGCAGCAAGGTGTGAAATGGCCGTTCGAGATTTATAGGATATGCACCGACTTTGATTTTGGAATTTGCATGAATGAAGGTTGTTAGGATTTTGCTTTTGCGTAAGTGAATCAATATTTGACTATATGGTGGCATGATGGTGGTGTAGTTGGTTTTGTCTCTTAGGATCCATGTTTGTCAGGTCGTCAAGATTGTTGTTGAATTTTGTTAAATTGTTTTAGGAGCTTCTTTGCTTGTTAGCTTGGTCTCATTCTCAAGTTCTTGTTCATTAGTGCTGGTAATGGCTGGTAGGGGTGTGCAAAATGGTTCGGCCCTTGCCTCTTGGTTCTTGAGTTTAAAAGAACCAGTTTTCGGCTTGGTCCGGTTTAGGACCAAAATGGTTCCAAACCAGAACTGGACCTGTACTGAACCAGTTTATATCAGTCCGGCTTTTGGTTCCATTATTTTGTATTTTTAGGTTTAGGTCTGATCACACCACTGGGCACTGGCTGGTCTACTGTTGTTTTGGTTATCATCGGGGTAAAACAAAGCAAGGCACTAGTGTGGTCCAAGGGAGTTGATGTCATTTGGGATACACAAAGCAAAGTGCCTGAATTGGATTATACTGTGTCTATGTTGCTTTCATGTTAATTATACAAGAATCTGAAAGGAACATCAAACATGTGTGACTGGATGACTTTCCCCTGATATGAGTTGTAGGCCATTGGCTACCATATCTTATGTACAATTGGTGTATATATGGAGCATGATCTGTCTTTTTGAATGTGAAAGCTCTTTGTTACTATCTTATAACTTAATATATCAGCCCCATGTATCACATGGGTAGCATACTCATGGTGCTTACTAAGAGATTCTTTATTATCTGTTATTATGCACTTCAAAATAGCTTGTCGAGGAGCTAGCAGGGAGTGCCTTTTATGTTTGATAGCATGAGACAAGTTAAATGTTCTTTCACTTAAAGATTTTTCTCTGCATGCCAATCTTGTAGCTGTGCACATCCCTAGTGAATTAAATTTGTTTCGACGGCCAAACACATTGAGTTGAATTCTCCACTTCATTTTGGAGTTGGGCTTTGCTACTCTAGACCAAGTTGCATGCATCTCAATGAAATCTATTTGCAGACTCAAGTTGATCCTGCATGTAGCAAGATATGGGGGACAAAGGCTTAAACCATTAGGCGCAAGTGCTTTCCAGAAGGTACACTGTGTGTACATGCTTCCATATAGCGTCAAAGACCAATGGGACATCGAAGTTTGTGGTATATTGTTGAAAAGAGGCATAGGAGAATACGGTTTTTCTTTTAAATATTCCTATTTTAAAAATGGGTAGCTATTTTCTATTATGTGAACGGTATGCTATCTGGTAGACTGGTACATACATGCCAATATGAAATATAATCATAAGTTTAGATGTGATTTCTGGATTTGAATTGAAGGAAACTGATAGGAACCAAAAAAAATCATGAACTAAAAGCAACTAAATAACAAACGAAAAGTTTGTCCAGCTTTCGAGGGGTTGGTAGTTGCTAATTTCACCCACCATCTTTATCAAATCAATTAAGGCATAATAATTAGCCTCCCCTAGTCCTTACGTATGGAGTTACTTAATTACGAGATAAAGATATAATTACCTAAATTACGAAATTAAGTCGGATTCAATCCCACATGGAGTGGGAGATTTTATCCTTCCAACATGCCCCCTTGCTGTTTGTTTGAAGGAATTTGAAGCTTTTGTTCTCGAATTCATCCCTAGAGGTTATTGGGGATGTACAAGGGCGATTTTTGTGTTCATGTAATCGTTGCTAGATTTTAAAAGTCAATAGGATTGACCATGGGATGAGGGCCCTTGGTTCTCCTTTTACCTCTTTTTTCAACATTCTGCTCATCCTTCTTCCTTCAAGAACTCCTGTCGATTCTTAATGTAGGAAATTCCTCACATCTCTTAACATTCTTGTACTATCCCAGTGTAATTTTTTGAACAAGCTATTCTAGTGGCATGGATAATCTGGATATTATATCTTTTATGTGCATGTGTTCCCTAGTTCTTTTGATTTGATGGATGTGTGCCTTTTAAATCTTCATGATCTCTTTTCTTTTAGCTTTTCAGATTTAATAAACTTTTTTACGATTCCCACGAATATAAAATATAGAAGCAAAAGCAGAAATAAATGATGGCTCTGAATCAACTAATTTACATGGTTGGAATTGGAATGTCAATGACACTGTGTTGTTCTTACCTTTATAACGGGAAACATTAGACATTGTTATCATATACAATCTTTCTTAGGCTTCTATAGTAGTAGTAGTAGGCTCGCCCCACATGTATAGTACATGTATATCATGCAATATTATCTTCTGCTATAAATAATTATTAAATTTTATTTCCATGAGTCAGTAACTGGACTCTGGAGACTGGCCTCTGATGTGACTAAATTCACTTTTTCAATTATTACATCCATACTCTTTCAATTATTACATCCATCATTTGTTATCCATCAATGATGTGTGAAATTTGTTTATGGTTTTGTAGGTGAGCCACGTGAGCAATATCATTGTGTTCTCGAAAGCAAGTCATTTCTTGAGAAGATGACTGTCCTCGAACACACTGTTCCTTTCTTTTTGCCAATACGTGCAGTAGAAAATGATCTTCTATCTTCAAATGCAATGGTAATGTTTCCTAACTCTTAAACGTGCTTCAACTTGTATCATTTCTATTAATTTTTACCGTAATACTTGTATCCGTCATGCTTTTTCTAGAAATTTATAGATCACATTGGAGACCTATTGCAAGCATACATTGATAGACGGGAGCAGGTGTTTCTTTCGTATATTTTCAACTGTCTTTTGGTGCCTGTGGTTTTTCTGCATGTTTCTGCACTTAATCTTGCCATTTGTTTTTGCTGTTCCTTCTGTAGGTTCGCCTCGTAGAGGACTTGTATGGTAATCAGATTAGAGAACTTTATCACAGTCTTCCGTACCATATGATTGAATTTGTCATAGATGATTTTGACTGGTCAGTGCTTATTCTACTCGTGTTCTTCTATTCATGTTGGGTGTGACTGGTTCATTTGTGCAGAGTTCTTGAAGGGGTCAAAATCCTTGCTTGATTATAAACTTATAACATATTCTTCAAACATTAATTTTGTCCCCAGATATAAATTGACAAAAAGTACATTCCAGTTTAGTGCAATTATTCCTCTGAAAACTGTTCAGTAATATGTATCATTTGCTATGGAGTAACAACAATAGTTTTAATGATGATATAAGTGAGAATTCTTCTTGCTGATATAATTCAAATGCATCATTCATATTGGTGTTGACTGTGTCATTTTTTCTTGCAGCAAGGTAACCGTCTGTCTTAGATATGCAGATCTGTTGTCTATACTTCCAACTGGTATCAGCGTTGTGGCTTGGCCCATGAACCAATCAAAAAAATCCCCAACTGGTGGCAAAAAAGGGAATGTAGGGTGTGGAAGAAACACTAGTCCCATGCGTTTGTCCTACGCAGAAAATGCATTGCGCACCCTGAGTTTACCAGAAGGTTACTCTCTCTCTCTCTCTCTCTCTCTCTCTCACACACACACACACACACACATTTTAAGGCTTGTGGTACTACTTTCTATGAATGGGTTTATGGGTATAAAGTATGCACAAAAAGGAAGACGTGATGTGTGCATTTGAATAATTTTATGTTTTGGTTCGTTACTTTGTCCCATTTAGAGTTGTCAAATCTGGTTAATTTGCAAGAACTAGTTATGTTTTGTAATACATTTGTTGCTTACAAAGTATCTAACCATTGAAAAAGTAAAATACATTTTAAAGATAAGAAATTCTTAGCAAAAGCTATGCTGCAATTTAAATTTCGACAGTAGTTTGGAATTTATTTAACGGTGAAAGTGAAATGCATAAAACAACAACTGAGTTTCACCTTTTATCAGTTACCAGTCTATTTATTACCCATGGTGGGTGTTTCGAAGTGACATGCACACCTACACTTCCAATTTATCATCTTAAAAGCAAATCGTACCGTATATGCCTGATCTTCTTCTTTCTGTAATTAGCATATGCGGAGATTGTGTTGAATCTTCCAGAGGCTCTCGAACAAAATGTTCAACCCAACTACCTTGCTGCTGCTTGAAAATTGTTGTGAAATCGGCTACCAGATGAAGACGTACAATTGAACATACAGTGATAACTGAACGTTTTTAAGCAGTTTGTAAAGTTGATATCCATTGAC
Organism: Centrapalus pauciflorus; assembly: GCA_020465985.1. Lineage (NCBI taxonomy): Eukaryota > Viridiplantae > Streptophyta > Magnoliopsida > Asterales > Asteraceae > Centrapalus > Centrapalus pauciflorus. Next base: position 632,801 of record JAANYP010004970.1, on the reverse strand, counting down.
ATTCTTTTAGGAATATTTTTGCAAAAAAATAAGTAGAAGGCTGGTTTTAGCACTTGCTTGGATCGATTTTGAAGAACCCTGCCTTGAAATCTATATTATATATTGCTGTGGGTGCTTAAAGAAGGGAGAATATCTCAGTCGTTGGATCGTGAAGCTTTGACCGTGAACCCTTGATAAGGAGTATTTCGTGCGATACGTCTTACAACTTCAATTTTAAAAATATGTGGGTTACTGCCTGCTGAGGTTCGTACCCATGTTCTCATGGTCATAATATAAATTTCTTGTCATCAAATTGCAACATTATTTATTTTAAAATGATTTTAAGTTTTTGTTTCATAAATTCTTATAATGTTAATGTTATTTATATGTTTAATTTAAGTACTTAAAAGTTTGGTTTTCAATTATTAGATATTTATACTCCATCTATTTAATGTATATTTTATTTTTAGTGGATGTATGTAATTCATAAAGGATTCCATTAATTCAGATCAACATTATTAGATGCAGTGTTTTTAATTTCTTTTGTTTTGTCTTATAACTCTTAAATATACAATATGACATCACATTAATGCAAACTATATATATGTATAAATAAAGCTATATAATGAAAATAGTCTAATATTTAGGGTTTCGTTTCTTTTGTTGGTTTTGTTTTGATCGGTTTTTTTACTAGTAAAAAATTGGTTTTTTATAATCCGGTTCAGATTTGATCAAGTTTTTGGTCCCAAATAGTAAAACTGAATAACTGGTATAACCGGATTGGATATTACTATAACCAGATTTTTTATAAACTGGCTTTTTAATCCAATTTTGTTAATACTTCTTTTTTCTTTTGGGTTTTTTTTGTGGCTTGGCAATGAACTTTGTTTCATCATTTTTTATGGGCTAATGAATTTGTTCCTTTCATTTTTGACAAAATTTACGAAGCTTTTGGACTCCACTTTTATAAATTATAGTTATAAGATTTTTTTTGACAAAGTTTATATATTTTTACTATAATCAAATATATTTTTGTATTATATTTGACTACAAATAAAAAAAAATACTTTAAGCATATAAAAAGAGGGATATGAATAGTGCAGCAAAATCGGATCCTAAATCAAATAAAATTGGTTACTTTTTATCTGGATAAAAATCCGGTATTCAATCCGATTTCTCAAATATTTTTCGATTGGGTTTCAAAACAAGATATAGTTAAATCTGATTCAGTTTTAAAAAATTTGGTTACGCTTTCGGATCAAAATCATATATACAGATTTTTTGTAAATCTCTAACTAACAGTATACTTTGTATATGTTAAATGGAAAATGAACTAAATTAAGAATTACACAACAAATGTGATGGTTTCTAAATAAGTAAATAAATAAAGTTATATATATAACAATATAACTATTATATAGAAACTGAACGATAAACCCTAGAATCAGAATTAAAACTAGTACAGAGACTAGGGGTGTAAACGAGCCGAGCCGAGCCCGAGCCCTCGTTTAAAAGTACCAGGCTCGAGCTCGAGCTCGGCTCGTTTCGAGCTTCGTATGTAAAGCTCAAGCTTGGCTCGTGAATAATTTTCCAATCTCGAGCTCGGCTCGGGCTCGACTCAGAATCTTCTTTACATCTTTAATACAACCTTCATTAGGACTTGTGAGTAAGACATCATCCACATAGACCACCAGAGCAATAAAATTGTCACCTTCTCCTTTAGTGAACAAACAATGATCATGGGAGGATTGAGAAAAACCAGAACTTACAAGAGTATTACGAAACTCAATGTGCCATTGTCGACTTGCCTGTTTCAAACCATAAAGAGATTTGTTTAGTTTACAAACTTCTCTTTTCTTGGCTTTGTCATAACCCTGTGGAGGAGTAAGATAAACCTCTTCATCCAAATAGCCATGTAAGAAGGCATTGTTAATGTCTAATTGGTGTAGGAACCAATTATTGGAAGTAGACAATGACAGTAATATTCTGATAGTAACAGTTTTTGCAACTGGTGAAAAACTATCAAGATAGTCAATACCGAATTTCTGATTATACCCTTTGGCTACTAACCGTGCCTTGTACCGCTCTACAGTTCCATCAGGATGTAACTTTACTTTATATACCCATTTTGAACCAATGGATTTTTTATTTGGTGGTAATGGTACGATGGTCCAAGTATTATTTTCCTCCAAAGCTGTAAGTTCTTGATCCATTGCTTTTACCCATCAATGTCTTCACATGCTTGTTCATAAGACGAGGGTTCGTTCAAAGACGAAACAGAAGTAAGGAAACTTTTGTGATGATCTGTAAGAGATGGAGATTGTATGTATGGAAATGTGGGAGGAAAATGTGGAGAAGTGTATAATTTTGACTTTTTCCCATTAGCAGCAGGTTTCAAGGTACAGTGCATAACATAATCACTATGCCAAGAAGGAGATTTTCGAACTCTTGTTCCAGCTCTAACAGTATTCTGATTTTCAGAGGTCTGATTGGTATTCTCTTGTGTTTCAATAACAATATCTTCATGACCAGACTCTTCAATGTCAAGTAAATCAGAATTGTAATCGTTTGAAGGTATAAAATCATGAGAATGTACCTCAAAATCCAGTGTGTCAATATGAGCAGCAGGGATGACAGTTGGTGAAACCAATAAACCTCCTTGTCCTTTGAAAGGGAAACAGTGCTCATAGAAAAATACATCTCTTGACATGATTATTTTTTTTTATCATGTAAGTCATATAGTTTATACGCCTTTTGACCTGGATTGTAACCAATAAAACAACACATAACAGCCCTTGAATCAAATTTTGTCTTGTGAGGTTTCACATTAGTTGCAAAAGCCAAACAGCCAAAAATTCTCAAAGTAGAATATGATGGACATTCTTTATGTAGCTTTTCATACGGGGTCTTCCAACCAAGAACTTTTGTTGGAAGAATATTAATGATGTACGTAGCCATTAAAATAGCATGTCCCCAGAAGAAAATTGGCAATTCTGACTGAGCCATTAACGCTCTTGCAACTTGTAAAAGATGTTGATGTTTTCTTTCAACTCTGCCATTCTGTTGGGGACTGTATGGTGCTGTTTTCTGATGTATGATTCCCAGAGAAGAGAAAACCTTAGAGCAGCTTTGATTGACAAACTCAGTCCCATTATCGGTTCTGATAACCTTAACTGGAGTATTGAACTGATTTGAGGTGTAAGCAAAGAAATTCGATAAAGTTTGTACAACCTGAGTTTTATCATTCAACATAAATGTCCAGGTTGCTCTAGAGTAATAATCAACTATTGTCAAGAAATAAGAGCAACCTGTGATGGTTTTACTCTTATAAGGACCCCTAAGATCTGCATGAATTAATTGGAAAATTCCAGCAGCAATTGATTCACTAGGCAGAAAAGGAAATCGATGTTGTTTGGCATGATGACAAGGAATACATGGCTCATTTTTAGAGACATCTTTCATTGGAACAAAGTCTAAATGACTTAATACATCAAGAGAAGAATGTCCTAATCTTTGATGCCAAACATGAACATGAGTATCATCCTTCTTTGCTACATTACATTTCTCAAAAACTGTAGGATTATTACATGAAAATTGATCAATGCTACTATTTTCCAATATGTAGAGTTTACCCATCACTTTTCCTACAGCCAGCACCTTTTCAGTTGCTAGGTCCTGTAAAACGCAGTGTTTAGGAAAAAAACTTGAAAACAATCTGTGCAGAGTCAGAAAGAGCTTGTACCGACAGTAAATTGCATTTAAACTCTGGTACATGTAGAACTTCATCTAGAATCAATCTTGGACTTAATTTTACCAATCCTTTGTGAGTAACAGATTTGATTGATCCATCAGGTAAGAAAATAGGAGTATACTTGTTAATTTTATGAGCTTTCTCAACATATGATAAACTAGCACACATGTGTGCTGTAGCTCCAGTATCAATAATCCAAGTTTTTTCATTAAATTCATTACTTCTTAATGAATTTAACAATGAAATATTCATACCTGCGAAGTCTCCAAAGTGAGAAAAATTTGCAAAATTCTGATTTGCCTTTATGAATTGACCAAACTGTTGAAGTAGTTGATCCATTGAGTTATCAGTTTGCATGACTTGAGACTGATCAGAGACTTGTAGAGGATTATCATCTTGAATCGCCATGTTAGCAGACTGACCAACCTTCCTTTTTTCTTTAAGATCTTTGTACCAATCAGGATAACCATGGAGTTTGAAACATGTATCTCTAGTATGACCATTAGTTTTGCAAAAATCACAATAACGATCGCTATTTGATTTTGCTTTTGAGTCATATTTCGATTTACTTTGAAATGATTTTTTGTGGTTTTGTGCAGACGATTTTGCCATCAGTGCAGTAACCTCAGTAGGAGTTGAGAAATTAATTTGCACTTCTCGTTGTTTTTCTACACTCAAAGCCATTGAATAGGCTTTGTGTACAGAAGGTAATGGATCAAGAACTAAGATTTGATTTCTCAAATTATCATAGTTATCATTGAGTCCCATCAAAAATTGCATCAGACGAGTTGAAGAATTCAGATCTGACAGAATTTTTGCAGATCCACAAGTACAGGTAGGTAATTCAATAATGCAATTCAGTTGATCCCATAGCTGCTTAAGTTTTGTATAGTATTTAGATAAAGACGAATCACCTTGATTAATTGAAGCAATTTGTCTTTGCAGCTGATATATCAATGGACCATTCCTTTCTCCAAAGTGTTCTTCCAGGTCAAGCCAGAGTTCTCTAGCAGTAACTGAATATACAAATGCTCCAACAATTTCTTTTGAAATTGCATTAAGTAACCAAGAACGAACCATACAATCATTGCTGATCCAGTCATCAAGTTCAGCGCCTTCATCTCCTGGCTTCTGTTGAGTGCCATCAATGAAGCCAGCTTTCTTCTTTGCGCCTAGAGCAATTTGAATCGAATACCTCCATTGCATGTAGTTTTCATTTCCAGTTAACGGATTAGAGATTAGAAACATATTTGGATCATTGCTTTTATTATTGAAAGCATTTGATCCAGAAGTAGGTTGATTGGGGTTGAAAGACATGGTTAGGGTTTACGAAAATTTGTAATCACAAATTTGCGGAATAATGCTCTGATACCATTTCAATATAAGAGATTGAAATGGAAATAAGAAAATGTATTTGGAAGAGTTGAATCTTATTGATTGTTAACTCTATATTTATATACAATGAAGAGGAAGAAAATACACTAACTAACTAACTAACTGATTATCTAACAAACTGTATAACAAACTAACCACTAAGAATAATTACAAGTATTAAGTAACTTAACAACGCGAGATTTCAATGATATAATTTTTTCTTTTATATCCTTCAACAAAAAATGTTTGCCTCGAAAGAATATGGTTCGTGTGAGTACCTAAAAAATGTAGAGTACCGTGAGTACCTGTGAATAAACTTGCTCCGAAAAAATATTTTTTTTTTAAAACTTTTTTTCATATTTATTTAGATACAAATAAAATAAGATTTTTCGTAAAAGATTATATACATTCACACTTTCTAACATCTTAAAAGTCATGTGAACGTGAAAAAATTCATGTGAACATGCTTAGTTGTGAACATGTTCACAACAGTACAGTTCATGTGAACACACACGTTTCACATAGTTCTAGTGTGTGTTTATGTGTGATTTTTTGCAAGTAGTATTGTATTATTAATTTAAACATGATTATGAAAAAAATTCAAAAAAAAAAGTTTTAAGCGAGGTATCTCCGGTACACCGCAAAACTAGTGGTACTCATTTGAACCCAAATCTGCCTCGAAAACCATAATTGTAGAGTTTTTTTTATTAAGTCCATCAATCTACAAAATCCTCTATATACATAGAATTTCGAAAACATATTTTTTGTTGTATATTATTATGTTAAACACACATTTTGTTTTACATATTTAACGAGTTTGTATCCACGTATTATTATGCTGATATTGGTTAATTTATTTTTGTATTAAAAATATGTCATCAGGATCTAATTAAACATGTAAAAAAAATTCAAATATGGTGGTTTATATTTTATTTCTAAAAGCTAAAAAATTATTCAGCAAAAACAAAGCATCAAGCAGGATGTAGAATAGCAAGGACCAAATACAGCTGCTATAACAATGACAACATAAAAAACAATGAAACATCTAGCAACACAAAGTCCCAAGAAACCACTTCTCGCGATGGTTTATACCTGAAATTTTTTATACGTTTGATGAGTTTATTTTAATATATTTTTTATATAAAAACAAATTATGTAATATTAAGTAAATATGTGGATGCAACTCCTTAAATATGTTAAATGAAATGTTAACACAATAACATACAACATAAGGTTATTACCGAAATTCCATGTAAGTTGAGAAAATTTTAAGATAAAGTTTTTGATTGAGTAACTTAATTGAATAAAAAAAATTCAAATATGATGGTTTATGATGTAAAAAAAAAATTTGGTTAAAGGACCGGGTCAAAAAAATCTATCTATACTATTAAAAGAGTAACTATACTCATTTCTGGTGAAGCCACGTGTCGTCACCATGAATCGACACGTGTCATTTATAGATTTTAAAAATAATAAAGAAATTTAAATCAAATCTATCCAAATCTAGTATAATCCACTTTTAAATTCAAATCAAATCAAACAAAATCTAATAATCTACTAACTTATTAATTAAATCTATCCAAATGCAATATAATCCACTTTTAAATTCAAATCAAATCAAATCAAACAAAATCTAATAATCTACTAACTTATTAATTATAAGATAATATAATAAAAGTTTAAAAAAATATATAAGAAAATAATTCATCTTCTTATATATTCAGAAATATACAAAATTAATAGGTTATAATAAAAATATCATCTATATACTTTTGTTTAACAAATAATATATATATCTTTATCTTTTTATTTATTATATTTTATATATATTAAAGATATCCGTGTAATACACGGATAATAAACTAGTATATTATTAAAGTTTCACTTTTGCAAGACACATAGCACCCACATGGATTAAGCAACCGGTTAAAATGATAAAAGTATTAAATTCATGAATTTTTTAAGTTGGAAGATTGACGTAGTAAAAAAATTTGATTAAATGATTTAATCGAAAATTCTATATATTTTCAGAGTTTTTTTTTAGGTTGAAAATTGATTAAATGATTTAATCGAAAAATTTATATACTTTTAGAGTTTCTTCACGTCATTGACCCTAAAAAAAAGTTCTCATTCACTTCTAAAATTCATTTTAATTTACATATTTGAGAATTGAAACATGAAATTACGTTCTTTTTTGTATTTTTTAAGGGTTTATTATTAAAAAACCAACATGTTTTCGTCCCTCAATGTTATTTTTTTTCCATAAAAGTCCCCAAAGTAGTTTTTTTTTTGTTTAGTGAAATTTGGACATTAGTTACCGATTAAAACTAGTTTACCGGGTTTTTAAAAACTGAAAAACCGGGTTTTCAATGTCCAAATGTCACCAAACCAAAAAAAATTAATTGATGTCTTTTATTAGAAAAAACATGGGGGGACGAAAACATAAAAAAACGTGAAAATATATTAGTTTTTTTTTCATATGTAGACCTTGCTTTTTTAAATAGACTTTCAATTTATAAATATATCATGATAATTATTCATGTAATCGATGCCTCGATGGGTAAAGAATTAGAAGCTAGTATGATATACATGTGTTGTTTGTATAATTTTTGTTTAAGAGCAATATTAATCTTGCATTTTGTAAAATATGTACTAGTAACAATTTCAAACCAAATACTATGAGATTGACATATGAATGATGATGCATACACTTCCGACTTCCCTTAAACTATCTTCGTGAGGGATGCTTCGTTGTTTGACGTCGAATATGATGTGACATAAAAGTCTCTTTATATTCTTGAGTCGTGTTAAAACTTGACTAAAAATAAATTTCTAATATTATTTCCTTGCAACCTTCTTCCACCCATCCATTTGATTTTTCGTTGGATTTATGTTTTAAGTAATATATTTTTTTGACAAATTCTATCGATCGATGGAAGTAGAACATATATATAAGGATTTAAAATTTTCATTGTTTTAAGTCCTAGCTATGGTATTATTATTATTACTATAATATGATCTTACTTTTAGATCTCACTATGATAATCTAGTGGTTGATGTTATACAATTTATAAAATAGGTTCAGGAATTAAATCTTTACACATGTTCTTTAGTCATGAGTTATACGATTTGTCTCATTCATATTGAAAGTGAGATGGGTTAGTGAAGATCCCAGTTATCATTTTTATTATATTTTTTGTACATAATTTAATACTATTTGTATTTTTATTGCAAAAATTTTAATTTCACATAATTTTCCACACAACTTCAATCACTTTGGTCTAAACTATATATGTTAGACAATTTATTAAAAATGTTAACTTTTATGGGATAAACGTGTACTTTTCTTCAAACCAAAAATCTTAATTTTGAGGAATGAACTTCTACCCTGTCAATAATTGTTTGCCACAAACAATCAATACAAATTTCCAAGGCCGAATTTAAACTACTATTTTTTTCATTTTTTTAATTAATTGTATTAGAGAAATTCATGCTTGCTTAACTGTCCAATAAAATGAGAGTATTTTTAAAATATGACCTACATTTCTTAACTTTTATAGATTGTTTAGTCAATGTTAATTTTGACTTCTTTTGTCACTACTCACAATAATGTGAAAATGAATTTCCTGATTACAACATGTGAGCGTTAAATAAAAATAATTAGTACTTGATTTTTCAAAATATTGCAAATAAATAACAATTAACTAGAAGTTTAAACAAAATGATCTGTACGTCGCTTTTTTACTGCTTTTCATTTCGTGTACATTACTTCTTGTTTGTCCTTTTATTGGAATCTAAAAAGATAAAATGGGAAATGAATATTGATGTTGGGTATATATGATCCAAAAGATAGTGTATAAAGTACCATTTGTTTTAATAATTTTAGATCTTAATTTGCCTTAAATTTTAAAATTCAGATTTTAAGTGACTTAAAACTGTTTGTAATATTTTATACTTGTGCGAAATTCATATATTAAGTCATTTCAGATTGTTTGTTACATTTTAGACACAAGATTTTAAAACCTTTGAAATTAGTTCTGAAAATTAAAATGTGAATTTTCGTTTCAAATCTGGAATTAAGATTTGAAATTTTTTTCTTTATAAATAAAACCAATATTTTATTTAGTTAAAATATTTAAATTCAGTTTAATTAAATAAAATAATTATTTTAATTAATTATATATATATATATATATATATATATATATATATATATATATTTACACAGTTTAATTAGATATAAATTAATAAATATAATACATAAATAATTTAAAACTTAAAATTTAATTAATAGTCTTAAATTTTTGATTTCAGACTTTAAGGATATCTCTTAAATTTCAGACACGATTTCAGAGTTTAAGACTACTTAAATTTCAAATTTGATTTCAGACTTCAGACTTATAATTATTTTAAAAACAAACAACACCTAAATCATCAACATAAACAAATCCAATAATACTAGTGTATCTAAAACTATAAAATTTTAGTTATTAATTCAAATATAGTATTTGTTATTGTATAATAGATGATTCAGATAAGAGTCTGTTTGAATCAAGTAATTATTCAAGTTTATAAGTTATAATCAAGTTTATAAGTTATGTTTATTAACTTCCAAATAATCAAAACTTATAAGTTATATTGATATGTTATTGAAAAATAATAGATTTCATTAAAAATTGTTGCAATAATTCTCGTATAATAAAATATGGGTAAGGTGTATGGTAACGTAGGTGTGGGTAGGTTGAGGTGTAGGGTAGGGTGAGGTAGGGTAGGAGGCGGGGTAGGGTAGGGTAGGGTGGGTGTGGTGGGTAGGTTGAGAGTGGGTGGGTAGGGTTGAGGGTGGGGTAGGGTAGGGAAGGTGGGTTAGAATGGGGTAGGGTTTTAGGTGAGCTATCAGCAGAACGTGTTTTTTTTAGATAAGTGGTGATAAGAGAAAAATTAATTATTTATCAAAACGGGTCACGGTAAGAGGTTTTTGCCTCTCATCTCTCATCGCAATAATACTTATGGATGTAAGCGTGATGTGTTAAATGAGGTTTGATTTGTGTAATTGTAATGAAAAGATCTACATCATATACGCGATACAAAGTTATATATTTTTGTGAATGATAATTATTGTTATGTAAAAAAATGATACATAATATTAGTTTAATACATAATCTGTCGTATAGTTATATATATAGTATATGGTGAAATGGACCGAATTCATGTCGTACACGCAAACACATCCACCCAATACTGCATGGTTTAAGGGATGGATCCTGGTCAGTGGCAGAGCAGCAGTACGCTTTTTATTTTAATAAGTTTTTTTTTTTTAATGAGAGGACACAGTGTTAAAGTGTTCATTAATTGATTTATTTCATAATATTTAGATCAAATTGGGTCTATCAACTCTAACCAAATTTCATATTAATCATTTCTGGATTAAAGAAAACCTTTATTTTTCTTTCAACTTTTGAGGAAATTCAAGATGATATGGTTTAATTATACACACAAATGGTTTGAACTATTGAGAAAGCTTTCGACCGTGATGATCCGTTGGAGTTTTACTTTTTTTTTTTTTTATCGTAGAAGTTGAGAAATACTTGAACAGAACAACTAGTGTCCATCTGTTCTCGATTCAAAGGTCCTAAATTTTCGATTTTTAGTTTGGTTTGGTTTTGTCTGGTCTGATTATTGATTGCATCTAAACCCATCTCACATGCATCCAAGTTTATTATTTAAAAAAAAAAAAAAACATGGGATGGGTGGGAGGAATTGATCGAAATGGGATGAAGTTTGTTCCTTGTAAAAGTAGTCATACTTTTACTTACACACTTGTTAATTAATTTTATCTTATATTGAAAGTGAAACATATCCGAATTGAAGTTGACACTTCTGCAACATCGATCGATCGATCATCATCCTATTCCTATATTCAAATCTTGTTCTTAATAAATTAATTGCCAACCCACACCCTTAAGTAATCCTTATCGACACAATTTTATATTATTAATTAATTTCGGGAAGCCAAAGTTTAACACTTAACGTCACTACTACACTACAAACCCAACCCGACCCATGCATGTGCCCATTTCCATCTACGATACGTAGTTACGTACATATACATGTATCTACACAAACCAATTAATTAATATGCATGTCTTAATTAATTAATTTCATGTATAAATTAAATGTTATTTTATATCACAATTAACCCAAAGTTAAAGTGTGTTATTAACTACGTCCCAGGGAAATAGTTGGATCACCAGCAGTATCAATTTGGGGTGTTCATTGGTTCGATCTTTGGGAAAGCGAGAGTTAGCCAAATCAAATATTATGTAAGAAATATCATAATATATATATATATATATAAGATTGTTCTGAAATGATATGTACTATGTTGCGTACGTACAACAAATGTACGTGTGCATGATGTTTATTTCTCGTATATGTTTTAAGTAGAAAAATTTTGTTACCAGTTAACACATTTAATTTGTCTCCGCAGACATTTATAATCATCCACGTGGACCTTCGAATGTGTGGATTTCACTGACTTATTATTATATAGTGGAATACTAAAAAAATTTGTGATGTTGAAAGCGTTGTTGTAGAAAGGGGTAAAATAGTTTGGCAAACGTCAAAGTTGAGTCCATTATTCATCAGTCCGTTTGGAGTTGAGACATACCACTTAAAGTGGCATGTGTGGTGGTAGTCGGTATATACGCATCCGTGACATGTGTCACATGCGCGCAATACATATCTGAAAGAATTTAGCAGACGACACTACTACAAAAAGCATAATAGACCCCCTATATTCACCCCGGTTGATAGAAAAAAAGCTAAAAAAGCAGGGTTCTTTTGAAGTTCTTTAGGGTGTTAGCTAATACACCCCGGTTGTTTAACAAGGTAACCGGGGTCCTTTACTTTTTCTTATACACCCTGGTTGTTTTTATAAAACCGGGGTACATAATCCAACATTTACCCGGTTGTTTAACAAAATGATCGGGGTTCTTTACTTTTTCTTACACACCCTGGTTGTTTTAATAAAAACCAGGGTACATAATCCAACATTTTATCCGGTTGTTTAACAAAATGACCGGGGTCCTTTACTTTTTCTTATACACCCCGGTTGTTTTTAAAAAAACCGGGGTGCATAATCCACCATTGACCCGGTTGTTTAACAAAATGTCCGGGGTCCTTTACTTTTTCTTATACACCCCGGTTGTTTTTAAAAAAACCGGGGTACATAATCCAACAATTACCCGGTTGTTTAACAAAATGACCGGGGTCCTTTACTTTAACTAAAACATTTATACCTTATTGTCTTAATCAATTTATTAAAAAAAGGTCTTTGGCCTAATGGTATCAAGGTGTTAGAGGGGACCCCAAGGTTGTGGGTTCGAGTCCCATTGTGGACAATAGATGGGTGTGTGATTTCTGCAGTACTATATATATATATATATATATATATATATATATATATATATATATATATATATATATATATATATATATATATATAGGTGCCGGAAATTGTTTAAAAAAAATAAAAATAAAAAAAAACATTTGAAACCCGGTTCCTTATAAAACAACCAGGGTCTATTTGTATTTTTTAGTTCCAAGCCTTGGAACCCCGGTTATTTTGAATAAAACAGGGGTCTATATACATATATACCCCGGTTGGACGACCGGGGTCCTTTACATTCGGAATATACCTCCCCCCTTATCAACCCCGGTGCTACAACCGGGATTTATTATCATTTTTGACCGGGGTCCATTATTCTTTTTGTAGTAGTGCGACATTGTGAAAAGTGTTGTTAGTTGATATGAAGAGTACTAACGAAAGCTAGGATATGATAGTATATAGGAACCCGGGATGCCCTACAAATGAATGAATATGCAAAATGTTTTACAAGATAATAATTAAAGACATCAAGTTTTTTGAAGTTTAACGGAAACGGAAACACCATGCATGATGAAGTGTTATCTGAGGGTCGATCGATCAGAAGATGAAATATAGCTTAAATGGGAGAGAAATATTGGAGTTATTCAGTCTCTAGCTAGCTTGTGTAATTATATCTTAATTAGTAGGAGGACTACTTAGCAATTATTAAAACACTATTTAAAGTCTTAAACAGGCATATAATAAATAAACCAATAATACATAATGGTGTTATACAATAAACTATTGGTAAGGTGGGTGGGGGTGTGATATAATGGTGAGAAGATGTGGTAAGTTTGGTGAATGTGTAAATTAGTGGTAGGATGGGTGGATAAGATATATGTATGGTATGTAATATTGGGTTGGGTCGATATGGTATGTATGAGTAAATACATAAGGTATGTCACAAGAATGAAATGTGTATTTCTTGATAACCCCCCGTAAAAAACACATTCATTTAGTGGAAGAGATATTTTATCTGAAAGAGAATTATCATTTCATAATTTGACACCCAAACATATGAGAATGAAATGTTCATTCTTTTTCATCCTTAATATTATTTAAATTTCTTGATTCCATTGTACCCAACACACCCTTAATCTTTTTAATTTCACATGTTTAGTTTCATCATGATTTCAAGTCAAAAGGTGGAAAAAAATATATATCCATATGCAATTGGCATATTTGTTGTAGTGAAGGTTATAAAAGCCCAAAATTTATGTATAGTGTGTACATGCTTGTACATGACTATATCTTTTAAAAAACTTGTTAATCTTAATAAGCTGAAACTTGTGTATATGTTTACACATGATTATTTATAATTGTTAGAATTAAATGGAAGAATAAAATAAGAAAAGTTACCCTACTACAGTTTTATTTAAACCACACTTACAAGCAAAGCAAATTGCTTTTAATCAAGCTACGAAACCTCAATGAATTGTTTCCTTCAAAATTGTGATTTTTTATTTACTTGTTTATAGATTTAATATTTTATCATAGCCAATAATGATACGTATGAAGGTTTGAGACTTGAATGTAACGGTAATTCATACCAATTTAGTTCACAAGCCAAAGTAAGAAAAATATAGTTTGATGGTCGTTGATCACTAATGAATAAAGGTGTAGTAATGGCATACAAGGTTTAAATCATCAAATAATAACATTAAGGTAATTATTAATCCGCTATTTTTTCATATCTTCATCGATAAATAAGGATGTAATTTAGTGGACTCTTATACCTTGTTTGTTCTTCAATGGAGATTAAATTCAAATCTATATATGTACTTTTGAGATTAAGCTATCTTTTAATGACTTATAATATTGATTAATTGTTTATAGATGCATCAACTAATGTAGTGTGACGTCAGAAATTAGATAGCCTAACAAAGAGATTTTGTGGTGTGACAATTATGAGATATCTAGTTGGTATATTGAACAAAACCAATGTTGTTTTTCAAATAAATGCAGGTATAGCTAGCACTCGTTGCTCAAACACTTTTAGTTCGATGGATATATGTTTCAACTTCCAAGGGTTATCAGATCACTAAAGGCATTGGCTGCAGGCATGTATATATATATTTATCAAAAATATATATATTAAAATCAGATTAACTAATTAGTTTAAATTAAAATATTATTTTGGAAATTAAAAAACTAATGAAAATTTTTCATGAATTTTGCCTTTTTCTAGAAAGAATAAAAGAGATAAACATGACTAACAACCATAAACGGTACAAAAACGCTTTGAAATCTTGGAGTAATATTTTCATTTTGCTGTTAAAAAGATTAATGAAGTAACAAAGTCATTTAAAAGAAAGCTGGCCAATATATGGTACTACTAGCTAGAACGCTTTGCTAATTTTAGAATTGAAGGAATTCGCAAAGTATATGCATACGTGTACATCAAATTATCAAAATAAAAATATATAGTTACTACTAAAAGGTAGAAGTTTGATTATATATTATGGTAATAAAATTAGGTGACCAAATCAATAATTAAATTAACGTGATGGTAACAACACAATATGACCATACTTGTAAGATTAATCAAACTAAATCTGTTTATTTAATTTATTGACAACCAAATATAATCATGCATACATCATGATTGGATATTATACATATATACATTATTCACTAATGAAATTACTATTCATAAGTGAGTTTTTCTAAAATGCTCCATTTAATTATAATTTAATGAGGATTATTCTAACATGCACCATCAACTATATTCTATTATCATATATATAAATAGTTTGTTTTATTAATTAAGTATTCTATTAAGTGTTAAATAATTAAATTTATCATTAATATTTTATTGAACATATATACATTATTCACTAATGAAATTATAATTCATAAGTGAGTTTTTTTTTAGATACACCATTTAACTATAACTTAATCAGGGTTTTCTAACATGCACCATTAACTATTTTCTATTATCATGTATAAATAGTTTGTTTTATTAGTTAAGTATTTTATCAAGTATTAGATAATAATTTTATCATTAATATTTTATTAATAAAATTTTTCTACATATAATATAACATGTGATCAATATATCATCAATAATATTTTATTTTACATATGAGAATATTTCATGTATTAAATTGTTATAATATTAAATTTATTTTATAGTAATTAATAATTTTTTTTTATGTTTATGGTATTTTTAAAAAATATTTATGTTTATGGTATATTTAAAATATCACAAGAGAAAATTAATATTTAATATATTATAACTTAACACTACAAATTCACATTTTATATCTGTTTTTATAAAATTTATTTACTATAACTAATATTGTGAGTGTGTGCCTATTTTATATAGAAATTTTATACTTTTTTCTAATATGAAAATATTAATATACTCAAAATACAATCAAACAAAAAAAATAATCCAATTAAATGTATGTAAGTTATTGATTTGTTTTTTTATTAAACTAAAATATAAAATCTAACGAAAGAACAATTAAAATTAATAAATTTTAAAGTATACATATAGGGATTAGTAACAAAGTATTATATATATATATTCTATCTATTTATTTTATAATTAAATCAAACTAAAGACCCAAGTAAAACATATATTAAACCTAAACTTGAAAACATGAGAAATTGTATTTGAACTAATAAATTTTCATATATCTATATATAAATTAGTAATAACAACACCATGTAACTCAAATTTAATAATAAAGCACGATTAATTTTTTTTCGTTATTTATCTTTTATTTAGATATATAAGTTGCATTTACAGCACAACAAGTGTAGTGTTTTAGATCAATATACATAAAAATTTTAGGTTTATTTTTTCAGTTCATTTTTGAACTTTTTAAAAGTATAATTTAATGTAATAAGATTTTAACTTATTTTTTACTTTATTAATAAAAACTACATAGCTATACATCCGTCGCAACGCACGGACGCCGCATAACTTGTTAAAAGTACAAATTCAAAACATATATCTTTCTCAAATAATAAAGAAATTAATTAATTTCATGGGAGAAATTAACCATATTGCATTTGATGCACAGTTCATCATGTGATTTTTTTGAACCTATATCATCAAACCATATATTTGCATCACGTTAGGAGATCGTTATAATCAAACCATTCGTGTGATGAAAAATTTTCTCGTGTTACGCAATATGTATTTTTTAACTATGCATTGTGGTTTTTTTTAAGGTTCTCCAATGTATTGCGGATTTGCATTTCTTCCTTGAACTCTATCTTATATATCTTTAAAAAGAGATATCATTCAAAATCGAGTGCACCTAAGATCGATACCGTCAAAGACTTATTTTTATAAATTCCCTTTCACATGCATATTTAAATTAATATTACACGCTTGATATGTGAATTTCAAATCCATTTACCAAGTCTATTATTTTGTAGTATTTTGAGTATTGTTAATATTTTTAAAAATATCGTCTGGTTAATGAGTTTGGAATTATTAAAAGATATGTTAATTTCGTTATTGACAAGGGTATCGGTTACATAAAAATGTATGTAAATTTATAATTCTTTTAGCTAAAAATTAACAAATTCAATTAGATAACGATGACAAATAATATTATTGGATAATGTCAAATAGTGGATAGAGTTATTTATTTATTAATATTTACAGATATTAAAAATCATAAATTTTATTTATCTTTTATATATATTAAAAAAGAATAAAGTTTATTTATCTTTTCTGGCGTTTTTTTATTAATATTCTATTTTTTTTTCATTTCAAATATAATTTTATTTATTTTAAATTCTTATTATATAAATAACTTGACATTTCAAATATAAATTTATGTATTTAAGTTTTTATTAAATATTTATATAATTTTAATTGGTATAATTTCAAATTTTTTATTTATAAATATTATCTGACGTTTATAGATAAATTATATAATATAAGATTTTTTTTAAGTTTAAATTTAAATTAGTTAAAGTTTAACAAATGTTAAATGAATAATGATGAAAAATAAGATTATTCGTTAATGTCAAATAGTGGATAGAAATCAATTATTCTTTGTGTTCATAAATATTAGATTTAATAAATTTTATTTATCTTTTATTTTACTTTAAAATAATAAAGTGTGTTTGACTTTTTAAGTGAAACATGATGGCATTATATGACAATTTATATTCTCTTTTATATATACAGAATCAGGTTCATCAGTATACCCATGAGATTTCAGCGTACCCTGTTGTGAATGATCATCAACATATATTTTTTCCATAGATATGTATAAGACAACATTATAAGGTGGTGTTTGTTTTTAAGAGGTTAAATGTCTGAAGTCTGAAAACCATGTCTGAAATTAAGAGGCTCTGAATTTAATTCAGACTAGTCTTATTCTCTTAAAATTCAGAGGGTAATTCAGAGGTTGTAACCTCTAAAGTCTGAATTTAAACAAACAATACAAATTATGTTAAGATTTGAAATTCAGACTTCAGACCTAATTCAGAGTCTCTTAATTGAAAACAAACGCACCCTAAGACTTTTTATGAAAAAGAGCAACATCATAAATATTGTGAATTATAAGAAAAAGATCATGTATATTGTGTGAATGATCATTCACTTGGATGACCATTAACATAAATGTGTATGAACATTCACATAACTTTTAAGGACACAGAAAGTGTGAATTTATGTGGAATTCATATATCATAGGTATAACGTTAATTTAAACATGGTTAGGAAAACAAATTTAGAAAAAGGTTTTTTATGGTTTGTACATTCGGGTGTACTTGATTTCAAAATATACTTTTTTGAACCTGAATATATACAAAAAGATTTTAAAGTAATTTTTCTTAGAATATATTTTGCGCTGTTAAATAATAAATATTCTAACTGTAATTTCACTAATTTTGAGATTTAAAATTCTAATTTTTATGGGTAAATCTGATTGTGTGATAACTACACATTGCGAGTCATGTATTTGGTGGATTGTGATCACTAGTCACTACCCCGACAAAATAATACATGTTCAACTCTTGCGATTGCCACGTCATTTATTGTTTCTTTAGGACTTTATCTTTTTATTTTAGTTCCTGCTTTGCTGGAAAATGAATTTCTAATACCCCCTTATAGTTTTACAAAATTTATATTACATTCCTCCTTGAATTAATTATGGTTAGCCAATGTTAAATTATTGACGGACTCAAACTTTTAGTTGATAACTATTATACATATAGGCTGACATAGCAAACATATTTTATAATGGGTATCTTAGTCAAATATGTATAAGTTATATCTAATTATGTAAATGGATTTTGTAAAATACAAGCTGCATCATCCCGATATGAGTTTTGTCCTGAAAACTTTGCTTTATTCTACATTAAGGGGTTTGAATTAATAAGATTCATACTTGACATAATTTCACATTATCACTTGACAATTTTCTATAAGTAAGTAATGATTTTTCTGTTGTCATTACTGATTTCAGTATTGAAGTGACTTGATATGGATATTTTCCATGTGTGATTATATTGACCGTTTGTTGGTTGGTTTTCAAGTGAAAAATCCGATCTTCATAATCAAAAGTAATGTCACAGAATAACAATTATTTTAAGATGGAAACCATGTTTTTTAATACAAAACAAAGAAAAAAAACTTAGTTTGATCCTATAATTAACCTTTGTTATGGCGGCTTGAATCTCAAGTTATAAAAAAAGGATCCTAAAAATATAGATTTCAGAATTCATATATGAGGGTGACACGTATCAAATTGTCAAAAGGGAGAGGTGGAGCGAGGCACCTAGGAAACTTAATTTTATATAATCATGAGAGTTCAAGGGTTGATAATAAAAATAAGTCAGTAGTTTGACTTCTACTGTTGGTCTCAAAGTCTATATAAAACGACAACGGACCATTTTCAAATTCATTCCACAACCACACCAATTCTTTTAGACAACGTACCTTAAACTTGTCGATATCAGAAACGAAAGAAAAACAAACAAACAAGCACTCACATACATGATGAATAAACTTTTTTCATCTTTTCTTACATTATGTTTTCTTGTTATCGTCCATACGCCCAATCCTTCTGAATCTGCTCGTCATAAGCTCAAAGACATAATAACGCTTCCAAATCAAAAAATAGAACAACCGTATCGGACTGGCTATCATTTTCAACCACCAAGCAACTGGATGAATGGTACGTGTTTTTTTGTTTTTACTTCTATTAAGAATTTCTCCTTTTATTTTTCAGAAAAATAATTCTATTTATACATTTGTAATGTAAAAAAACTGTTTTCATGGATATGACGAAAAATATTATAAGTCTGCATGAATCACCTACTGTTATATTTATCAAATATGTCTGCATGAATCACTCACTATTTGAGAAATAAAGATCAAATATGATGGTTGAAACTTCAAAGTTTTTATTTTTATTTTACCATTATTATAATTATTGTTGCTAATCTTTTTTTGGATTTTGGGTTTCATTTGACTTGATACGACGGATGCTTGATGATTGAATTCCACAGATCCTAATGGTGAGTTTCTAGCTCTATGGTATAAATTTTTTTTATTTTTATTGTGTTTTAAAATAATTAAAGATATTGCTTTCTTGGAGATCAAAATAGCTTGAAATTTGATTAAAAAAATAATAACAATAATAAAACGGTAAGAAACAAGATAAATGATGCAGAGAACATTGATTGGTCGTTGTTAAAACGTAAATTTAAAAGTAACTATAATATTCATAAATAAATTTAAGACATGTTTTCATTTTTAAATTTAAATTGAATGGATAGAGTGAGAGTTATTAGGAAGGAAAAACGTACTTGACTAAACACGCAAGAATGGAATGTTTAGATTACATTCCCACCGCCCACTCCCACTTTTGATCTCGATGCGTTATACTATAGCTATTGTTTTTTTAATTCCTTTTTATAGATTTTTAAATATTTATATTCTTATAGATATTTTATATATATACTAGATACAACGGCCAAAAACTAACAAATTCTTATTAATAAAAGATTTATTAGCCAAACCTGTATTTTTATTATCTAATAAGTTTGATTATTATAGTCTTTATATATATATATATATATATATATATATATATATATATATATATATATATATATATATATATATATATATATACTAATAATCAAATAAACGATGATATAAATATTAATTTACATGTTTTGTCGTTCTAAAAACAAATAGAATAGAATACATGTTTATTTATTCTATCTATTTTAAAAGTAACAAAAAAAAAGACTGTATTTTTAATTAAATTATTCTATCTATCTTATACAGGACCAATGTTATACAATGGAGTATACCACTTTTTCTACCAACACAATCCCTATGCTGCCACTTTTGGTGACATCATGGTGTGGGGCCATGCCGTATCCTACGACCTTGTCAACTGGATCCATCTCGACCCGCCTATTTACCCGACCCATGAAGCTGATCTCAATAGTTGCTGGTCCGGATCCGCTACCATCCTACCCGGAAACATTCCGGCCATGCTATACACCGGAAGCGATTCACAATCCCGTCAAGTCCAAGACCTTGCCTGGCCCAAAAACCGCTCCGATCCATTCCTTCGAGAATGGGTCAAACACACCCGAAACCCAATCATAACCCCACCCGATGGCGTCAAAGATGACTGTTTTCGTGACCCCAGCACCGCCTGGCTCGGCCCCGACGGCGTATGGCGGATCCTCGTCGGAGCTGACCGAGACAATAACGGCGTGGCTTTTCTGTATCAGAGTACTGATTTCGTAAACTGGAAAAGATACGAACAGCCATTGTCGTCGGCAGATGCTACAGGAACTTGGGAGTGCCCGGACTTTTATCCGGTGCCGTTGAACAGTACCAACGGACTGGACACGTCGGTATATGGTGCGGGCGTGAAGCATGTGATGAAAGCAGCGTTTGGAGGGCGTGACTGGTATACTATCGGGACTTACACTCCTGATCGCGAGAATTTCTTGCCACAGAATGGGTTGAGTCTGAGAAGAAGTATATTGGATTTGAGGTACGATTATGGGAAATTCTATGCTTCGAAATCATTCTTCGATGATGCGAAGAACAGGAGGGTTTTATGGGGCTGGATTCCTGAATCTGATTCTCAAGAAGATGATATCCAGAAAGGATGGGCTGGTCTACAGGTATATATTTGATTTGTGTTTTCAGTTTTCTGACTTTCCATAAACAAGAACATAAAACGGTGTAGTTTGTTTACGATAAACATGATTTGTTGCAGTCGTTTCCGAGGGCACTATGGCTAGACAGAAGCGGGAAGCAGCTGATTCAATGGCCGGTGGAGGAGATTGAAAAGCTTCGTCAAAATGAAGTCAACCTCCAAAACAAAACTCTTAAACCAGGCTCTGTCCTTGAAATCCATGGCATTACTGCTTCTCAGGTTTGTACCTCGTGCATCAACACTTGTTCATATAAAAAGTGTTACCCTTTGTCTTTAAAAATCGTATTTTTCTTGTTGGGGTATTATATTATATTATTAGGCGGATGTTACAATTTCATTCAAATTAGAGAATTTGAAAGAAGCAGAGGTATTGGATACGAGTTTGGCGGATCCACAAGCGCTTTGTTCCGAGAGAGGTGCATCAAACAAGGGTGCGTTCGGGCCTTTTGGCATGTTGGCCATGGCATCTAAAGACTTGGAAGAACAAACCGCGATCTTCTTTAGGGTGTTCCAAAACCAAAAAGACCGTTACTCAGTGCTCATGTGTAGCGATCTTAGCAGGTTTGTCGTCATTCATTCGTATTAATAACGTACAAAGATTCAATGGTTAATTCTCGATGACTGATATTTGTATTGTTCTACTTGTTGTATAAAAGGTCTACTGCCAGAAGCAACATTGACACAACAAGTTTTGGCGCATTTGTTGACATAGATCCTCGATACAACGAAATATCTCTTAGAAACTTGGTACGTAAAATCACACTTTTAAGGCTTCATTTTCATCACTTATACGCCAAATTTGAAAAGAAATATAACCTCGTAAATCACCCCTTGTTTCGTGAACATTAACAGATCGACCACTCAATTATTGAGAGCTTCGGAGCAGAGGGCAAGACATGTATCACGAGTCGGATTTACCCAAAATTTGTAAACAACCAAGATGCTCATCTTTTTGCTTTTAACAATGGCACTCAAAGCATCAAGATTTCACATATGAGTGCTTGGAGCATGAAAAGTGCAGAATTTATTATGGATCAGACAATAAAAAGTTCAATTTAAACCGGATTCAAATGTTAAAAATTAATAGGTATTTTTATTGATGCTTGAAGTAAATTGAAGCATTGAGGCAGGCCAAAAGAGTTGGTATGACAGCTCTTATTTATCGGTCATTCTTTGTTGCTTTATTCATTGTAAAAAGTTTTGAAGTTCTTCCATTCTTAATTTTTGCATTTACATAATTTATTGATATGTAACAAATTGGTGCATAGCACATGATGCCATTGTAACAAATTCTTAATTCATTAATATAATTGCAATATTTGAGTAATCAATTGAGTCACTAAATTTTATTGTCATAGTCTCTTGTTGTAAAACCCAGAACCTTCTTTTATAAATATAAACTAATAAGCCTCAATCATCAAGTACTCGTTTTGGATTTTAATTATTTGTATACCATTGTAAAAGCTTTAATGAAATTACAAGTTTTAGCCTAACATAATACTTGATTACCAATGGTAAAAGAAAAAAAGATTGGCAGAGGCCAATAACAAAGATGCGTTGATGAATGATTAAACGATTTTAATGGTATGAAATAGCTAGGATGAACAATTTAAGAAAATTTATATTACTTTTGTATATACTTTCGATATTTGTAACAACAGTTCATCTTAATCACTTTAGCAAATTAAAGATACACATCAAGAGACAAAAATCACCATCAAACAATCCCCTTACATTTGAAAACAATCACAAGTGGGGTTTAAAGATTGGAGATTGGGAAGGAATCAAAACGATTTGGGTAATTTTAAGTTGTTTTAGTTTTAAAAATAGAAATTCACATAAAAATGTTAAGTTAATATGAAACGATCGAATAAGCAAACATCCGGGATTTATGTGGTTTGATCGATGCGGTTGATATTCAAATTATCCTTGATATATAAATGTAAACATATTCTTTATATATGAAAAGGGCAAACACACATATGATAAACTGTCATTCTTGTTTATATATACATGTTCATATTTATAATGGATGATCTTATGTAATCCTGATAATGGTGTTACATAATATTAGTTGTTGAATGATATGACACTATATAAGTTGTTAATTAGTGTTTTGTATATATATATATATATATATATTTTGGATAATTGCCCAAAAAACCCTCAAATTGTCAGTTTTTAGTGATTAAAACCCCAAACCATTTTTCGTTTCATAGAAAACCAGGAACTAACTAAAAATCAATAAAACAAGGTTTTATCAATGGGTAACCGGTTGAAATCGGTTATTAGTCCTACGTGGACCGGTAAATAGCATACGTGGAATAAATTTTAATTGTTGAAACTGGTTGTCAAGTATTACACATCATTTAAACTCCCGTTGATGATATAATCTTGTTTAAAAAGTACAATTAAAAATTATCAATGGCGGTTTAAATGATGTGTAATACTTGACAACTGGTTTCAACAACTAAAATATATTCAATGTAGGTTATTTACTGGTCCACGTAGGATTAATAACCGGCTACCCATTGATAAAACCTTGATTTACTGATTTTTAAAATAATTCAGGGTTTTCTATGCAACGAAAAATGGTTTAGGGTTTTAATTACAAAAAAACTGACAAGTTGAGGGTGTTTTACGCAATTATTTCTTTTTTTTTTTATTAATATTGAAATTTTCTAGTTGCAATTTTGATCGTAAATGACTTGTTACAGCATGTATACATGTATAGGGTGGTCAAATTGCAACATTCCACCCCTTAATTTTGATGAAAATTGGTCTTGTAGGCTCCAAAATGCAAATAACTTGGTTCATGTTTGTCCACAATATTTTCAACATTTTTTTTTTATGAATAACCTATTAAATATAACATATAATCTTGCGTTTATGTAAATTTCTATAATTGTGGTATTTTTTTTATTCCTTTCCTTTAAGGGCTTAATTAGTGGGTGACATTGACATATATATTTGAGAGGGAAATTAAGGAATGACGATGGGTACGTGTGAGTGGTTTTTTGCCAACTAATGGCTAATTTAATTAGTGGTTTATTTCAATCTAAACCCAGATAAAAAAATTTATAAATGTGGCATCATTGTTAAATCGTCATTTAACAGGCAAATAAACTGAAACAAAAAGACAATAATAATAGAGGAACAAAAATTATGAATAATAATAATAATGGTGAGGGAGCTAATTAAAGTGAAAAAAAGATAATATGGTTTTCAATATAAACATAGGGTTATATGCCAAAAATAGCAATAACTTTTTGTAGTTTTATCGTTTATACCAACATTATTTATTTTTTATCATTAATAGCAACAACTTTTGTATTTTTTACCGATTATACCAACTTTTAACCTGGAAACCTGCTATAGCAGGTTACCATCAATTAATACCAACAACTTTTATATTTTTACCAATAATAGCAACAACGTTTTATATTTTTACCAATAATAGCAACGACTTTTAACTTTTTACCAATAATAAAAACATATCAAATTAAATTTTTCTTTATCTTTAACTAATCATTACTTTAAAGAAAATAAATTTATGAAAATCGAAATACAATCAAATAAGTTCATAATCCAATTTTTTTTGTTTAAATTTTGTTAGATATAAATCAAAAGTAATGTGTGTCTATAAAAATATAAAAAATATGTTTTCTATAGAAATTAAAAAATGAAGATTAGTTTGATTAGGGGTGAGCATGGATCGGTTTTTGGGAAAAAAAAATAAAAAACTAAACCGAAACATCGGTTTATATATTCAAGAAACCGTTCGGTTTGGATTTTAAACGATTTGGTTTTTATTTCGGTTTCAGTTTGGTTTCGGTTTTTCTTTGTCATGGTTTTCAATTTCAATTCTTTCGAACCAAAACACACACACACAGATATACACACACACACACATATACATACATGTTGCTATTCAGTTCGGCTTGGTTTTTTCCAGTTAATTTTGACCTCCAAACCGAAACCAAACTGAAATTTTTGGTTTTTGAAAATTCAAAATCCAAACGGTTTGGTTTTTTGATTCCGATTTTTTAGTTTTTTCGGTTTCAGATTGGCCAGCCTCAATCCTTCAAGAAATCAACTAATTGACTAACTACATTCTTTGATTGATTCAAAGATTTCCAAACCCAAGTTTTAGTAGATTTCTTGTATTTTTATTATCCATAATCTCTCTATATAGATTACTATCTATTCTTTGGCATTTGTAAACACACTTATTTAGTTCTTGCATAATTTCATGATATGAATAGCAACATAAGAAGGTGAGGAAGATGATGAAACTTCCATTCACTTATTAAAGCATGAAAAATTATACCTTGAGTTTGTTAAATTGGTTGGACCAAATCCTTGAGCTTCTCCCAACAAAACTTGCAAGAATTCATGAGTTTCAATTACTTATATTTGGTTGGAAGCTTAAGGCTCTTGTACTCATATTAGATTAATTGGATTATTAAATCGTATATAATTATTTATAAAATAAACGGATGCAAATTTTTAATATTATCATTTTATTTATCAAATAAATAAAGAACTAACTATCCAAAAAAGAATACAAATGTAGCATAATGTGTTCATTATATTTCTATGACATATTATACAAATAATTTGAGTTTTACGTTGTCGTATTACACTTAAATGGTCGACCCTATCATACCTATAAAACCCGGCTATGCATGAAAATATGACACATCAACATAATCTTCACTTTTAATGTCTATAGAAAACATATTTTTTTATCTCTTTTATAGGCACACATTGCATTTGATTTATTTCTAACAAAATTTAAACAAAAAAAAATGGATTATGAACTTAATTGATTGTATTTCGATTTTCATAAATCTAGTTTCTTTAAAGTAATGATTAGTTAAAGATTAAGAAAAATTTAATTTGATAAGTTTTTATTATTGGTAAAAACTTAAAAGTCGTTGCTATTATTGTTAAAAATATAAAACGTAGTTGCTATTATTGGTAAAAAAGATAAAAGTTGTTGGTATTAATTGAAGCTAACCTGCTATAGCAGGTTTCCAGGTCAAAAGTTGGTATAATCGGTAAAAAATACAAAAGTTGTTGTTATTAATGATAAAAAATAAATAATGTTGGTATAAACGGTAAAACTACAAAAAGTTGTTGCTATTTTTGGCATATAACCCTATAAACATATACATGTAATTAACTGATAACGCAAGTATGAGTGAGTGAGTGAGAGAGAAAGATTAGATACTACTATTTCTAAACCTAACTGAATTGAAGTCATGAGTTGTTCGTTGTCACTTGAATTCAATTCCAAACCACATGTGAAGACTGAAGAGGCCTGTTAGGTTATGGACTTATGGGCCTGTAGCCATCAAATTTTCATATTCTAAAAAGACTGAAGAGGCCTGAAGGTATCTATATACTAGTTGAATAACCCATGTAATACATGGGAATATTTAATAAATAAATACTTGTTAAAAATATATAAAAACTTTGAATATTATCATAAATATAATAAAAGATTAATAAAGCATTAATGTTATAATGGTATATAGAAAAATTTAAAATCATATAAATTATGAAATTAAAAGTCATTATATAAGATAATTAGAACAACTATGTACGAATTATAATTTGAATTGTATTTTATAATAATTCTAATATATAATTATGATTAAAATTTGAATTGAAATTGAAAGTTAAAAAGTCACGGTTAATTTTAATTTAGGATATTTTTTAAATTTAATATGATACCTTTTTTAAATCTTATATTAGTTAGTAAAATTTTAATCAAAACTATAAAAGTTAAGTAGCAATCTAAATTTTATGTTTTGCCTTTACTTATTTAAACATTAATCATTTAGAAAATAATAGATTTACTTAAGGGAAAAAAGACGGAAATTAAAGATGAAGTTGAAGGAGAGAGCGTCATGTGACATAAAATGTTCTCATTTATTAATATTTCCAAATATATAAAACTCAACATATATGTACAGTGGCGTAGCCACGTTATACACAAGGGGGGCCATGGCCACCCCCACCACTCTCTCATATATATATATATATATATATATATATATATATATATAAAAGTATTTCTAATATATAGATTAATTTATAAAATATACATAAATAAAAAATTAATACATATAAATACAGATTTTTAATAAAAATAAAAAGAGTATTATTGTTTGTCATAAATTATTATTTTTCATGCTTTTTAAATATAGATAAATCACAATTACTTTTTGATCATCATTTTATACTTTTTATTATAATATATACCTAGCAATCTTCTTATTGTTAAAATTTAGAGATATACCATCGATACCATTCAAAAGCTAGCTAGATACCATTCCGAATCTTACATACATACATATGTGGTACACTCAAATTTTTCAATACATAATGATTATTAATAACTAATTTGGCCCACCCAAGAATGAAATTCTGGCTACACCATTGTATATGTATAATAGATGTGAAGGTTGCCCAACTGTCTTGATAATATAATCAAGTTCAACAAAAATCTATATGTATATATTTAATTTTTCTTGCAGCTCCAATTTGGTGCTAACGCACATACGGCTTTTGTCAATTTCCCATATGGGCAAATTACCAATAAAGGTAATGTAAAATACAAAAGTTCTTAATAAAGATAATGTACAATATTTTAGACCAATAAATATAACATAAAATTCAAATTTGACAAAAAAATATTATCGATAACCAATTATGAATGTAAAGTTTTAATTTTATGGTCTTTTTTTTTTTTGTAAAAGAATACTATTTGATTATTTTTTTGGGCCTAAAATTTGAATTTCATGTTCTTTCTTTGCCAAAATAAAATTTTACATTACCTTTCTAGACCAAATTTTTTTTACAATACATTTATTGTCAATTTTTGTATTTTATATTAGTGGTAATTTTCCCCTTCCAAATTATCCCCCATTCTTATAACCCATTCGCTTTATTATTTTTATTTTTCTACTACCAAAATCTCACTTTGGAAAGGAAGACAAAAATGTATTTATATAGTCACCACAAATAAAATAATTTATGTGTGTTAAAGAAATTAAATTAGACGGAGTTATAACTTAAATATTTTTAAATTATTTGTTGATAAAAACTTTATAACTAAGAATATTTTATTATATAAGTAAAAAATACAAATTAAAGCATAACATTTTTATAATTATGTTCAAATGTTCTTTTTGGTAATTTAAGAAACTTAAAAGTTAAAACACAAAGTCAAACATTTAAAAATAATTATTTAAAATTATGATAACCAATTACATAAGATAATCTTAACATCAAACTTCTAACAACACTTTTCGTTACGGTTATCATCAAATTATAAACTTTCATAATGTTATAGTACGTTTTCAAACGAGAAACCAATCATACCATAAACATTATTGTATCTTGTATATATTGGATTTCATACGAACATATAAATCCAATGAAATGTTTGAAATCTAGCAAGTCAGACAACCTCATGATAATTTATGTAGATTTTTTTAGATTTTATTTTATCATATTCAAGTAATATGCAAATCATTATTCTAAAAATATTAAGATTTAAATCCAAAATTTTGTGGATAAACTGATTGTGATTTTACATGTATTTGGATTGTAATTTGTAATTACTATGATCCCACGTTTCTTGTCTCTTTACCCTTTTGGATTTATAATACCTTATCTTATTATTTTTGTTGCTGCTTTGCTGGAAATTCGAAAATGAGTTCTTTCCACTTTACCCCCTTTGGTTTCACAAAAATCCATTTTAATTCCTTCTTGTATAATATATCTTGTTTTTGCACCCTTGTTATTTTCCTTCCCAACATTCACTTTACACCTTTTGTGAAATTTATTATGAGTTGTTAATCTTCCAATATAGGTAAAAACAATTTTACATTCCATGTTTCGTAACATTTAAAACTTGTTTCATGCATTAATAAAAGTTAAGACTTGCATCCGAAATAAATAAATAAAGACTTTTCATTTAGCAAG
Organism: Centrapalus pauciflorus; assembly: GCA_020465985.1. NCBI lineage: Eukaryota > Viridiplantae > Streptophyta > Magnoliopsida > Asterales > Asteraceae > Centrapalus > Centrapalus pauciflorus. The sequence continues at coordinate 603,100 of JAANYP010004970.1, read as the reverse complement.
AGTTGTCAAATATATATTATATTTGGCCATATAAAACTAATATATAAACCTATTGGCCAATACAGATAAAAATTTGTTAGCCATAAATATGAAAATTTTACATTAAAATATTAGTAACTATATAAGAAACTCTATATTTATTATAATAAATATATAAAACTACTTATCTTTTTATGAGAAAACTAGAATGAATATATTATCAATCTTTGTTTTGTAACTTTCAATATTTTAAGTTTATTTAATTCATGTGTGTATACATTTATAATTACAATTATTTTAATAACAAAAACGATTTTTGTTATTAAGAAAGTAAAACTTGGTTTAACTCTATACATAAGTTTTGTTATGGCGGCTTGATATTTCAAACTTCAAAGTCATATAAAACATGGGTCCTAAACATAGACAAGGAATTATAAAATTCACATATGAGGGTGACAGATATAAAATTGTCAAAAGTGAGAGGTGGACCGAACCAACTTTTATAAATACAAGGAAAGTTCAGGGGGTGATAATTAAAATAATTCGGTAGTTACTGTTGGTCACAAAGTCTATATAAAGCGACAATGGACCATTTTCAAATTCATTCCACACCACCAAGACAACCTTAAACTTATCGATATCAAAAACACAAACATCATGAATAAACCTCTTTCCTCTTTTCTTACATTATGTTTTCTTGTCCTCGTCCATGGACCCGCTCATTCCGAAGCCGCCCGTGGAAACCTCAAGGACGTAATATCACTTCCAAATCAAAAAATCGAGAACCCGTATCGGACTGGCTATCATTTTCAACCTCCAAGCAACTGGATGAATGGTACGTGTGTTTTTATGCTCTAAGTGTGTATTTAAAAAAAAAAAAAAAAAACCATCATATTTAATATTTGTACGATTTTATTGATAACAAATTTGTTCTCATGGATACGGAGAAAGAGATTATAGTTTGCATGAATGACCAGTTTATGTAAAAATTAAATATGATGGTTTTAATTTCAATTCTTTAATGTTCATTTTACCATTAAGTTTAGTATCTAACTTTTTATTTTGTTGGGTTCTATCGACATGGATACAACTTTACAAAACGGATGGTTGATTGTTAAATTCTGAAGATCCCAACGGTGAGTTTGTAACTTTGTAGTTTGTAGTATGTTACTTTTTTTTTTTATTTTTGTTGTTAAACTAAATTGTTTATTTTTAATGATTAGCTGTATTATATTTGGATTAAATTATTTTTAAAATTGATGATAAATGGATAGGTATTGGGAAATAAGGTACCTGAGTAAATACGCAAGAATGGAATGGTGGGAAACCCACATCCCCACCGCCCACTCCCACTTTTGATCTTGATGGGACGATGACTTATATATAGGATCTATTATATTGCTTTTTTTTCTTTTTATAGAATTTTTAAATTCCTTTTTATGGATTATAGATACAGTCTTATTTTATAGTAGTTAACTAATAATAAATAAATTTTATTAAATAAAAAGAAAAAGGTCAAATTAACCAAAATATAACTACAAATAAAAGCTCGTAGATATTTCTTTATATAATAATTCACAATATATAAGAATTGTTGTATTTACTGAGTAAATAAAAAACTTTGGATATATATTTTTTGTAATTTATTAAGAAAGTATAAAATAAAGGAAACAAAATTATAATTATATTATATAAGTTTATTTGAGGATTGATTACGTATTAAAAATGCAGGGCCAATGTTATACAATGGAGTATATCATTTCTTCTACCAATACAATCCGTATGCCGCTACTTTTGGTGACGTCATGGTGTGGGGCCATGCCGTATCCTACGACCTTGTCAATTGGATCCATCTCGACCCAGCTATTTACCCGACCCATGAAGCTGATTTCAATAGTTGCTGGTCCGGATCTGCTACCATCCTACCCGGAAACATTCCGGCCATGCTATACACCGGAAGCGATTCACAATCCCGTCAAGTCCAAGACCTTGCCTGGCCCAAAAACCTCTCCGATCCATTCCTTCGAGAATGGGTCAAACACACCGAAAACCCAATCATAACCGCACCTGATGGCGTCAAAGATGACTGTTTCCGTGACCCCAGCACCGCCTGGCTCGGACCCGACGGCGTATGGCGGATCGTCGTCGGAGCTGATCGAGACAATAACGGCATGGCGTTTCTGTATCAGAGTACTGATTTCGTAAACTGGAAAAGATACGAACAGCCTTTGTCGTCGGCAGATGGTACAGGAACTTGGGAGTGCCCGGACTTTTATCCGGTGCCGTTAAACAGTACCAACGGGCTGGACACGTCGGTATATGGTGGAGGCGTGAAGCATGTGATGAAAGCAGCTTTTGGAGGGCATGACTGGTATACAATCGGGACTTACACTCCTGATCGTGAGAATTTCTTGCCACAAAATGGGTTGAGTCTGAGCGGAAGCACTTTAGACCTGAGGTACGATTACGGCAACTTTTATGCTTCGAAATCATTCTTCGATGATGCGAAGAACAGAAGGGTTTTATGGGGCTGGATTCCTGAATCTGATTCCCAAGCAGATGATATCCAGAAAGGATGGGCTGGTCTTCAGGTGCTTTTTAATTTCTTCTTTAAATTTTCCTTCTTTCACACATAAAACGGTGTCGTAAACATGATTTGTTGCAGTCGTTCCCTAGGGCGCTTTGGATTGACAGAAGTGGGAAGCAGCTGATTCAATGGCCGGTGGAGGAGATTGAAAAGCTTCGTCAAAATGAAGTCAACCTCCAAAACAAAATACTTAAGCCTGGATCTGTCCTTGAAATCCAGGGCATTACTGCTTCTCAGGTTTGTACCTTGTGCATCAACACTTGTTCCTTTAAAATGTTGTGCCCTTGTGTGATTAAAAGTTGTATTTTTTCTTGTTGGGGTTTTATTAATAGGCGGATGTTACAATTTCATTCAAATTGGAGAATCTGAAAGAGGCAGAGGTTTTGGACACGACCTCGGCCGATCCACAAGCACTTTGTACCGAAAGAGATGCATCAGTGAAGGGTGTGTTGGGGCCTTTTGGGTTGTTGGCCATGGCATCTAAAGACTTGAAAGAACAAACAGCAATCTTCTTCAGGGTGTTCCAAAACCAAAATGGACGATACTCCGTGCTCATGTGTAGCGACCTTAGCAGGTTTGTTGTCATTCCCTCTGTTCGTTACATTTACGAACATTAATTCAATCGTTAAACGTCTCGTGTTTGTCTAATAAAATGGTGATTATTGAACTCTTTTACTTTTCAATGACTAATCTTTTTTATTCTTGTTTAAAAGATCTACTGTCAGGAGCAATATCGACACGACAAGTTTTGGTACATTTGTTGACATAAATCCTCAATACAATGAGATCTCACTCAGAAACTTGGTACGTAAAATGCTACCGGCCCACACATTTTTAAAATGTCATTTTGATTATTATATGATCCCGGTTGCTACTTTCATTAAGTATGCATATTGACTGACCCCTTAACTGTTGTTTCTTGAATTGTAACAGATTGACCACTCAATTATTGAGAGCTTTGGAGCGGAAGGCAAGTCATGTATCACAAGTCGGGTTTACCCAAAATTTGTTAACAACGAAGAAGCTCGTGTTTTCGCTTTTAACAATGGTACTCAAAGCGTCAAGATTTCACGAATGAGTGGTTGGAGCATGAAGAGCGCAGAATTTGTTGTGGATCAGAAGGTGAAGAGCGACACTTAGATTGCGATGCAACTTTTCGGATGTTTAATACTAATAGGTATTACTATTTTGGTTGAAAAGTTAAGTAAATAGAAGGAAGCCATTGGAGGCCAGGAGAGTTAGTTTGATAGCTCTTTTGTAAAGGTTATTCTTCATATCGTAGCTTCATTCCTTGTAAAAAATTTTGAACTTGTGCCATTTTTTATCTTTAGCATTTATAATTTATTATTACGCAAGATGTAATAATTTGTGCAAAGCTCATGATGCCATTGTAACAAATTATTGTTTCATTAATCTAATTTGCATATTCATGTTTTCAACTGTCTTTTGAGTTTTATAATACAGGTCAAAAGCGAATTTAGAACCCAAAAACCTTCAATCTCATAACAATGGTTGTTGTAGATGTGCAACGTTTTGTTTTATTTGTCTCTTGGGATTGTTAGGTCAACCATCTTCATTCCTGACTTTCAAATACGATTCAAAATAAAACATATTTTATATAAAAAAAATTTCAAATAACATTGTCACTAACTATCTTTATTTAAATACTAATTCTTTATATTTGAAGGAAACTTTTCGTTCCTTCAAAAATAATATTTATTATGGAAGAAATTAAGGACCTCATTGGAGAGGGAGAATGTCATTCAAAACATCAAATTTGAATTAAAAATAAAAAATATTTTTTTTAAAAAAAAGAGTAAATTACAGAATTGGCACTTGTGGTTTATTTAAAATTTTTAAAACGGTCTTTCAACCTTTAAAGTTGCAATTATCGACTCTCAACTTTTAAGTTGCAATGGCGGCCTCTCAAATCAATCATTACTTGCAGAAACGATCTCTCTGTTTCTACACTATTTAAAGCTGATGATTTTAATATTTTTTGAATTACAAGTTTGGTCAATCAACTACTTAATTTCATTTCACTTTTGGTCCTTTTCTAAAATTTTTATTTTTGTTTATAAATTTGAAATAATAATTTAAAAAATTATGATTTAATTCTTTATTAAATATGTTAGCATATTATTATTATCTTAATGTATTTTGACTTAACTAATTTATTATGTTAATATATTTGGATTTAAGTGCTAAACATAAATAATAATTATAATAATTATAATAATATATCTACTAAATAATTAAATAATAATTTGTTAAATTAATATTTCAAATTTAAAACCAAAAATAAGAATTTAAGAAAATGATCAAACTTGGAATTAAATAAAGATAGTGGAATGACCAAACTTATAATTGAGAAAAACATGCTAAAATCGTCAATTTTAAAAAGTTTAAAAAGAAAAGGATCATTCTACAAGTAAATTTGAGAAACTACCACTGCAACTTTAGAAATTGATGGGTCATTTTCATAATTTTAAATAAACCACGGGACCAATTTTGTAATTTAATTTTTTATAATTTTGACTTTTCCAAAATAATATTTTATAATTGTGAGTGTTAAAGACTTAGATATTTTTAATTCGGGCTTCTAAAAAGTCAATAATAAAACTGATAACCTCTAATTATTGAATCCCTAAATACGCGTTTGGTTTGCAGATTTTTTAACATTCATTGGAATTTACATTTAATATTCTATATTTGGTTCGTAGATTTCAGTAAAAATTTAAAATCTCAGAATTACTTAAATCACACCATTTTTGTTATTTAAAAACTCAGTCTCCCATTAGGATTTTAATAATGTGAATTCTTTAACAAAATCTTGATACATGAAAATGTTGCATTATATAAATCTTAAAAAAAAAAAAAATTGGGAACCAAACGACCCCATAAACTTTTAAACCAAGTAGTAAGGATTGAAGTGTTTTAACTCAAACAATTTAGATGTTACAGATTCATAAAAGAGAAACAAAATCTTGTAGCTTTAGTCACAAGTAGGGATGGCAATCATCACCCGATCCAATGATCATCCACCCGATCCAATCCACCGTTGGTGGATATGGACGAAGTTAAATGGATGAATATCGGATATGGAGCGGATATGGATGAATATTGGATAGGATATGAACGAAAATTTCTCATCCATGGATAATATCCATTTACCCGATATTAATATTTTCTTACATTTTTATGTTATGATAATATATAAATCTATATATATGTGTGTAATCTTTTATTGCATAACTAATTAATTAGATTTGAATGTAATAACTCATATTATTTTGTCATAACATTATTTATTTATGGGAAGAAAATGAGTTAAAGACCAAAAACCCATACCATTAGCTAATATAATCTTCTATTTAACTATCCTTTTTCTTGATAAACTCCATTAGACATCCTAACTCCAAAACTCCAAGTTCTAATTAGTTCGAACAATTTAGACTTCAATTTCTAAAGTGGTCTCTATTCAAAAACCTAATGATTGGTGTTATAATATTTATAAAAATTTTATGTTTTGTTTGTATTTGTTTTGAAGTATATTTGGATTAATCTTTTATTTAAACCAAACTATGTATTGCGAGTGACGACAATTGTTAAAACAATGCACTATAGTAATTAAAAAAAAAGTTTTTCTAATATCCAACGGACATCCACTTACCCGTTTCATCCGGTGGATATGGATGAATGAAATTAATTTGAATGGATATGAATATAGACGTGGATGATAAAAAACTTAATGGATATGGATATGGAGATGACTTCATCCTATCCATATTTTATCCATTGACATCCCTAGTCACAAGTATCAAAAATCACCCTCAAAAGATCTTGTAGCCAAACGTTTTGGGTCCACTCCGATTTTAAAAAGAATATTGTGTCTCGGTGAAAACAAACTCAAGTGGGGTTTAAAGATTCAAGAGTGATCACCATAATTTATAGTGGTTTTGATAATGGAAATTGTCACAAAATTATAATTTATTTTAAATCATGATCTATTTAGAGGGTGTTTGGATTTGCGTTTAAAAAAGTGCTGTAGCGTTTTGGAAACTAATAATCAGATAATAGTTGTGACAAAAAGTGTTGTCGGAAATGTAGTGTTTGGTTGAGCTTCTGCTGTTTGTTATCGTAATTATCAAATAATCAATTTTTAAAGTGTTTGGATTTTGCGTTTTAACTTGTAAAATGATCAAATATCACTTATTAAGCAAATAAGCTACATTTTTTTAACTTATGAAAAAATGTGGTAGTAATAACTCTAAACACAATTAATCACTTATTAAGGTATGCAATCCAAACACTTTAAACCAATTATTTGCGTTATTATAACGTAATAAGCTAATAATCTCATCTATAACACAAAACCAAACACCCCTTTAAACAGCATTGATTTAAGTTTTTTCAAATGACCAAATTACCATTGATAAGTTGTCAAAAATGTTACATAGTTATTCTTCAGTTATTTACACATCTCACACATGTTAGCTGATGTGATATTAAAGTAATTCTGATTTTTAAATTAGTTAAGGTTCATTTCATTCTTAATTAACTTGTATTAATTTATTAATTTGATAATTTTATTGTGCATCTTGTTCTTGTCACCTCCTCACAGCCGTTGTTGCCGCCCAACGGCGGTACCGCCACCCTCACCACTACTTTTGGCGCCATCACCGAGAAGGTTAATAAAGCCAAATCATTTACAAATCAAATCTTAACAAACTCATGCTTACACAAATACCATATCATATTTTAATTTAAAATCAAATTTAGAACTTACTCAAATCAAGATCTGGGAATAAACTAACTAAAGTAATCAAAATATTGAAAATAAATTGAACTTATACAAATCCAAACGATTATTCTTTTTGTTCTTAAAACTAGGAACATTATTCAAAATCTAATAATAAATAATCTTAAAAACCGACATAACCCAGCTTAAATCAAATACTTAAAAAAAACAAACTTAATTCAAATTTTTCATAAACTCGCAATATACGAAAACATGTCAAATCTGTGTTGAACCCGCAAAAAAACCTGGGAGAGAAGAAAAGAAAGGGGATGGTGCAAACTGCAATTGGAGGCCAAAATTGTAATAAATTAATTGTAGATACCAATTTTAAAATTTTGATCAAACCATAGGGATACTTTTGCAAATTATTCTAATATTTATTGTATTAAAAGAAAATTTTTGTAAGATATTACAACTAGTTATGGTATTATTTTATATGAAAATTAATGTGTTCTTTTTCCCATTTTCTAATGAGCACTTCTAGATTTAGATATTGAATTTAGACATTAATGGCATAAAATATTTGGGTTTGTTGAATATTTATTAATGAATTGTCACTTTTTAGTCTTTTACTATGGTTAGAGAAAATTGGGTGGTTGTGATTATAATTAAGCAACAGGTGATGGCGATGGGCATATCGACTAATTAACACCAAAGTTGGCCCTTTTGGATCAAATGGATTTTTTTTTTTCCTTTTTTGAATTCTTTAGTAATTTTATGTTACTTGGTTGGGTTTCTTTTAGAAATTATATATATATGTGTCAATTTGTTGATGCTTTTTAAATAATATATAATTTCATTTTATAAAGATTCATTTGTGTTTACTTAATCATAAAGACCACAATGTCTTTGTCTAGCATAAAATGAAATCAATAACCTGCGTTTGTTTGTAGTTTAGTAGGGTTACAAGGTTGATATTTCAGTAATCTCAATCGGTCCATGTTAGGACCCCCAGACCTATCACGTGATAGGTAAATTAAGTTGACCTAGCGATAAAACAACTAGTTTCAACGGACCAGTTCTATCATTCTACCTTGAACCATTGACATTTGTTAGATAGGCTCAAATTTACCAATGTTCTTTCCAATTGGTTTACAAACTTACACGTCTAGAGGCTCCGAAATGCATTGGTAATGAAGGAAGTAGACGATAGATTTTTTCAAATATCTGTAAGTGTGAAATAGTTTATTCAAAGAAGCAAGTGAAAGAGTAGTAGGTTTTTCTCAACTCCCAAAGTTTGTTGTTTCACATACTAAAAACTTTAATCATCAATAGGATTGTTAACTTTAATTATAACTCAATAATTTAACCATATTCAACATTTTATAAATCATAAATATTTTGAAACTTAGGATGGTGAGAGTACCCATCATTCCCGCTTTACATCTTTCTGCTCACGTGTACGCCACATCAATTTTTATCTCTTAACTCCTTTCATATTTCATCGTTGAAAATACTCATCCTTTTATTCTAACACTCCAACACACTAATTTAAAGAGAGAGAGAGAGAGAGAAAAAGAAATAGATGAGAACCAAAGCGGGGTGGAGAAGCCGGGGTGTGAGGCTTTTGCTCGGGACCATGACAGGGAGGGTGGTGTCGTCAAACCGGAAGGCAGGGAGACTAACGTGGAGGCCTTCCCTTTCAAGCGGGATGAGTAATTTGCACAGTCTTATGGACTCGAGTAGTCCTTCATGTGTATGTGTGTGTATAATATGGTTCGTGTGGAAACCTATAAAAGTACAGAGTACTCTGTGTATCTGTGAAAACACGGAATTCAAATGTGAACATGTTGCAAAGAATTTTTTAACTTTTTTCGTATTCACATAGATACATATAATGTAACATTATTTGTTAAATATTACACATATTCACACCTTCTAGCATTTTAATAGTCATGTGGACGTGAAAAATTGTATATGAACATACGTTCACAACAATACCGTTAATCTGAACATGCATGTTTCACATAGTTATAGTGTGTGTTTATGTGTGATTTTTTGTAAATAGTCTTGTATTGTTAATTTAAATATGATTATGAAAAAAAAAAATTGATCTTAAGCGAGGTACCCACGATACTTAGCAAGATTAGTAGCATTCATTTGAACTGAAATCTATACATATACGTATCCTAAAATAATGAAAGTAGAATTCATTTACAATAGTTTTTGCGTTAAAAAACACGATCTGCGTAGTATTACATAACTTAACTCTGTCATAAACGAGATGAATGTATTATGTAAGCGGAATAAAGGAGGTTAATGTAATTTCAATATTTTCAAGCCAAGAGGACACAAAAATTGTGGATAAGATTGTAGACAAGATGATGTGGAATGAATTGAACAGATTTCAAATTTATGTTTTTAAAATTGAAAATGGTCCACGTCACTCGACCCGATTAGGAAAACAGTCCAAGTCCATCAATAATCAATCGTACCCGCCCCCACTCATTTCCACAAATAATTAAACTCCTCCTGTTCGGCTGTTTCTACAAACAGTTAAAACTATTTTTTTTTAATTAAATCCGACAATTATTTTTCATCGTACAAAAACCTGCAGCTGATTAAAACTTATTGAAATAAATGTTTTTAAAAACAATTGTTTGCCAACCCGATGAATCGGTTGCAATTGCTGACCAACTATTCGTTGACGAACATTTTTCCAACGAACTCACTTATCTGTGTTTAATTATTGAAATTCACATTTCTTGTTGAATTCTTTGTACAAATCTGTGTATTTTTGTTGGAATTTGCTTTCTTAATGAAATTGCACTTGTCAATGGTAGCCTAACTTTCAAATGGTTAAAACCAATAATATTACAATTCCATGATATTTTGCAGGTTGGGGTTTTAATCACAAAAATGGTTAAACTTGGAGGTTTTTACACAAATATCACTTCCTATAATCCTATCAAATTAAATATTTGCAATTTTATAAGTAGTTATTTTTTTATGGAAAAATTATCAAGAATGATAATATAAAATACAAAAATTGACAATAAAGTTAATGTGACATTTTTTAGGCCAAGAATGGAAACATAAAACTCAATTTTGACAAAAAAAATGGTATTGATAACCAATTAAGAAGTAAAATTTTAATTTTTATGTTCCATTTTTTGTAAAATAATAACATTTGATTATCTTTCTTTGCCTAAAATTTAAATTTCATGTCTATTCTTAATCAAAATATAATTTTATGTTATCTTTCTCGGTCTAAAAAATTTTATAATAACTTTTATTGTCAAATTATGTATGTTGTACTACTTCTCTTGGTAATTTTTTTCTATGTTTATTTATAAACAAACTTAAATAGGTATATTTGTTTACATAATTAACAAAGTATTAAGAAGTAATATTGTTTTGTTAAACCACATGACTACATAAGGTCAAGCTGTGAGGAATTGAATTAGATCATAAAGCAACCTTTTACATCATATTTGTTATGTAGCAACATATGTGTGCCGTTTCATGTGATCATATTATGTTAAATTTATGATAAGTTATAAGTCTTTAATAAATTAAAATTTTAATCAATCTAAGTTGATGGTATTATCAATTTTTTTAATTATTCTATGAATAATTATAACATGATAATATTTTTTTAATCTTAAGATACTAATATGTAAATGTAAGACGCAAGCTTTTGAAACCTTAAATCAATTCAATACAAGTTTGCTAGGCCAATAAAGTAAAATACGATAAATTTTTACAGAAATATATAGAAAAGAAAAAAGAATTAGAAAATGCACTAGTTCCTATCCCTTGCTTGGTTCTTGCTAATGTCTGGACATTGCTAGTCTTGGTAACTTGTTTTATCTGCTATCAAACTATTACATTGTGTTCTCCAATTTCATCATTAACGGAAGGGAAAGGAAAAAGAACCAGGGACGGCAATGGAAAGTATCAAACAGGAAGAAGAACACGTCAAGATTGAAGAACACGATTTCAAACGCTCCTTTGTTTCTTACTCTTTCTCTCGAAATTCGGGCGGATTGAATTTTGGGGGACCACCCATTTCCCCATTTCATCCCTCAAGAACTTTGAAGAACATGACCAAATTCAGTAATCGATCCTTTGTCATCTGTCTCCCTTCATCTCCTTCACTTTTCCTTCAAAAAGAACACAACATTAAGTGACGTTTGGTTCACAGAATGTATATGAAGGAATTGGAATTTTAATTTTAGTTGTTAGTGTGTTTGATAGTGAATGTAAAAGAAATTGGTTTAACGATATATGTTGGAATCTAATTTCTTGTATGGATTGGAATCTAATTCGTGTTTAAGTTGAAAGGAATGTTAAATTTGATGTCAAATAAATAAGATTTAGTTCTTCTTATTTGTTAGCAAAAGTTATATATGAATGTAAATTTGAGTTATATTTCCTTCTAATTTCATTCTACGAACCAAAACTCAAAATTTTAATTATGTTACTTTTTACTAATTGCATATCATCTATCATTTTAAAATAGTATTAAAAATGTGTAACTTGATAAATGAACGTTGAAAAACTTTTAAGATATATGGGACATAAAATGTGAATTATTGATTAAAAAAAAACTTAGAATTAGAAGAGGTTTGTGAATATAAGTTTTTAAAATTAAAGATTAGCAGAATGGTGATGTAGTGCTAAATTTTGAAAAATGAGAAGCTATTTACATTGGAGATCTTGTAGTAACTTCAGTTCAATTACAAAACGTAACTTAATAAAAATTATAATGTATCATGATGAAAAACATAACTCTCAAGTTTTAATCATGCTTTAATATATCATTTGATAATGAAGAGCAATCAACCAAAATATAAGATCATCATTAGTCAAACACATTATAGGTTTATTAAGAGTACACAAGTCAAGCCTGCCTTGTTAAAACAACAAAAAAAAAAAACTCAAAATGTTATTTAATTCGACAATCGTTGTAAGAAATATTGTTTCATCTACGTACTTACCTTGGATCAAACACTAATGTATTTTTATTTTGCTAGAATTACGGTGAATGACTATGAACAGAGAAACTTCATGTTTTAACATAAATAGGGTTTATACATGTCGTATTAAAAAATATATGAAAAAATAATGATGGAGATTCACAAAAACCTGGAAAGCGGTCATATACAAAGGAAAGAAAATATAAAATCCTTCTTCGAATAATTTTATGTTTTAATTTACAAGTCATACAATATGTTTTATTTTTAATAAGTCATGGCATCAAAATTTCAAACAGTCAATAATTTGCCTTATTTGAAGGTTAAAAACAATATTTCCAAACAAAGTGGCCTCGTTTGTTATGTTAATGTTACCTTAATAGGTTAATTAATTTAAAATATTACGACTAATAAATTAATAATCCACATATACTGTATAGAGAAACAACCAAATATTTTATAAATATATGAAATATAAAAAATGCAAAAGTCACACGAATGTTGTGCTGGCAGCCTTATCCAAATCGATCCAACATGTCAGATTGACAGTCCACCCACGTAATTACACTTTCTTTTACTTTTTTTTTTTCTTTACAGAAAATGATAAATAAAATTTTGAATTCAATAAAATTTTTAGGTTAATAACTTAAATTATAATAAAAAGAGTAAATTACAGAAATAGTCCCTGTGGTTTGCGTAAAACTTTGGATATGGTCCCTGTGGTTTCAATTTTGCATAAATGGTCCTTATTTTCACTGTTTACTTGCAAAATGGTCCCTCTGCCGTTAACTTTAACAATCAAATGGTTAAATATTTTATAATGACCATTTTACCCTTTTGTTTGATAACATTTTGGTACCTCAAGTTTGTAGTTCATTTTAATTTTGGTCCCTCAAGTTATTTTTTTTTTATTTAACACTCTTCATTATTATTATTAATATTATTATAACTATTATTATTATTTATTATTAACTTAACTTTTTAATAATTTAATATATTTTTTTAATTTAAATTACAAACTTATTTATTCCTTTTATTATAAACAATTGTATCAAATTAGAATCGATTTTCTTTTTTAGGTTTTTCGAGTGAAAAATACAAACATTTTATATTGTAGTTTTCCAAATCAAAGAAATTTGAACCTTAAGCTTTTATTTGTTTTTACAAACGAAAAGAAGTTACTAACCATACATGTTTTAAGTTTTTTCATTTTAAAACGTAAAAAGCTACGAAGACCAATCCGTTTCTTTTTCTGCACCAAAAAATTCAACTCATTCCAATTTTTTTTTTTGGAAAACGATAATAAATACAAACAATTCTGTTATTAGTTTTTGCAAATGAAAAAACTACGAATAATTCTGATTTTCAGGTTTTCCAAACAAAAAAATCATTTTATTTTTCTAGTTTTTCGAATCAAACAATTACCTTTTATTTTTTTCTCCGAACGAAAAACTACGAACCATAACGTTTAAAAGTTTTTTCATAAAAATGAAATAGTGTGTAGCCTTTTTGTTCAGAAAAACTAAAAAATTGGAATGGTTTGTAGCTTTTTACGATTGGAAAATGTTAAAAACGTAATGATTAGAATAACATAAAAATCGAAAAAAAAATACACTCATTTTGAGTTTTTTAGCTTTTTCCAGACGTACAAAATACGATTTTTCAAAAAATAAAATAGTCTATTTTTTTGTTTGGTTTTTTTCTTATACTAATCATTACGTTTTTTATTTTTTCCAATCATAAAAAACTACAAATCATTCCATTTTTTAGTTTTTCCAAACAAAAAGGCTACACACTATTTCATTTTTTAAAAAAACTTTAAAACGTAATGGTTCGTAGTTTTTCGTTTGGAGAAAAAAATAAAAGATAATGGTTTGGTTCGAAAAACTAGAAAAATAAAATGATTTTTTTTGGAAATACTGAAAATCAGAATTATTCGTAGTTTTTTCGTTTGCAAAAACTAATAACAAAATTGTTTGTATTTATTTTTGTTTTCCAAAACAAAAAACCGGAATGGCTTGAATCTTTTGGTGCAGAAAAAAAAAACAGATTGGTTTTCGTACCTTTTTACGTTTAGAAAATGAAAAATTTAAAACATGAATGGTTAATAACTTTTTTCTGTTTGTAAAAACAAATAAAAGCTTAAGGTTTAAATTTCTTTGGTTTGGAAAATTACAATATAAAAGGTTTGTATTTTTTCATTCGAAAAATCTAAAAAAACGAAATGGATTCTAATTTGATACTATTGTTTATAATAAAAGAAATAAATAAGTTTGTTATTTAAATTAAAAATATATTAAAATATAGGAAACTTAATAAACAATAAATTAATATGTAAAGAGTTAAATCAATAATAAATAATAATAACAATATTAATAATGATAAAAGAGTTAAATAAAAAAATTTACTTGAGGGACCAAAACTAAAATGAACTACAAACTTGAGGGACCAAAATGTTATCAAAGAAAAGGGTAAAATGGTCATTATAAAAGATTTAACCATTTGATTGTTAAAGTTAACGGCAGAGGGACCATTTTTGCAAGTAAACAGTGAAAATAAGGACCGTTTATGCAAAATTGAAACCACAGGGACCGTATCCAAAGTTTTATGCAAACCACAGGGACCATTTATGTAATTTACTCTAATAAAAATTAATAGGAACATTTATAAAAGTATGTTGCAAGTTACAAGTTTTAATTTATTTATATTGAATGTTGGATGTTAGAAAAAAACTCGATTTTGGCTAGGGGTGTGCAAAATAACCGAACCCGAATAACCCACCCGAACCGAACCTTATTCGGGTTAAATGGGTCGGGTTATTCGGTTTCGGTTTTGTTAATCGGGTTAAATGGTAACCGAATAAGGATTTCGGTTCGGGTATCGGGTGTGAAGTAAAAAATTCGGGTTACCCAAATAACCCGAATAAATAACCCAAATAACCCATCTATCAATAATTAAAAAATTAATAATAATAATATATCATCCCCTTACGTCTACTTTAGTAAAGATGTAGGTTTTTAATTTTACAAACCAAAAACATGTCTCTTTTCAACTCTTCCATGGTTCCCCATATATTAAATATAAATATTTATACACTTAATTTTATACTTTTTAACCGTTTAACCCGTTCTAACCATTTTGCCCAACCCATTTAACTCATTTAAACCATTTTATAGAGGATTCTATTTTTATACTAAAACCGATTAACCCAATTAACCCAAACCGAATAACCCGATACCCATTTAACCCAAAACCGATTAACCCGTTCTCTTATTTGGTTCGGGTTCGGGTACTTATCATATACCCTCATACCCGAATAACCCGAACCGAATAACCCGAAACCCGTTTAACCCGCCCGAATAACACCCCTAATTTTGGCACATATGGAGTGAGTCAAGGGTATGTTTTGTACGATTAGTTAGAGCTGTGAGCTAAAATTTTCTAGTAGCTATGGCTTTTGTGAGCTGTAGTTTTTGTAAAACAGTTAGAGCTTTTTGTTTTTGTAAATGCATTTGAAAAATATAGTTGTAGTTCTACCTTTTAATATTAAATGACATAAATAAACATTTATATTAATTAAAAATTGTAGTTTATAATTATTTGGATGGTAAAAATGTAATTTTATTTCACTAAAAACTCAAGCTTATTTTGAAAGTTACATCAAGTTGCTTCTCGTAGAAGAGTTTTGAAATCAGAATCAAAACATTAAGCTACTATCAACCAAACGTATCTTTTCAGCTTAAGCTTCCAAAAATATAAACTAGATGTAGCTTCAAGCTGAACCTTTTAGTAGCCGGAGCTTTTAAAAGCTTTAGCTTTTGAAATAAATGGAGCTTTTAACTTTTATAAATGCGTTTAGTATAAGTAGTTATAGCTGTAACCATGGTTGTTAAGATCGCGAATAAGATCGTAGGATTGGTCGATCCTACCAAGTGATTTTCGGGCATGATCGGTGTAGGATCGTTTTATAACAAGATCGGACGTAGGATCGTGGGATCGTTCGCAGGATTGTAGGATCGGTCATCGATCCGATCCTACTTTTTACTTGGTTCGGACTCTTTTAACCGGGTTCTTATGGTATCGTTTACTGAATCGATCCAACTTTTTACCTAGATCCAACCATTTTATCCATTAGGATAGTGAATCAAATTATAGGATGTATGGTTGGTTGACGTGTTCTGGATAACCATAAACATTTTAAACATGAATGTATTATAATTATTATTTTAAAGTTATGTATTATTAATTTTAAATGACATTGAAATAGATTAATATTAATTTTAAAGTTATGTATTATAATTATTATTTGTGTAAAAAAATGATTTTGTTACGTCAAAGCTCAATATTCTTTTGAATGTTACTTTAAGTGGTTTTTTTCCATGGAATAGCTTTTAAAAACTTTTATTTCTGAATCAAAAGTTTAAACTTGTGTCAATCAAATTAAGTTCTTAAAAAAATCAAAAGTTAAAACTTCTAAATCGAATAACACCCCTACAAAAACATAGAAATAAATACGGTACAAATGAAAAAATGTCCATCGTAGTCACGTAGGTTACAAATACGTTGGAGGAACAAGTCAAACATTCGAGATTGGTTGTTTGTTTGTTATGCCGCCCAATTTCTAAGATTTTGTGGTCAGGCCTTACTCATAAGCGGGGTCCACAGATCGCTTTTCTTTCCCCACCCACCAGTTGCACTCTGGAAACCGCTTTAGTTTACTTACAAATAGACAGGTGTCACCATCCCATTAGTTTATTGCCCAATGCTTTGTTCTTTAAATCGTAAAGTTCGCGCTTTTCAAATAAAAATATCATTATCCATTGTTTAATTAAAAAAAATCATTTTTGCACATTCAACACACACACATACATGAGTTTATACTAACATACGACATGTCTAAAAATTCAGTATACCAAAAATACAATCTTTAAAAAATGTTGATTTAAACTTTTTTTTTTTTATAAAAATAAGTTTAATTTAACAATATAAAATCACTTGTAAAAGTTACATATAACCACACGTATGAATAATCAATAATTCATATAACTTTTTATAAATTTATGTGATTTAATTTTCAAGTCTTAATATATAAAAATATGATCATTTTAAGAAAATATTATCTTAATATTGATTTATACATGTTTATGTAAAAAAAAAAATAAAGAAAATTTTTTATTTAAAAGGTACTTTCACACACACATATAAAATCATCTTGTTTTACATAACGAATAGTCTTCTTTCCATAAAGATATATAAACCGTCTTAGTCTGCTGCAAATATCTTAATAGTATTGGACAATCGCCTCTATGAAAACAGACAACAACTTAGAATGGGGAGAGTGAAACCTCGCATCCTAAATTTCACTACATGTCACATTAGTTTTCTTTAATCACCTCTTATGTCATTCCAAAATACTTCAAAATGAATGTGACATGTTCCTCAAATCTTTAAAAAACTTTTTTTTCTCAATTTTTAATAATAAAAACTAAAAGAGATGGGGAAGAGAAGCCGCATACAAGAAGACCAAGTCGAAATGGAGGGGGTTTGGGGCGGGTACAGTTTGGGAGATGATGTTAGACAGTTAGAGCTTGGGGTTGCGTACCATATATATGGGAGGCATGAGGAACGCACCCTCAAGCCATACCCTCCCCTTCTATATGCATAGGACGTGTAACAACATATATAATTTTGTTATCAAAGTCTATGTCAAAAACAAATAAGTAGAAAGTTATAATATTTTAAACAATTATTTGTGTAGACAATTCCATTTGTTAATTGTTATAATATTGTGGAGTCAAATTAATTATCTTATCAACCAGACTCATAAACATAAATTGTTTAATTTAAATACATTTATTTATTAAATATGGAAGACCAAAAGAGCAAAACACATTAAACGCCTAAATACAATGAAGTAATCAATTTGGTCTTCTACAGCAGACGGATTATATCATTCCTTATCTTTATTCTAACATGAAATCAAAATATCCATGAAAAATATCTAAAAACCCTTTGCTCAATAAACCAAAGAAGTAAAACAAACACCAAATATAATACAAAAATCTAGATTGGAAAATTATTAAAATAATTTCCTGAAAATTCAATCCCAAGTCATATATTATTTATTAAAAGAAAACTAAATTGAGTATATTAGGAAACTTGTTTCTAATTTACCATCTTTCAAGTTATCAATAAAAAAATTTATGGTTTTAAAAAGAAATATTAAAAAAAAATGTGTAATAAAATATGGAAATAAAAAAAAAAAGAAAAGTAATGAGAAAAGAAGTAGCTAGTGGTGATGAAGTACCCTTTATTTTATGTTAGGTAGGTAGCATCCAAATATTCCACGTCATGCCAAGTGGATTGAAGGTAATGGATTCCATATTATCCATTGGAACAGTAATCATCCACCTCACCACCAACAGCTTTCCCTCTTAATTATTCTATTCTCGACAAAATCTTGGATCTTTCAGACAGGTGAATCATCATATTCATTTACAATGCTCTTGTTTTCATGCTAACTATTTTCATCCTCAATCAAATTCTTACAGATTAATCAAACCACTTCTAGCACAACAGTATACCGCGTTAAAAGTAACTTCAAGATTGAATGTTCGAATCTTATTGTAAACAAACTTATAAATTTAAGAGTAGGTTCATATGAAAATGTATTTTGCTTTACGAAAAAAAAATAATTATAGATTAATTATTTTGTGTAACAAGTTAAAATGTAGGATTTAGAAAAGTATATTTACACACTTGTCGTTAAAAAAAAAAATCATATACACTCTCCTATGATGTCTTCCTTGAACTAAAAAGAATGTATAATATTACAACTGATTAAATAAATCTATCATTAATTAATTGTAATGACTTGTAATTAATATATATGTAACTAATTTGTAACACCCCTCCCGATCCCGGAAATGCCACGTCATTACAATACACAGGTGGCAGCATCGCAATGTTCTATTAAACACATGTCACAGGATAAACTAGAATCGCTGACAATTTAAAACTTTTATACAAACACAATCAACATATACTCCACTAATCACATGAGCTGAACTGTACAGATTACTACGCGAAACTAGCACAAAGCCTTCCAGATAATCCCTGCTCCCAGATCTACAAGCACAGCTACTGAACCCTTCACTGAAACCCTGAACACGGAAGACTCGAATACGTAAGCTCGAAAGCTCGTGAGTACTCGAGGGTTGGACTCTGCACAATAAACACATAACAAGCGTACACATAGCACATACACACAGCACAAACCCTAACTCTGTCTCTGGCAATCAACATCACGATGCAGGTATGAACACATACATGAGATCCCAAGCCCTGCACACAGAATCACTAAGGGGGAAACCCTTCCCCAGCTAACGACCGTGCGCACCGGTGGTTAGCTCACACCCTGTAGCACGGGCGCGAACCGGCTACAGGCCCTGCCGTGTATACACGCCCCAAGGACTGTTAGGGACAGTCAACCCGCGCGATAACCCATCGTGAATCACCGTCCGTATGGAACTCTCCACGGACCCCCGGACTGGATCTCATCTCATGCACATATATCACATATGTAAGAATAGAATCATACCTGAAGCCCACGTCCCTGTCTCATACACAGCACAGCACAATATACACAAATAGCACGACACAACTCAGAAAACGGAGCGCTCGTTTGGAAAAGACTCGGGTACTCACCTGATTAGTCCACTAATCCCGGAATCTCTGACTCGGCTCGTCTCGCTGACTCGTCCCTGAAATTACACAAATCCCAACTCGTTAGTCCCAATTCCAACCGACACCACCACTTGACTCATGATAAACGCAACCCGACTCGAACCCAAATCGACCCAACGAAACCCCAAATACTCAAAACCGACCCCCAAATATCCCAAAATTCGGCCAAACACCCCTCATAGACCCGAACCAACCGCACCCGGCCCTGCACCCCGATCGCGCCCGCGCCCCATCCTCCATCGCGCCCGCGTCCCGCCCAGCCGCATCGCGACCACGCTCGCCCGAGCGCGGCCGCGCTCCCTGCGCTCGTCTTCTTCCTTGCTTCGTTGATCTGCTGCTGCCCAGGAGTACAAAACTCCATTTCCTCCGACTTCCAGCAAGAAAACACATATTTCTCATACATACTATCCCACACATGTCCCATAATCTTTCATGAGATTCCAACAATACATAACTCAATTTTTTTTTGAAGCAAAACCTTAAACTTCTTACCTCAAAACTCAAGATTTGCTTACCTTTGAAATCTCAAACCCAAAGATGAAGATGGAGATTGAATTTCAGCACCTCAAACTCAAATTATGGAGCTGATTCTGCTGCTCTAAGAAAACCCACGTACACACACTAATTTCACACACACTTCACACTTTCTTAATCTGGAAGGAAAGCAAAGAAGAAATACGTACATATTCTTTTCTATTTTTAGCGGGTTCCAACCCATTAACCCGAACCCGATACCCCATTTTCATAATTAAAATCCACTTTACCCAATTAATTCCACGAACTCAAATATACAATTAATCCACTAAATTTATTACCCGATGCCACGTAACTCGCAAACCCGACACGTATAATCCACTACTCGGGCTATTATTGGACCCTCGCAATAATAATATATTAAACATCCACTAAAATAATTCCACATAATAACTCTGAAAACGGGATGTTACAAATCCTCCCCTCTTAAAAAGATTCCGTCCCCGGAATCTATCGCAAACCATTCGCAAATACACATCTCTGTATTAAATCCCCGAAATCTTAACTCATAACTCTCGATATAATTATCAACAACTCTGATAAATTCGCATTTGAACTCTGAATGTCATAATCATCACTGATACACATATTTATTTCAACTCTCGAAACAAGTCGACTCCCTCGAATCTTTAACTCAGTTAGGCAATCCACTAATAGCTCAATTAAATCCCCTAATTCACATATCGGCAACTGATAGATCCTCTATTCACAGAATCTTCACGTGGCGTCACCTCATAAGCCACTAAATCCACATATGATCTCAATCCATCGATTTTCACTCTCTTTTATCACATACTCGCATAACTCCATATAGATTATCCACTAACACAACACATAAAGACATCTCCATCGAATCACTAAACGCAAGCTCATAAACATGGTTAAAATCACAAAGGGGTTAAATCCATTCTCAATAGACTAATCCACTATCACGGCAAAATTCTCAACTCTTTTCACCATAACAGATAAACGCATCTCGCAAAGCACAATATCACAGATAGGGATAGCACACACAAGAATTTAAATCCGCTATCAATATGATGATCCACTAGTACATCACAAAAATTCGCAATAATACTCACGCGGCTCACATAGCTCCACAAGACTAATCCACTAACATAGCACAATTCTGAATTCAAAGGCTCAACTCACAATAAACCCTTATCTAACACATTGACTCCACATATACACCCCAAGCATAACGACCCCATTCAGCCCATACACACAATCCCGCCCCTCTGTCACTGAATCCCACAGCCACAAACACATTCACAATAATTATTCATATAATTTGATCCACTAACATGACACAATGCCCAATTCCAGAACTCTGATAACCCATCTTACCACAATATATCCCACTTTCGCACACATACCCAGATATACCAACTCTATATATAACCCATACACAGCCATCCCACACCCCTGTCACGGAGCCGCATAATTACAGACACCACGAAGCAGTCACACACAACAGAACACATACACTTATCACAGACATAGCTCAATAGTCTGCCCCACAACTGACACACACTCAAGTAAGCTCAGAAAAACATACCCGGAATCACATCAGTAGCATCTCGAGCTTCCTCTGCAGTCGCCTGAAACACCCGACCCCGCGCCCGAGAATCATGACGACCAGATGACGACGGCTCTGCTCTGGCCCCACTAGAACTCGCACCCTGCACTGCCGGTCCCGGCTCTGGACAGTCTCGTACTCTGTGCCCTGGCCTCCCACAACGGAAGCACAACGGCTCTGGGACTGTACACGTGGCGGCAGCATGCCCACGCTGACCGCATCGATAGCACCTGGGCACGCACTGCCCACTATGGCGTCGGTGGCATCTCGGGCACTCCCGATCTCCAACCGAACTGTCTCCCCTATCGCCCCCATCTCGAGGCCTCTGCCCTACACTGCTCTGGCTCTGCCCTACATATCTCGAACTCTGCCTCTGACTCTGACTATCCGATCGCTGGCTCTGTCCCGGTCCACTCGACCTCCGCTCCCTATCCCTGTCTCTGTCTCTATCTCGATCTCGTCTGTCTCTTGAACTCTGACCCGAACGCCGCTCCCTGGAATCGTCTCTGGAATGCCTCCGGTCTCTCGAGGACCGCTCAGGAGTCCTCGCACGTCGACGCTGAGAAGATGGCTCCTCCCTCTGCTTGGCTATCTCCCGCTCCCTTATGCGGGCCATCTCCAATGCTCTGGCAAATGTAGGCATCTCGTGCATCCCAACGAACTCTCTGATGTCAGCTCGCAGTCCATCAACGAATGCATCAACCTTTCGCTGCTCGGTGGCGATGTGGTGAGTCGCAAACTGGGAGTACTCATTAAACTGGTCCACGTACTGCTGCACTGTCATCTCACCCTGCTGCAGATGCAGGAATCGCCGCTCCATCTCCCGCCTCTCGTCTCTAGGAATGTACTGCAGCTCGAACACAGCCCTAAACTGATCCCAGGTCATCGCAAAAGCTGCAGAATATGTCATAGCCGACTCAATAGATTTCCACCACTGCAATGCCCCTCCTCTTAACAAATAAGCCGCATATCCCACCATATCTCTCGGCTCCACATGCGCAACTCGAAAGGCAGCCTCTACCTCGCGTTCCCATGCCATAGCCATCCCTGGCTCACCCCCACCTCTGAACTCCGGCGGATTCCCAGTCATGAAATCCTTAAACGAACCCCCTCGCCGTGATATAGATGAAGAAGCACCCGTGCCCGTATCCTGACCACTCCCAGCACGTGGTCCCATACTCTGATCCTGTTCCCGCTCCTGTTCTCTCTGCTGCCTGTAAAACTCAGTCAATACCCCCAGAAGCTCTGACTTACGAATGAACTCGTCCCCAGTCGGCTTGCCCGCGCCGGATCCCTCGCCCTGATCTGCCATAACTATCTGCACAAATCAAAACAATTGAGAACCACTAATAAATCACCCGGCGTCATACACTAAGCCAGGTTAGTTAATTCCACCAAAATCAATCGCAATAGATCCCCCACGGATCGAAACAAGGTTTAAGTTAAGCATCCACTAATGATACTCAGACTTCAAACCACAAGCTCTGATACCATGATGTAACACCCCTCCCGATCCCGGAAATGCCACGTCATTACAATACACAGGTGGCAGCATCGCAATGCTCTATTAAACACATGTCACAGGATAAACTAGAATCGCTGACAATTTAAAACTTTTATACAAACACAATCAACATATACTCCACTAATCACATGAGCTGAACTGTACAGATTACTACGCGAAACTAGCACAAAGCCTTCCAGATAATCCCTGCTCCCAGATCTACAAGCACAGCTACTGAACCCTTCACTGAAACCCTGAACACGGAAGACTCGAATACGTAAGCTCGAAAGCTCGTGAGTACTCGAGGGTTGGACTCTGCACAATAAACACATAACAAGCGTACACATAGCACATACACACAGCACAAACCCTAACTCTGTCTCTGGCAATCAACATCACGATGCAGGTATGAACACATACATGAGATCCGAAGCCCTGCACACAATATCACTAAGGGGGACCCTTCCCCAGCTAACGACCGTGCGCACCGGTGGTTAGCCACAACCCTGTAGCACGGGCGCGAACCGGCTACAGGCCCTGCCGTGTATACACGCCCCAAGGACTGTTAGGGACAGTCAACCCGCGCGATAACCCATCGCGAATCACCGTCCGTATGGAACTCTCCACGGACCCCCGGACTGGATCTCATCTCATGCACATATATCACATATGTAAGAATAGAATCATACCTGAAGCCCACGTCCCTGTCTCATACACAGCACAGCACAATATACACAAATAGCACGACACAACTCAGAAAACGGAGCGCTCGTTTGGAAAAGACTCGGGTACTCACCTGATTAGTCCACTAATCCCGGAATCTCTGACTCGGCTCGTCTCGCTGACTCGACCCTGAAATTACACAAATCCCAACTCGTTAGTCCCAATTCCAACCGACACCACCACTTGACTCATGATAAACGCAACCCGACTCGAACCCAAATCGACCCAACGAAACCCCAAATACTCAAAACCGACCCCCAAATATCCCAAAATTCGGCCAAACACCCCTCATAGACCCGAACCAACCGCACCCGGCCCTACACCCCGATCGCGCCCGCGCCCCAGCCTCCATCGCGCCCGCGTCCCGCCCAGCCGCATCGCGACCACGCTCGCCCGAGCGCGGCCGCGCTCCCTGCGCTCGTCTTCTTCCTTGCTTCGTTGATCTGCTGCTGCCCAGGAGTACAAAACTCCATTTCCTCCGACTTCCAGCAAGAAAACACATATTTCTCATACATACTATCCCACACATGTCCCATAATCTTTCATGAGATTCCAACAATACATAACTCAATTTTTTTTTGAAGCAAAACCTTAAACTTCTTACCTCAAAACTCAAGATTTGCTTACCTTTGAAATCTCAAACCCAAAGATGAAGATGGAGATTGAATTTCAGCACCTCAAACTCAAATTATGGAGCTGATTCTGCTGCTCTAAGAAAACCCACGTACACACACTAATTTCACACACACTTCACACTTTCTTAATCTGGAAGGAAAGCAAAGAAGAAATACGTACATATTCTTTTCTATTTTTAGCGGGTTCCAACCCATTAACCCGAACCCGATACCCCATTTTCATAATTAAAATCCACTTTACCCAATTAATTCCACGAACTCAAATATACAATTAATCCACTAAATTTATTACCCGATGCCACGTAACTCGCAAACCCGACACGTATAATCCACTACTCGGGCTATTATTGGACCCTCGCAATAATAATATATTAAACATCCACTAAAATAATTCCACATAATAACTCTGAAAACGGGATGTTACATAATTTGTGAACTACGTATTACGTGAATAGTCTTTAACAAATAATTAGTTACATAAAATGTATAAAAACTTAGAATTAACAAAAATACTAATCATTATTTAAAAAGAAAATACAAAAATAAGACTGTTATTTATCATTTTACGAACCAAACGAGACCTCAGAGTGAACATCTCGGAAACAAAAGATATAGTCTAACAATACGAGCCAAGGACTACTTAATATTATTATTTATGTTTAACTTAGAAATAGGAATTGCAAAATTAAAAGGGTAATGAGCTTTAAGATTTAGAAAAGTATAATTACAGATTTGTCGCTAAAAAAATCATATATACTCAACTAATATTTGTAGGGCGAATCATTAAAAATAACAATAACTTTATGTTTTTTAGTATTTCTAACGACATTAATTATCTTTTATCATTGATAGCATTAACATTTATATTTATTTATCATTTATAATAAAAATTAATATAAATGATAAAAAAATATAAAGTTTAATGATATTGATGATACAAAATACAAAAGCAGTAGCGTAGCTAGGATTTCATTTTAGGATGGGCCAAAATGTCATACTACAGAAATCAATAGGTATTGAAACATTAAAGTATAACAAAACAATATATTGTTATAATAAATTTATTTATTTTGACAAATTTATTTGCAGACCATCTTACATTCGTAAATTTAATTAAACAAACATATTAACTTAATTATTTTTAGGCCGCCTCGAAATTTAGTCTACGGTTGAATTAAATTTAATAATCACCAAATGAAAAAATACTGGCATAAACGATGTAGTTGACCTTTTAATTTTGTTTAAAGTTATATAATTTTTATATACTTTTGTTTAAAAAAAATTAATATTTATACTTTTACCTTTTAATTTATTATAAACAAAAAAGCTTTTCATTTTATTTTACAATATTTACAATTTTGTTACCGGCGTATTACACGTATATTTTTAATATATATTAAATATAATAAAATAGTTATAACATCAGGGTGGGGTTGGTTGACGATGATGTGCATTTTTTTTAATTTATTTGACAATTAGACATCAACACATATATGTTATAACTTTCAGAAAAAAAAAACAAGTTTCTATAAAATGTGAAAACTTGTTTAGATGATAAAGTTTTAGTTTTAAGAAAAATAAATGAGTAATTATAAAATAAGAAAAATAAAATAGATGATAGAAATGTAAGAGACAGAAAGAGAGTATTATAAAAAAAAATATATAGTAGGTAATATAAAAGTAAGGAAAAATATATATGAAAAGTGGTATTTTAAAAATTGAAATGAAAATTTATGAAATTGTTGTTAAGTAACAAATTTCATTTTCTTTGAAAAGTGATATAGAAATTTTCAGTAACTAAAGGCACCCTTACGTTTTAGAAATGGAAGTGTATATCATTGTTGAAAAATCACCATCATGGAGTCCCTTTTTGTGAACAAGAAATCATTTCTATAGCTAAAAAAAAAAATATGTATGAAAATAATAAAAGAAAAAAACATGATAGTTTAGAAAAATTAATGATTTATTTGTTAAAAAGAGATATGATTAAATGGGGACATATTAAAAAAAAAAACTTATTATTTAATATTATTGCTAGGTGGTAAAGTTGGAAAGTTGCTTTAAAAACTAAAATAAATCGAGATTGTTAGAAAATGAATCAGAGGTGGGTGATGGATGCAAGTTTAATTATTTGTTTAAATACTACACAACATTCCAACATCATGCATTATAGAAATAAACATCTTTTACAGCATTTAAATCAAACGTCTTTTACAAGTAAACCAACTGGAGGCAGGGGTGTTTAAAAAAATCTGAATCCGAGTATCCGAAACAAAAATCTGAAAATCCGATCCGAAACTATCCGGATTTTCGGATATCCGAAATTTCGGATTCGGATTCGGATAGTAAAATTTCAGAAATTCGGATAATCCGATATCCGAAAATCCAAAAAAAAATATTTTTTTTAAAATTTTTTTATATCTTTAGTATTGATTATTTACATAATATTGAATGTTTATTATTATTCTAATGTATATTTTTTAGTTTTATCTTAGTATTATAGATTTATTAACTAATATTTTTATAAATGGTAGTTTTTTATATTATTTTAGTCGTTTTGAGTAAAATAATTACGGATACATTTAGTTTGTGATATATTTATTTTTAATATCTATTTGTATATATGAATTTGTGTTTTAGATATCTAAATATTTGATTTAGTTTTTAAAAAAAATTAAAATTATGAATTTTCGGATATTTTTTCGGATATTCGGATAATCCGATATCCGAATCCGAAATTTCGGATTCGGATAGCAAAATTCACTATCCGAAATCGGATATCCGGTTGTGAACACCCCTACTTGGAGCTATTGAAAAGGAATCTTTGAGTGCTTTTTGAGGGTTGAAACTTTAAATCAATATTCTTAGAGGGCATTTGACACACAATAATGAAAATTGAAGGAGTAATAGATCTTCATAGAAAATCAACTTAATTTAGTATACCAAACATGGAATGATAATTGGAAATTTAGAGAATCAACTAAATTTTGTGTAAATTCAATCAAATTTTATGGTTAAAGGTTTTTGTCATTATTTACCATTTAGAAGACAATTTGATTTCAATATTTCGTAATAACAAACCATTTATTAAAATAACATACTCTAATACACTCTACTAAACACTGTAATGTTTTAATTTAAAATATAATTAATTCAAATTTCATTTTGCGAACCAAACGAAACCTTAGAGTGAATATCTTGGAAACAAAAGATATAGTCGGTACAATACGAGCTAAGGACTACTTAAAACTATTATTATGGGTAACTTAGAAATAGTTATTGCAAAGTTAAAGTAGTAATGAGCTTTAATCAAGAGATCGACAAGTCAAAGTATAAATAATAAGGGCGGTTAAAAAAACATAAGAAAAACATGTAATTGTGAAGGGGGTTTGTTCCTTCAACATCAAGGTTGAAAATGTAGAAAAAAGTTGAAAATCTGTAAAATTAAAAATGCATATGAAACATGTTAAAGTTAACAACTACCTACCCTTCATTTTTTTTTCAAAGTGAAATTTCTTTTTCTCAATCACAAATTGCAAATTGAATAATTTCTTTTCGGCTTTTGATCATTTTATTTACGGTCTAAAATGCGATTCTCTCAAGTCACATCTAAATTTGGTCGGTAATTTATCACAACTTATATTATAAACAAGTAACTAAATCAATAGAGTAGTACAGACTTAATGGTTGTTTGATTACTTGTTAACCGAATCATTAAGAAGCTCGTTAAAAGGTTAAACCATCTCTTAATGATTTCATTTAGCACTAAACAAACAAGGGCTTATTCATGTATACGTAACTTCAAGTTTTCAACCATAAAAAATGTGTTAGACTGGACCATAATTTAACATTACAAAACAAACAAAAATTGATCAAACTTGATGACACTGATATTATATTATAAAATCACGATAAGTTTCAATTATATTATTTTACAAGTATTTTATAAAAACAGTTGATAGAATGATATGATATTTAACAAAATGTTACCTGGATATTATTTCAAATATCTAACGTAATGGGCCTTGGACTTAACTCCATTTATATATTTGAACTTGGGTCTAAAATGTAATGGGCCTTCACTCATTTTTCGAAAACAAATCCCAGCATTTACTCAAACAAGAAATGAGATAAAAATTCTTTAACCAGCAGTCCAGCAGTCCAGCATGGCAGCAGCAATCCGAGTAGGATATGTAATACATAGGGATGACCTCACACCAGACGTCCTGCTTTAATTTCCAAATGCTTTTGTGAAAAGATCCGTATTGTTGTCTTCCGTTGGAACTTTTACCAGTTTAATTAAGTTTTTCTCAGCACAGTCACAAATAAAATGATGACTTATGTCTATGTGGTTAGTCTTACTGTGCTTAACTGGATTATTCGTTATGGCAATACATTTAAAAAAAAAAACATGTTAGAACTTAGAAATACTTGAGATATCCATTGAAGTTATATCATTCAATCGTTAAACTTTTCATAATCCTCAAAAAAGCCATACAGAAAACATTAAAAGCAGCAGGTGTCCAGTCCAATTCATTAACGAAGAACACTTATATAAATAATAGGTGCCAAACATTGTTTCTATATGCTTGAAACACCATATTTATATATCTTTCTAATTAATTAGCTACCGGAACTATTCGAGCCTTGTTCATGCTCCACGCATTTAGACTCGAGATACTAACACTCTGCGTCCCATTGTTGAACACGTAAAGCTCCGCCTCTTCATTAATCGCTAGCTTTGGATAAACTCTAGCCGTGATACAAGCGAGTCCTTCTCCTCCAAAACTTTCAACAATCGAATGATCAATCTGTAATTTCATTAAACAAGATCCTTAAGCTACCCAAAACACAAATATCATGCATCTGACAATTAGTTAGATACTTTATTATTTATAATCTAGTTTTTTTGGAGTACGATATAACGTACCAAGCTTCGTAGCGAGATATTGTTTTGGAGAGGGTCCAAATCTAGAAAAGCTCCATAGCTGACATTGTCCACATTTTTTGCAATTGAAGACCTGTTTTTAATAGCATATATAAGTAAGTAAGTGTCTTTGAAGATATCAGTGTATCGATTTGTTGATCATTTATATGAAAAACAAGAAGAACCTGCTCTGATCACTGCACATGAGCACAACGAATTTGTTTGGATCTTTAAACACGCGAAAGAAAACCGCAGTTTGTTCTGTGAAGTTCTTTGAAACAAGAATCAGCATGCCGAATGGACCCAGTTTCCCGCTCACAGAAGCATCCTTACAAAGACGCAGCGGATCAACCACTTCTGGATCCATTAGCTCTATTTCGTCAAGATTCGACAAATCAAACGACACTTCTACATCAGCCTGAAAGACAAGTAATTTAGTATTCATAAAATAAATATATATATATATCAAGACGCTAGCTTTTTTACACACCTGTGAGGCAGTGATGTTGGGTATTCTGAGTAGCATCCCGCCGTCGAGCTCTGTATTCTCGATATTCACTTGTTTTGTGCGTAGTGTCTCGATTTCTTCCACAGGCCACTGTACCAATTGTTTTCCCGTATCGCTTAGCCAAATGCTTCTAGGAAAGGACTGAAGGCCAGCCCACCCTTTTGTGGACGGAGCATCGCCTTCATAAACCCATCCCCATAACACCCTTCTCTGTTTTGCACTATCGTAAAACGATTTGGAAGCATAAAACCTCCCATAATCGAATTGAAAAGGTGCGTTCCCGACCATGAAATCGTCACTAACCACATCAAACTGATCCGTGTTTGGATCATATGTCCCGATTACGTAATACTCACGAAAGTTAAAGCTTGCTTTGAGAACATGCACTGTGTCGTTCCCATTAGCCGATGTCTCGAGACCATATTTACCAGCATTAGTAACAGGATAGAAATCAGGACATTCCCATGCACCTGTTTTGTTGGAAAAATGCAACGGTTTCTCGGACCTAGTCCAGTTCATACCATCTGTACTATAAAACAAAAGCGCGTTTCCATGACCATCGATCTCGCCTCCGATCAGGACCCTCCATTTTCCATCTGGACCCAGCCAAGCAGTTGATGGATCACGAAAGTTGTCGGGATGAATGTCATTGAGGGGAGTCAGGAAAGGGTTGGCAGACCATTTGTCCCAATCGCGTAAAAAAGGGTCGGAGAGGTTTCTGGGGAATGCGAGGTTTTGAACCTGGCTGTCGTTTACGTCTTTGCCGGTGTATAGGATAAAGGGTTTAGGGCCTGGCAGGATGGTGGTTGAACCGGTCATGCAGCCGTTGATATCGTAAGTGTGTTCGGGCTGGAGAGCCGGTTCAAGAAGAAGCCAGTTGACAAGATCATATGAAACAGAATGACCCCATGAAATGTTGCCCCAGACGGGTGCATAAGGATTATATTGGTAGAACAAATGGTAAACTCCATTGAAATACATCGGACCTTCAAATTCAATTATAAAAAATAATAAGAGAAAATCAGTTATTCAGTCGTAAATTTGCAATTTTTGAATACTGAAAAGAAAGAAAGTGTTACCATTAGGATCTGTTGTGATCATCAGCAGCAATTAAGTCCAGATCACATGTCATGAAATCAAAATAAATATACATAATTAGTATTTTCCAACCAATATCGAATCCTGTATTTCTACTTTAAAAAAGAAATAAATTAAAAATAAATACTTTAGTTTAATTTTTGTATTGGGAGGAAATTAAAAACCGAGCCTTTAGTACTTTAAGAAATGAATTATGATACGTGACAATGTGACATGATGTCCTAAAATTATCATTTGAAAAGGATATTAAAAAAGAGTTTCGAATGTTTGTAATTGATACGTAGAGAAGAGAATGGTTACGTAAACAAATTAATTAATAGAGCTTGAGTGACAGGGTACTTATGATCATACATATTAAGTAATGTAATACCATTACACGTATAAATCATTTCATTTTTTTTTTTTTTCATATTTATAGTATTAATTAATTAATTAGATCCCGCAACCGTACATACTTATCTTTTTATCATTTACAAATTAAAGTTTATTACCTACGTACCATCTTAAAACTAAATTATATATGTATATGTATTAAGCTAATTAAAAAAATCCAACATTAATTATTAAAATAAATAGATTAAAGATGCAAGGAGGAAAATGTTAGTGTGTTGGCCGGTCAATTAGTTTTTAGTGTATATGTGTGTTGGTGCTATTAATGGTTTGTATAGGTATAGGTATAGGTGTAGGTGGGTTTGGGTTTAGGGGAGTCTATATAGACCTTCAATGATCTCAATGGACCTTTTTTTTTTTTTTTTAAACATAATCATTACATAATGATTCTATGTTTTTTCTAATGATGCATTACTTTTTTAAATTATGCATACTATTTTTAAACATAAGTATTACATCATCGTCCAAAAAGTAGGACCCGAGTTTATTATTTGTAGATATGCTGAGTTTTGTCTGCTTGCTTCTGCCATATATAATTCTTGGCTAGCCTTCTTTTTAGTTTATAGAATTTAACAAGTAATTGATTAGCCATAAATTAATTAACGTTTGATTAGCAGTATACAATATAATCATAATTATATCTTCCCTTCAACGAATATTTGGCGGTGTCCATCATCTAGGGATGCATCCTAGCTAGAATTTCGAAAGTATATATACATGCATGGTTTGTGTTATTCAATTAACATGACATATATATATATATATATAGTCGATCATGTATGTATATGAAGGAAGTTAATAAATAGCAATAGCAATAGCAATAATAATATATATAATAATTAGTAGAAATATGGTAAGCAACCATTATTAAGGGTTTAAGCATGTAATTAAAAGGAATTAAGGTAAAAGATGGAGGTAGAAAAAAAAGAGATGGAGTGAAAGTGTATGTACCATTCATCCAGTTGTTGAGAGGCTGAAAGTGGAAAGCAGACCTGTAAGTGTAAGCTTCTTCATCAAACTGATCTTCTGTTGTTGTGGGAGAAGATGAAGATGCATTCACATCCTGAACAACCAAAGCTAAACCCAAACAAACCCATATCATCATCATCATCATCATCAAAACCATCCCTTTTTCCCACCACATACTTTCCTGATGCATGCCTGCCTGCCTATAACTCTATAACCAAATACTAATATATTAATTATTTCTAATCGATCTTTCAAAACCACATGTACTACACATCGATTTTATGTGCTTTCTTTTCTTACTGCCCCCGTAACTATTTATACTGACTGAACTTACAAGAAGAAGAAAAGACCAATTTTTATTTATTACTCCCTATATATTAATGGACAACTTACATCCACCAAATCACACACACATAATAATAATAATAATAATAATCATAATAACAACTGTTTGTGGACACTATGGGTTTAGGTATTGGGAAATAAAAAATTAACCATCAGGGCTTACCCTGGTGGCCACCAAGTTTCCATAAGGGGTTGGGGAGGGTTGTTATCCGGATTCGATCCTCACTTGAGGCGAATTTTGGGGTTTTTCCCTTTAGGTAAACTAATCTAACTATGGAGATTTTAATCTAACTAGGAGATTGTGGTGGGGATCGAACCAGGATCTGTCGGCACTTGGGTCCAGGCGATAACCACCACACCAGCCATTCAAAAAAAAAAAAAAAAAAGAAAGGAAGGTATTGGGAAAATTGCATGAAAATGTCACATACTTTGGGTTTGTGTTTACATTGTAAAAGTACATTTAAGTTTGAAATAGGTACATTTAAGTGAGCATAATATTGAATAATAATACACATTTAGCCTAGGGGGATTAAAAAAAAAAAAAAAAACACTAGGAATTTAAGCGTGACCAAAAATCACCAACCAAATGACATATAAATATAATATAACTTGTGTGAGTGTGAGTGTGGTAACATTCTTACAACTTGTGTTTATCGATTTCATTTTGATCCCCAAAACATGCATTTAATTTGTAAGTTATAATCAATTAATTAAATGTATATATCGAAAGTATGAGTCTCGACTCAAAAGTATGTTATGTTTTCATGCAAGTAATTAATGGTAAATGTCTGTTATAATGGCCTGGCTGCTGCTGTTTTAAAATTTTACTGTGGGTATGGGTTAGGTTTTTGTTTGTTATTACTTACAGTTACAGTATTACTTATTAGTTAAGATAGTATAGCCTATAGCCTATAGGGGTAGTGTGGCATAGACGACTTTGATTGGGTTTGGCTATGGATTTTGTCTTTAGTTGGGCTGGGCTTCTTTATTCTGCACCATTCAGAAGTGAGTCTGCCAATGCCAATATGCCATGGTTTGTATTCTCTTCTTTGATGGTATTTTATATATTGTTGGCTCTTAAATAAATTACAAATTAAAGTTCTATTAGGAAATATATATATATTGATTATTTTATATAAAATATATTATTAAAAAGATTTGATGAAATAGCATGGATATGTGTAATAATTAATATTAAAGAGGGTAGATGGATAAAATGGTATGATAAAAAAATGCTTTGCATTTGTATGATTAAAGTGATGTGAATTGTGATGAGGTTAGGGTTAGTTGCGGGAGACAGTGCGTGCATAGGTGTGTTGGGATGAGGCACTAAGAAACCGGTCAACTCATCTTACAAATGCATACACGATTCAGAGGGTGTTTGGATTTGTGTATGAAGAAAGTGTTTTAGCGTTTTTAAAACTAATAATTAGATAACAGTTGTAACAGAAAATGCTGCTAGAAATGTAGTGTTGGGTTTAGTAACACCTTTCATTATACCGATTATTATTTCCTTCACAACAATCATAGAATGTAGGTGAAAACCAGAGTATTATGTTGAGGATACGTTATTTAAATAAATTATATATGATTTTACTTAGCAAAAAAGAAGGGCCACCCAATCGGAAACGCTCAGCCTTAGTCTTAGCCCTTAGGTGCCTGCCACTGCCTACACATACATGCAAAGTAACCAATATTACTTTTCATATATATGGCTATTGGCTTCCACTTATATGTTTTTTTTTTAACGGCAAACTATCTTACTCCTACTTCTAAACTACTCCTTTAGTACTTACTTTTTCCACCTACATTTCAACTTGCCTCCGACAGGAGTCGAACCGGTGACCTCTCGCTTATATCCCCACCCTCTTACCGCTAGACCAAAGGCCTTTGGTTTCCACTTATATGTGGTGTTAAAAGTTTTGCTTTCAAGTACGATAACTTTTCATGTTTAACTTTGTATTTGCTAATGGAAATAATTAAAATAAAATTAAAAGGCGTGAAAAGAAAACAGTATTAGTTTAACACACTAAATTAATTGGTGATAAACAAATACAATGATAATATTTTTATATTATAATAAATAATATGGTAATAAAATTGAAAAGTATATAATGTATGGTTGTATGAAAAGTATAAGGTAGGTTGAGACGTTGAGTTGGTGCAGTTTCGATCTTCAGGTTGTTTCTACTTTTGTGGTTTAAATAAATGTTGCTTTTTTTAGTGAAAAGTATAAGTGCACAACTAATCTTAGCAAGTAAGTGTTAAATGCAAACAATTTGAATATATGTACATAAATGTTTTATCAAAATTAGAGAATAATTATAAATATTCAGAACCATTAAAAACAATGGTATCAAAGCGTGTTATTCATACTTGGGTATATGTCTAGATATTCTTTGAAAAATAAAAGAACAAAATAGCATATTTGCAGTTAGGGTGTAAACGAGCCGCTTACTTACAAGTAATTCAACTCACTTACACCTTATGACTTACGTGCAATTAAACAAACGGCATACCCTCATCATCGGCCATATCCAGTTGTCAAATAATGCTTTCGTGTCACATGTAACGTACACGTTTCAATTCATGTTCCATTTTGTGCGTGGTCCTTGTTTTGACAAGGCCATCATATTTTCTAAGAGTTGGAATCTGTCTTTTCTTTCATCTGCTGTTTTATCACATTATTCTCAACAATTCGTCCTTTTTTATTTTTATTTTTTTTAAAAAAAGTACACTCTGTTTAATCACATCTCAGGTGTGATTTCCTTCCTACACAGCGACTCGAATCAATATATATAATAGCATACAGTATTTGAATATGAATTCATTGAAATTAATCACCCATTTCTGCAATATTAGACGGCATGAAGGCATATGCCAATATAAATCATGTCCGATCCATTTTATTTTATTTATATACACACACACACACACATATATATACATATATATGTGTGTGTTTGTGTGTGTGTGTGTGTGTGAAAGCTTATAAATGATGATTGTAACAGTTGGAAAACAATGAACAATTAAATCGACAACATTAATATACTTAAAACTCAAATCATTTATATAATCATATGCTTTCCAAGACCATTGTTTGATTGCCGGTTGGATAAAATGGAACACGAAAGTTGACAGTCCACTCCAAACCGAATGACCATTTCAAAATGAAAGAATAAGAAGCTCTCAAATGGGTTTAGATTAATACAGCGCATGTGATGAATATACAAATAGATTTTGCACTCATTCTGTGTCTCAAAATCAATAACCAGAGGACGATAAATACAGCGCATGTGATGAATCAAACAAGAAACTGGAGGAAAAACGACGACAACTGCACACTTTTATCAGCCACTCGCTGCTAGCTTTTAAATCGGATAAGAATCCACATCATAGCATAATTCAGTTCTGAGCCAATCCTGGTTTAAACTGGTCTTTCTGTTCAAACTCTTCACTGCAATTACAGAATGATAATTGAATGAGCATACAAGTACAGCGATGAAGCTTTCAGGGTACAGTCTACTACGCAGGTGGTACAAGCACACGGGATATATATATATATATATATATCCCGCTGCTCAACCCATAAAGAAAAACACAAAAGTGTTGGTAAACAGAATCGTATACCATAAAAACATGAATTAATTGTTTTCTTAACAAAACAGATTCACACAATGATCTTATAAAAGATTGTGGCTCTTTTTCAGATGTGATTTCTGTAACTCTTACAGTATAATCATTAGATGCATCACAAATCATATGGTACAAGTATGTAAAGACTTGAGAGATGCTAGAAAATCTTTTAGTTTATAATTGATTACCTTCTTTGTATTGTTTACATTCTCTTCATCTTCACTGTCATCGTCATCCTCAGCTTCATCATCATCATCATCGTCTTCTTCTTCTTCTTCTTCCTCTTCATCTTCAATCTCATATTCATCATTCTGAGCAGCCTCACCAGTAAACCAAGAGACAGCATGTGGAATGATCTTGTCTCGAATGGTTGACCTGGAAGATACACATTTAGTAGCAACATTTTAAGTCTAGGGTTTTGAAGCCTTAGAATACAAACACATGAAATGGTTCCCATCTCAAGTGTATGGAAAACACAGTTAGGCTTCATACAACTTAAGCAATCAATATAACCACTCTAAAAGCAACCTTTATAATGAATAGAAACAAAATTTACAACGTATAAATAATAATAAAGATAACTTCAGCTTCAGTTAATTGACCTGAAGGTTGTTTCTGGCAAATAAAACATATAACGATTAACGAAGAACATGCATGTTTATCATAGAATTTTTAATATCAAGCACTTCTAATTATAGAACTGCAGAGTACCTACCCAATGTCGTAATCATGTTCCATTTGATTCTGAAGCAGTTCAGCCTGTAAATCAGTACGGAAGAGTAAGCAATAGAGAAGTAAATTGTGGAGTAGGTCATATGACAAGACATGGTGCTAGAACAAGTAAAACAGTCACGGTAAAATAGGAATGCCAATTTTAAAAGGACCCATTTATAGAAGGAAGAGAATAAAGAAATTAGGTTCTATTTACATGTTTTTCAGCAAGGGGAGGATCTTACAAAATACAATGAAGAGATCTGGTAAGCAAAGTAACGAACTACATATGAAGACAAACAATGGCCCATCTTACAGCATCAGCTGTATGATTTTTGGCTTTTGAGGCCAAACTACTTTCTAAGTTCAAAATTGAGGACTTCTTCCAAGGCATAACTTCCATAAGAACCTTTTTATCATTATTTACTTTTCCAAATAACAAACTGAAGTATAAATACACAGTGATAAGCATACATGGTTCGGCTAATTAAATATTCTACAAACTTCTGATAATAGTTGACAGCTACATTGACCTTTTATAACAGATAAAGAAAACTCGTGATGTTAAGTGAGCTTAAATTGAAAAAGAAGCATATCAACTTATGAAGTGATATTATGACATTAGAAATGGAGCACAACTTCGTTCACACTTCACACCAAGCAAGCACATATAGGAGGGCGAGATTCCTTCCTCCGTTCCCTACCTATTGACTTTTAGGGTCAACCACGTTAGTTTTGAACTGCAACCTTGATGAGATTTTTTTTTTTTTGAGATACAAACTACAAGGAACTTTATGAGCAATGGCAGAAATTTACAAATAATTGCAATAATGTCCATATCATTCTGCATTTAGCAAAAGAAATTTCTTGTGATGGTGAAAATTAAATTATACCTAAAATTGAAACTACTGATTGCTGAAAATTAAATTATACCTAAAATTGAAACTACTTATTTAAGTTGAACTGTCTCATAACGAAACCTACAGCCAAGATTGGGCCAATAAGAACGAACCAAGACTGAATCACCCCGTATTTATATTACAAGATAACCATAACAAAAACATGATACAAAACTTAACCAACTAAAATATGCCCTGGCCATCAAAAGCAGAGAACAAAGACTGAAAGTCAAACTTCTTTTGTTTTGAAACTGGCTAGATGGGATGAAATAAAACCATGTTTTGATGATGATTTGTGATATTCCATGCATTAAGTAGTCTGAACTTACTGTATCCTCATCAAGATCATCTTCATCATCGGGAATTTGTGGTGGATTAAAAAAGTTGAAGAAGCTTTCACAATCCTCTGTTTTCGTAACAGGTGGTTTGGGGCTTCTGGAGCCCTTCTTAGCTTTCTTCCTCAGAACCTTCTGGGTCAAATTTTTCCCTGGAAACCATTCGATCTCCGTTCTACAATATTCCATGATAAATTAGACTGTGAGACAAAACCAATAAAGCAGAAACTTATAAACGACATAACCAACAATGCAGAGATAAACGTCCCAAAGAATAGGCATTAAAAAAGCACATAATACCCGATTGCTTTCTCTAAAATATGTTCCTCCTCATTAATCATCTCGTATGTTTTCATCAGCACAGAGTTTTTAAAGTAAGGATTGGGATCAAAGAAGAGTTCAAGCTTAAAACCCTTAGCACCAGCAATTCTACACCACTTAACATCTTTAAGATACTGTAGAGCTCCTTCATCAGCCTCAGATATCTACCTCGGGAAAGAAAGACAGTAAGCAATAAATATATGCGAGACTTCAACGAATATGTGTAGAAAAGTTAGTTTCTTATTTAATAATCACCTCATCAGCTAGCACTTCATTGGACTTCATTGCAGTGAGCCAGAAATTTGGCACACCTTTATCTGTGTGTATCAACAGTGCCATAATGCTTAGATGATTATAGAAACAGAAGTACAAGGAGAAACTTGTGTTAGAAAAAAAGTTACCTCCTGTTGATTCATTGTTTTCCTTATTCACAGTATTTTCATCCGATGCACCTTCAACTTCAGTCAGACCATTCACTATTTCATATCTCTGCAAGTGATTAAGGGCATGAAACCAAATAGTCAACCTAAAAAGCAACCAACACCATTAAAATCAGAGCTACATTTTGGCTTTGAGCAACCAAATGAGGCTATTTTTCATGTTCAAGTTGTTACGGATTATAAACTGTTTCAACTTCTTTGTAATAATACCTTAAAACTTTATGTCGGGACTACAAATCAATAAACATTGGTTATACATGTATTTGCATTTACTAAGTGTTTAATTCAGAAGGTTTAATTCTAAATCCTTTAATGGATGAATTATATGCATATGGCCGCTTGAGAGCACTTTGAAAGCTTATAAAGTCATTCCCAAACACAAAAGAAGACATATTGATTATGTATACCTTAGCATATAACGGCTCATACAACTTCAGATACTTAGCTTCCAGTTCTGCCTTCTCTGCGAAATACTTGGCCTCCAGCTCATCATGTTGACTCTGTATGAAGGAAGGTTAAAACTATGTATCAAGATCTCAACCAGCTAGACTGAAATTAAGTTACACTTTCCATAGATTTATGTTTCTATTTCTTTCTCAAATTCAGCATTTTTTATAGTATAGCTGAAGCATTTCACATAAAACAAGTTTGTCACTTTTAATTAGAAAAATAATATTTTTAATAATGAATTAATGCACAAGCACCAGACAAAACATCTATTACAGCTCCATTTCACAAAGGAAGAAAGGATGACTAATTTCAACATGCTCCAAGGACTACCGTATACGAGTCTATAAACTTCATTTTATCTGTCTCACTGTTCGATAGCAAGTGCCTATTGTTAACAAGTTAAAACCCCTTTTAATTGATATACTTTTATGCAAATAATTTTCAATAAATAGCTATGCTAAAGGTATCCCTTGCACTGCTTCGCTTGTACATAAATGATAACCTAACCACTCTGGAAAGGATGTGAAATATATGTACTAATAAATTTGCACGACAACATCTTGAGCCATTCTAGTATGACAAGGGCAACACAACCATCACAAATCATGCATGCTTATTATAATATTATGCACATTAATCCAATACCATTTATCTAAACATTCATGTATACCAACAACATTCCAATAGTTGACATAACGGAAATGCAAAAAAAATGCCATTGTGTAATTCTTCATTGCATTCCATCCAAAATACTACCCTTACATAAAGTGACCAGCTAAAGAAAACAAGACACAGTGTCCAACAGAAATTGTAACATAATATATGATTCACATGAATGCAGCTATAAAAGGATGATCCATAAAAATAAAAGTTTCCAAGTCAGAACATTTCTAATCCAGGAATGTCCACTAAGTTTATAATTCCTGTTGCCTCTTAGGATATCAGAAGGGGAATAGCTCCAATGTCATGAGCCCGATAATGGTTTCAATTCCCTTAGGAGGAATAAGTAGAAAACGTTTAGATCCCCTTTCTTAAAGGTGTAAAAAAGGAATGTGTATATTAAGAATGTAAATAATCATTAGCTATCACTTGAGACAGTGTCCTAGGGAACATCAAAATGGGATTAGAAAGAAATACAAATAAACAAGAAGCTTAAGTTACGGAGATCAAGGTATGAAGTCAAAACAGATAAGAAATATCTGAAACGAATCAAATAGCTAGGGCATAACAATAACATAAAATAAAATGTCAAGACCTGGAGATCCTTAAGTACAGCAACACGATTCCTAACATTAGCTGAAAGGGTGTCCAAGAAATCAGGATGTCGTCCAGTCAAATCCTCAAGCTTATTCTGTAACAAAAGAACAAATGAAGACATTAAGAAACACATAACTACATACATCCAAAAAATTAAAAACAAAACCAATATAATCTATCATCTAATCAATCTAAGAAAAATAAAAAGTAAACTTATAAACAACCTTGAGAACATTAACAAGGCCAGCACGATCCTCAGGAGTAAGACCTGCAAAAGAAACAACATAATGATCAAAATCAGAATGTATAGGAAAGAAACAGAGAAGAGGGGATGAAGGAGAGTACCAGCAGGGAGAGTGGCGCTAAGATCGGACATATTGAATTGATTGCCACTCATTGCAATGGATCTTGGTGGTATAATTGAATAAGAAAGAAGAAACAAAAACCCTAAAACAAGGAGCAAGAGTATAGTGAAGGGAAGGGAAGGTTGAGCAGAGGATGAAGTGGCGAAGTAGAAGAAGTACCTTTTTCCCTGCTGTATATTGGCTGTAACCGGACAACAAAGGAAGAGGGAACGGTTTTGTTGCCCGTGAGACGATCCGTTTCAACATAGTTGACTCCTCTGTGATGACGCTGTAAGCTTTTTCATTTTTCTTCTTTAAAGATAAATCACAAATTTCATCCTCCTAGTTACCTAGAAATTATGATTTATTTTTTTAATTTTAAAAATTATATTGACAGTTATTACGGAAGAAGTTTGTTATGGATTTTGATCATTAAAAAAAAACTATTTTACCATTAAAGTTATTTAATAGTTATTGTTAAGGTTGTTTGTATTATTATAAAATAAAAAACAAATCTAAAAAATTAAAAATACGAGTAAATTAATTTAATGTACAAAGCATAAAAATGAATAACAAAATATTTATAATGACATATATGTATAATTATTATTGTTAATTAAATCTAGAAATAATATTTTGAGTTTAGATTTTTTGAATTTAAAAAGAAAGCACATCTTGTTTAAATCATAAATAAATGTAAAATATTTTCAAAAAACATTAAAACTTTGTTTGACGTTCTTTAAGTTTTTTACATAAACAACTTTTAACATTTTCAATATTTTAAAAATATTTTTATAGTTCAAAGTTCAAACGTTATGAAAAATATGGCTAAAGATTTAACATCTTTAAAAAAAAGTTTAAACGTTTTTGAACGTTTAAAAAAATTCAAATCTTTTAAGTGTTTTGAAAATTAAAGTAAATATACTAAACGTTTATTTGAAAAAGTTTTGTTCTTAGTTTTTGATAATTAGCAATAATGA
Organism: Centrapalus pauciflorus; assembly: GCA_020465985.1. Lineage (NCBI taxonomy): Eukaryota > Viridiplantae > Streptophyta > Magnoliopsida > Asterales > Asteraceae > Centrapalus > Centrapalus pauciflorus. The sequence goes on along the minus strand of JAANYP010004970.1, from coordinate 560,483 downwards.
TAGGAATGCTATTTTATATGTTTCTATAAATGTTTTAATTTTCATTAAAAGTAATTGGATGTAAAAATAAATACGAAGAAAATTAACTTATTTGTAGAATTACTTTTTTATAAACAAATTCAAAAAAATCTAAACTAAAATATTATTTGTTTAGTTTTTAGTTATTAATAATAATATTCATGTCTTTATAAGTACTTTATTAATCATTTTTATGTCTTTTACATAAATTAATTTTACTGATTAGCTTATTATTTAATACAATAGAAGTAAAAATAAAAACAACATTTATAATAAATATTAAATAACTCCAAGGGTAAAATGGTATTTTTAAATTGTCGAATGATGAAATCTGTAACAAAACTTCACCGATAAATACTATCAGTGTAATTTTTAACTTTTAAATATAAACTTTTACTCTTTATAAGTCCATGTATATACATATTCACAAATGACTCTTCATACATATCAACTCTAAAATTTCTATATTTACTCTCTCAAATTCCTTTCTTTGTATTTTTGTCTTTGTTTCTCTCTAATTCTTTATGAATATATTTGATATAATTTTGAGTCTTCGTCATCAGACGACAGTCTTGAAAAAGATTTTTTAAATCTTGTTCAAATGATACGTGGAAATCCAAACGATCCAAAATTTTATCGTGAAATTATATAAACCAAGTGAAACACACATGAAAATCTTGTATTTTTCATTTCAAGTATTGTAGTATTTTACGTTTAATGAAATTTTATGTTTGATTTATTGAAATTATTATCTTAAAGATTAAAAAAGAAAATGATTTTGAGGTGATGGGATGGGGTGGAAAATGTGTTCCTTTGATCTTGAGAAAGGATTTAGGATGTCTAATTAATTGGCATGGAACCCCAAAATATATATTTGTAAAACATAAAAGCCAATGATGGATTGGATCATCAAGGACCCAGACCCTATGTTGATGCTGCCACATGCCTTGCTAAGCTGTGCAATGAATTTGTCATTGATAATGCCACATGCCCAGTGCCCTCACCCTCACCCTCACCCTCACCCTGCCATGTTAATAAAGTGGAACACCCCATCACCACACATGCTATTGCTATTGCTATTGCTATTGCTATTGCTATTCCTAACATTTAACCATTTTCTTTTCATCTAATCTACTCCAAGGCTTTCTAATCATCTACTAATTATGTCACGTTAAAGATATATAAGAACCAGAGACAATAACAAGTCATTATATTAATCAAGCTTTTGAAGACAGAAAGTATACAGAAGTCTAGATGTTGTGCCAAAATCTTTCACCTTCATATTCAACACCTGATTTTACAGGGCAAAACAGACACTATCAACATCTCTCTGTAGATACTGCACTTCCTTCCAAGTCTACTTATCTTTACGCAACACGACTCTAAGAACGAGCCACCCTCGGACTTCTCCTTTGGCCCCTGCAAAGATGAATCAAACAGAGGTGATAAATCAAATAAGTTCTACGGCTGTTTGTCTCCAGAAAACTTACTGCCAATACTTGAATTTGTTTAAATGATGAGAATGCCAGTAAATGAAATGTAACAAAAGGATACAAGAAGACAGCACGCAGCATAGCCTCCTCGCAATTCCACAATCTCCTCTGCTGTATAGAACACGTACAACATCAGATGCATATACTTTTTATCAAACATGCCAACCAAAACAACAAATATCAACATCTTACATACCACAAGGACAAGGATCACACACTAAAGAACCATATGCATCTCTGACTTGTACTTTATTTTAGAGGAGGTGGAGTTGCAGAGACCCCACAAACTCTTAAACACAATAAAACCTGAACAATAATCACTTCAGTCAGTATTCAAGCACTGGATGACCTTAAATACTCCATCTGATCCACCAGCTCCTGCAAATCTTCATCCCAATCAAGCTGTTGAGCATCTAAGTCATCAAGTAAATCTTCAGGGTGCTTTTCAATTGGAGGATTCACATCCACATTCAGAAGTTCCTCCCACAATTTGTCATGGGACTCGTCCTCCACAAAACTAGAAACATCTCCTTGATTACCAACATCACTGCTTGATTCATCTTCAACAGGGACTGCAAGGAATGCGTCCACATTTGATTGGATGTTTTCAATACCACTACCCATTTCTTGAAAATTCTCAACACTTGGTACCATCGTTAACCGCCTTTTCCGGCCAATTTCTATATGTTCTTTCTCCCTGTTTGTGTACTTATCCATATACCTCTGGAGGAATTCAGGATTACTAAATGCTTTTGCAAGGAAGCCCATCATGTTTTGTTGTTTTCTCTCTGTGGTTCTTAATCTGTTTTCCATGGTTATGAGCTGGTCCTTTGAATGCTGCTGTAGTTGCCTCAGTCTTACAATCTCTGCCATTAATACACTCCTGTCCCTTCTCAGTCCTTCAAGTTCTTCCTCAATTCCATATTGACCAACTTCAATACACGGACCAAAATCTTGTTTCTGTTGGGTGGATTGCGCCACATTTCTTCTTCTTCTGATTGTCTTCAGGAGATGCCTCTGACCTCCAAGAAAACCTTCATTTGCAAATTCCCATCTATCTGGATCCACTTTTCTGAAACCCTGCAAACAATGTTCATCAAATTTCAGATTCAGTATCAAATTAAGCAATTTTATTGAGCCATAGACTGGAGAAGTAGATAGATATCATCAAGTAATTTCAAGGATCAATATAAACAAAAGCATACCATACCACTCCGAGAACTAAAAGGATACATGGAACAATTAATTAAAAAACACAGGATAAAGAGAAATCCAAGGATTAAAGATTCCACCCAATAAAGAATAACAGAGCATCGCTTCAACCCAAAATTTTTAAAGAAAAAAAAAACAACACAAAAACATGAAATTAGCACAAATATTAGAAAATACACATAAAACTACTCCTAGAGCATTCGATAGACACAGAAATGAGATACTAATACATCTATTACTAAAGCATTTCATCGAATACCTTACAAACAATACATAACGACTGATGATCAATTAAGGTGTGCGGTAGACTTACATAAGTATTGAGCTGGCGGATGAAGCTAGAAAAATTTCCATGCTTAAAATATCTCGGAAGCAGGGTAGTGGAGAACTTATGAGAATCCCAGACAATAAAACTATTCCTTCCTCTACTCCACGAGACCACCGAATCCGTCAATGGATCTTCCACCATATCAAATGTCTTCGTCAGGAAAGGCGGTGGACCTACCTCATGCAACCCCTCCCTAGGCCGCGGCGAAGAAGACGAAGACGACGAACAACCAGCAGTTGCAGTAGTATTCGTAGACGATATGAATGTCACTTCCTCTTCTTTCACAGTGGCTCCTCCTTGAACTTCCGTCTTAAACTCCATTATCAATTAAAAACCTGCTATTAAGGACTTGCTGATGAGAGAATCAGAGAAATGGTGTCGCTAAGCTTGGAATTGTGTGTTCATGGAGTATTAATGGGGGAAGGTCGAAGGATAGGAAGGATTATGTAGAAGGTTCTAGAGAAAAGAAAAAGAGAGACGATGGTTCCTGGAATATGCTGCTGTGCTACTTGTACTGTACAAATTAATTGCCAAGGTATACGAGTTTGATATTTTTATCGGCAAAAATAACCTTTTTCCTGATAACATTTTTGGAAAAGTTATTACAGGAATTTCAATTTTACTTTGACTTTTTACGTTAGAACTCATTGTAATACTTTAAAATCTTGAGAGTAAATGTTACAAATGATCTGCTAGAACCTAAAATTATTGTTTGCTTTCTTAAATGGAGTTATGGTGTTTACTTTTTAAAATATAACTAACATAATTTTAACTTTTACTCTTTATTTTTTAAGAAGTCAAATATCTGAAATTTAAAAATCACATCTGACGTAAAGAGGTGGTTTTAAAATCTAAAATTAAGAAATGATCTTAAGATTGTTTGTTTCGTAATATGAAACAACTGCAAAATATTACTTTAAAATATTCTATCTAATTAATTAATTTATACAAACAAAATTAAATTATAATAATTAATATGATAAATATTTTCAAATTATAATTAGTTGAACTTATATTTTAATCAACACCTCAAAAAAATAACTGAAATTATAATAATTAATATGATAAATAGTTTTAAGGTTTGTAAACTAAAAATTAAAAAAGAGACCTTTAAATTTTTTTCAGACCCAAGTCTTCCTCTTAAAATTAAGAGGTAAAATTCAGATGTTGCAACATCTTAACTCTGAAACTAAACAAAAAATCTTAATTTATTCTAGATCTGAAGTTTAGATCCTTTTAAGAGCCTCTTAATGAAAAACAAACGATGTTTCTTAATTTAATTTGCATCGTTCTACAAACTTTTTGTTTATTTTTTTCATTTATAATTTTATAATTTATTATTTTTTGTTTAATTTTAAGGGGTAAAGTCATACAATAGCAACCTACATTTGAAAATGTATCGATATGGTACGTCTACTTTTTTAATTGTCTATATGGTACGTGTACTTTAATTTCCTGTATCGATATGGTCTTTCTACATAATAGAGCCCGGCTTTTACATACGAAACAGGGTTCCAATGGTATGAAAAAACAGTGGTCTATTACAAATATGGTCATATCGGTATGAAAAATTGAAGTACATGTACCATATCGATATTTAAAAAATTAGACATACTATATTGATAAATTTTCAAAAGTAGGTTACTATTATATGACTTTACCCCTAATTTTAATTAGTTAAGATTATTATTATTTAATCAAATATAATTAAAACTAAAATTTATTAATCCACGATGTTAATTATATATTATCTTTATATTTGTATATCCATTAAAAACTTTATTTGATTTATTTTAATATTCAAATTTATATTTCAATTCTAGCAATAATTATTCTTCCTGTTGGATAAATTTAATAACATATAATAAAATCGGTTACGTATATATCTGTGTGTGTTTATGTGTGTGCGCGCACATATATATGTGTATATATAGGTTTACGTTCAACTACGTACCAATTATATATATAGTATCAAAGTATCAATCTTGATCGTAACATTAGTAAATTTAATGATTTAAAAATTAATTTAAAAAATTTAATCTTAGAAAAGTCATCTTACACTTTAAATCATTAATTTTATTGATTATACGATCAAGTTGGTACTTCCGCTATCCTTGATATTTATGTTGCTCATTGAACCCAAATACATATAGTGTTTCTCTCTCTCACAAACACACCTAATAATACTGGGCACAATGGTAACATAATCGTTAATATCAAGAAAATATTTCATTAATACTCAAAACTAGTTTAGTAACTCACGTATTACGTGGATATTTTTATAAAATTTATTAATATAAAATGCATATAAAATAAAAGGTAAAAAATATAAATGATAATTATTTAAAATATATATGAATATCATTATTGTTAGACTTAACTATAATTTTTATATTTTTATAAATAAATATGAATAGTAGCTTACTTTTATTTTTGAAAAAATTATATATTTTAATTGATATAACTTTCTATTTCAATTTATATATAACATATTATTTATATATATTACATGAAATAAAATATGTTTTTACAAATCTTTTAGTTGTCAAATATTTTATAATTTTGTATGATATATATTTATCTTAAGACGTTTTAATAATTATAGATATGATAATACTGATTTTCTAAATTTATGAATTGTATTTATCTTTTATTTTAAAAATAAAAGTTTTTATTCATCTTTTGTGGTGTAACGTGGAAACGACACGTGTGCATTTGATATTCTCCTTTATTATATATATAGATAGATAGATTAGTAAATTACGTTACATTTTCAACAAGGCAACTCATAGTCTTCAATAATACAACAATTCCAAAACGAACACTACCAACCATTTTTCTAACGCTTAATAAAATGCCGATTCGATCTAATAGTTGATGAGGTACGAACTAGTACTAGCTTATACGAGTTTATGGAGTTAGAATGTATATTCACACTATATATGCAAACATATACTTTTTCACATCACACGTGTTTTTAGAAATTAGAAGTTGTCAAGGTCAGTCATTCTTTACAACTGACATTGTATTACTTGTAGCCTTGTAGCTAAATGAATATCAAAAAATTGATTTTTTTTGGATTGCATGTTCGTATGAACATCTGTGCGTTACATGTGTGATTTTTTTACAAATAGTCTAGTATACTTAAATTTAAAATGATTATGGAAAAAAATTTTAAAAATGAATTTAAGGTTGGTACTTACATACTCCACAAAGCGACAAATGTCTGATGTTCATACGAACCATATTATATTATATTATTATATGTGTGTAAAAATCATTTGCAGTATAATTTAAAACACTTACTTTTAGATGACACGTGTATATCTAGTGTTCTACTTTATTACATATAGATATTATATATATATATATATATATATATATATATATATATATATATATATATATATATATATATATATATACATACATACATATACACACACACACTAAAAATATTAATTCATATCAATTAACATATATGAACTTATTAATGAAAATTATAAAATAATTATATAAAAACAACTACTATTTTTCATAGTTTTACCGTTGCATATATTTTTAAAATAAATTCATAGCAAGAATTTAGTTAGGGGTGATAATTCCAGTCCGTTCAAGCAAACGAGTCAACGACTAGAAGACAAAATTTTAATATAATATTTGAAATTTTTTCTCAAAAATCAATATATTTAATACATTATTTTTTAGAATTTTTATTCTTTTAAAAATAATGTTATATTTTACTTTTTTTAATACGAGTCATTTTGGCTATCTCATTCATTTGACACTTTGACCTACTAAATTTAAATTGTCACCTCTTAAATTTAGTCATTTAGAAAATAAAAAATTATAAAATTACTTATTTACATTTATACTCTAAAGTCGGTTCATGCCACTAATTATGAAGTTTATGAATAGGACCTTTTCTTGGTACATAAAATTTGAGATTAATTATGAAAACAAATATGGTTTACGTTTTATACATATTTGTTCCTTTATTTTTTTAGAAAAGTTTATAAGTTAGTTTTGTGAAATTTGATTGTTATAAAAAAAATTTAGCTTAAGGGACTTAGAAAAAAAAAACATAAAGAAATGAGAATAAAAATACATTAGTTGTTTTCATAATTAACCCTAAAATTTAAGTTACTATATTTTGTATTTGTTTCATTAACTTGACGAGGTGATGGGGTTGTTGGGTTTAAAATTTAAAATAGTTAAAACATTAAGGGTGAGTTTAGTTACCGAAAATTTTTAAAGTTTTCATCTCAGTTTTCAATAAAAATGAAAATTTGTTTACTTAACAACAATTTCATAAATTTTCATTTCACTTTTTAAAATACCATTTTTTATATTTTCTCTTGTTTTCCATTACCTATCTTATATTTATTTATAATACTCCCATTCTCTCTTTTAACATTCTATCATCTACCCTATTTTTCTTATTTTATAATCACTCATCTTATTTTTCTTAAAACTAAAACCTCATCATCTAAACAAGTTTTCACTTTTTATAAAAACCCTTATATTTTTCTAAAAACTATAATTTGAAAACTGAAATTAAAAAATAACTAGTTTTCATTTTTGTTAATTAATAGAAAGAGATCATGCGTTTGTGTTCTGCTTACTTGTACGGTACAAGTAAACAATGCAACCTGAAGATATATTTTTGTCGCGTTTGACACGTGTTATTGGTATGACAGATTGACCGAGAGCAAACTACCGAAACTGTGCTTCGGTTGTTTGTACGGTACAAGCGAATGACGTGGACATATGTCGGGCAGTGTATGGGCGTGAGTTGGTCCGACGAGTTCCAGAAACCTCTAGAAATTCCAGATCAAAAAGTACAAGATCTACTTTGGTTGTGCAGATTGTTCTAAAATAAAAAAATTTTAATACTTATTATTATTTTATATTTTTTGATTTGCGTGTAAACGAGTTATTTAACCTGTGTTGCGATGGAGTCCTAGACCGGTCTTAGACCAGGCGTCTAGGTCAATCCAAGTTTTTAGTCATCAAACGTTATTTTTGTTTTCTATAAAAGTACACAAGCTTAGATGATTCGGTTCGAGTTCAAACTGAGAACCACGGAATTCATAGACCAATTCATTATCGCATCACTTCGTTAACAACTTAATTGACCTACTTCTTTTAATAAATAAAAACATACATTTGTTACTTCTCAATGAAATTACAAAATTAAGCAACTCCATTGGGATTAAATCTAGTTTCACATACCAATATCTCATCCATTACGCCACAGTAAATTGATTTGCCGTATTTCTTTTTAATGACAAAATGTAAATTTAATATGAATAGCCAGAGAAGACGACTGACTTGGAGAAAACAAACGTAGTTGATGTACTCACCAGAGAAGTCAAACAATTGACTGAAATAATAATAATAAATTGCAAAAATAGTCCTTTGTTCTTAAAAAGACTAAATTATCATCGACTTATCGTCACTTTCTAACGGATTTTGTTATAAAGGACCATCTTTGCAACTTTTTAGTAGTTAAAACAATGTCATTGCAACATTTTTTTAAAAAAGAATCAAACATGTAATTTATGATTGGTTAAAGAATCATCTAGGCAGTTAACTTTGCATATTTAAAATTTCTTGAAACAGAAATAAAGTCAGTCAGTCAGCAATTACAGAAATGAAAAAAGAAAGAAAGAAAGACAGTACAACTACAAATGGAGGAGTGAGTGAAAAGTGAAAACTGAAAAGCATTATAAAGTAATAGTTATATTTATTTATTTAAGGTGCAGAGAGTGATTGTGATTTTTGTCTGGGAGGGATGCGAAGCCATGACTTCATCATGTCATATGCAGTGAAACCAATAGCAACTGAAGGAACAATCTGTCAACACAACACAACAGTCAATGAGTTGTTAAAACAACCATCACTAGAAGTAGAAACAAACAATCAAATTAATTCCCTTTTTAACAACACCTTTCTATCAGAATATTTTTACTTCCTTACTTCAATTACAATCACCTCCAAAGTCCAAACCACATTACTTACTTTATGTAATTTTTCCTTTCAAAAAATGCATTAGTGACACTCTAGTTGACCCAAAAAAAAAAAAAAAAAAAAAAAAACTTACATGATCCCAAAGTATCTCTCAATATTGAGAGTACCTTAAAAAATTCCAACTTTTTTACTCAACGACAATACCTTTTTATACGAAGATTCAAAAAATAAATCACCTGGATGGTCAAAAAATTATGTGAATAATCTGATAATTCACACAAAAGTTACTGTAGATGGTCAATCATTCACACAATTTATTTTTTATTTTACATATAACGATAAGATACTCTTGGTAGATCTATACTTTTAACATAGACATACTTGTCTATGTAAAAAAAACAAAATAATATTTTAAAAGTAGGATGTGTACCCTTGAAAATAAAAGACACTCTTTTGAACCTAAATCTAGGATTGAGATTATTGCAGAACCTAAATTTAGTACAGAACTGTAAAACCATATATTCGATATTGAATATTCGAATTTATAACATTTATTCGATGTTGAATATATAAATTCAGACGATTCAATGTTGAATATTCAATATTGAAAAATATTGAAAAAAATATAAAAATCATCGGTTGCATTTTAAAGAGAATAAAATTCTTGTTTTATGGTATAGTTTTTTTTTTTTGTTTTAAAAATTAATAATTTTTACGTTAATTAATTTTAAAGTTGGTTTTACAGTTATGCACCAGATTTAGGTTCTGCAATTGATCCACACAATTCAAAAAACTGAAAGTGAAATAAATTTTATGAGCATTTAGTTGTAGAGGGTGACCTTGATGTAATTAATGCTGAGGCCAGCAAATAATTGTCTCCAACCTTGTTGGGAAACAATTGTTGTAATCCCCTTCCATGTATTTTTGTGTCTAACACCACCACCAACAGCAGATTGCATATTTTCAACCTGAAAAGGACACAAACCTACTTCATTAGTAATGTGTGCCTTGAAAGAATGAGGGCAGAAACCGTATTCAAACCATATCGAATTCGTTTTAGGCAAAACCAAAGGTTTGACTGAGTATAGACCAAACCAAGCCGAATTACCGAAAAACAGTTTTTTTATATATTATTACACACACACAGACAGTGATTACCATTTATATAATATGCACCGTGAGCAACTAAGCACCAGCTTTTATATATACAATTTTTAACCAATGGAAATATGCTTTCAATGGTTCATTACCTACGTTGGCTTTAATATGGGTTCATTAGTTTATTACATTCTTAGGCTTTTATATGTAAAACCATCATTGAGTTCATGACATTTAACGAATCAAATAAAAAAAAGTTTTTTAAATAGAGGTTTTTTTTTATAATTTTAATAATAGTATATTCGGTTTTTGAATTGGTCTGGGTGTTTTCCAATTCGGTTTGGTTCGGATTTTGAATTTGTCTAAAAGAAATTTTCAATTCGAGAAAACCAATTCAAAGAAACCGTAGACCGAACCGACGCCCACCCATAAGATAAAGTATTAAAGCAAAAGGTGAAATCAAATAACGAAAACCTGCATCTGCCTTCTAACAACGTCTAAAGGGTAAGTGAAGGTTTGCCCAAGTAAACCAGCCAAAGCACCACAGCAGAGCCGCATCATGATCGATCTCTGATGTTCCTCAGAAACATGTCTCTTGAGTTCTTCATAGATGTAAAACTTCAAACCAGCATATGGCAGAATACCAATAAGAGTTGGACCTAATTCAGATGAAATTAATAATAAATTACAAGTTTTATCGAAAAGCCAATAATCCCACCATAAATAAATATAAAATATGCCCTAGTTCTATTATCCTTGTTGGTTAGTACATTGAGATCTACAAGTATTATTGGATCAGAGAGTGGATGATGGAAAACCAGAGGAAACCATTTCAACAATTCAACCAAATTACCTAAAAATGGATCAATTTAGGCTTATATTTCATCTCGTGAGGATATAGGTATGTATAAAAAGCTTAGGTAACTTAATGAAACATTCACATAGGTGGTAAAGCCACCCGAAGTATATCAGATATTCATAACCTCCTACATTGTTTTATTAAATTAGCTTAGCTATTTTTATGGTTCAAAAAGACTGGACAAAAATTGTTCGTTGGTCACTCCAACCCTACATGTTGTGACCCATATTAAAAACTTAATAGGCTTTGACCTGTTACTCAATCACCCACCAGGCCACCAATTTTGCACCTGATCACCTCTATAGGAAAATCATGTCGGTGTATTTAAAACAGTTTCTGTATGAATTTCATCAGGAACGCATATCATGCAAAAAATGTGCTATAAGATTTGTAGTGTTTGTGGTTATGCAATTACTGCTACTATGCTTAAGAGTTAAGATTTGAACTAATTTTGAAGAAAAATTAAAAAAAGATAAAAGTTTTTATGGCTACATACCCACACCTCGATACAAGCCACGCATCCCGCCCTCTCTATAAACACTCTGTAACACATTTCTAATGCCACTGTAACGAGGCTGTGCAATAATACTTTTGGAACCATCCCCCAAACTTGTTTTCGCATCCACAACCTATAAAACCATATACAGACCCAATAAGGAATGATCCAAAAACATCCAATAATTATTTGTATGAAACAAAGGAATGAAATCCACACCCAAATTACTGAAAAAGGCAATAGAAACCTGCTAACCATTTTTCAATGTATAAAAGCTCCAAAAGAACTGTGAAAATATTTCCACTTCAGCAGAATGCAAAGACATTAAAGTTATACTCATTAATCCAAATTCGTATCTATTTTCTGGAGGATTACCATATGGTGTGTATTCTGTTTTTCTATTTTGATTACTTCCCTATAAACCAAAAAAACAGATTAAAATAATTGAGCCATCAGAGTGTATAGTTTAAGCATTTGGCAAAATAGAAAAAATTTCAACAAAATCTTACCTATACATCAAAGAGAAAGTGGATAACTGGATATGAAAAGCATGAGACTAGCAAAGTGAAAAATACTATAAAAGTTGCAATTGTTGACTTGGAAAGTTTAGTTAAAAAAAGTTTAACCATAGGACAAAGATCTATAAATGTCATTTAGTAAAAAAAAAAAAAAGAAAGGAACTTGGACCAAAATCAAAGTTGTTATGTAATGATAACTAATGGGCAAAAATGTAAAATCAGATTGAAAAATTATCAGAAAAGTGAATCTTGTCGTCTTTTTTTTGGGACCACTGAAAAAAACATGGTTGCATTTATTTCAAGTATTAAGATCTTGAAATTTATCATATAATTGTATATGCACACAGCCAACACACACACACGTGCCATGCAATAACTCACTTGATATGCAAGTTTGGTGCGAGCCAAATCTAGGGGGTATGTGCACAAAACAGCAGTTCCTCCAGCTGCTGAACCGGCTAAAAGATCTACAACCGGCCCCGTTCCTAAAACAGTGTAGTTGTCCAATATCCAACATCTGTATTGCTCATACGTCATGAAATGCAAGGCTGCATATGGAACAATACGAAGAACACTAGCACCATTTCCTCTGGAAAAAACAATCAAAAGAATAGTCAGACATCACATTTCCATTATAAATTAGCAAGGATGGAGTATGCAATGAAGTCAAAGTCATACTTGTAAAATCCTGGAAGCCCTTCATGTTTTAGTAGCCTTTTCAACGATTGATAAACTCCAAGAGAATGAAAACCTTGAGTTCGTGTCTGAATACCCAAAAAAACCAGAAAATTACTACCAGTGGCGAACCATCTACATTTAAGCTTAACAAGTTAATTTATTTATACATCACAAAAAGACGGATCAATATTCATTACTGTCTTCATCAATCTTTATATCTTCTTCCTTTCCATTCCTCACTCCATGGAGATCATCATGATTTCGATGTATCAGTGAGTCAGCTACACTTGCATACAGGTTTCCTTTAATAATTTAATACTAATGAGATTTGGAATTTCTAAAGTACATTACAGTGCTCCTATATTGAAAACAATTTATTTTACTGGTTTTCCATTATTGTTCTATGAATATTACGATTTAAAGGTTTTCATTTCATGAAAATATGAGGTAAAAGCAATATATGAAATCAGTAGAAGACTAGAAGCCCATATATTCAGTCCTTCAGGGAGAAATGGAAGGACTTATTGGTCATAAAAGAAAATATCCTTGGCAGTAAACATTATTATCTAAATACGAAAGCCATTGACTCGATCTGAAAAAGTTCTCATTGTAATAATATCATCCTTTGAGTACATAAATTTAATCCTACTATTGTTTTGAGTTAAAAGCACACATTGGCAACATTCTTTAAGGCTTAGGCCAATTCCCATTTTAAACATCTTATATCCTGAACACACAATATCAACATACTTCAATTTTCATCTATTTAAGGCAATACACTTCTATCATTTTACGTATAATAAATACATATGTTAAATTTTTGTCCAATTATTATGATTTTATGTTTTAATTATTCTATTGTATCAGTGTATTACCAATTTGACAGTCAAGCTAATTCTCATGCCTGGGCAAAAACTGTACGTTGTTATTTAGCATAAAAAGTATATTGCCTAAAATGAAAGGTGGCCTAAACTATGTTTCTACTGTGAGCATTTAGCCCTTGTTTTCTTATTTATGAAACAACCATGATTGAAAATTGTAGTAAATGTTATTCATGCTTTTTTCTCCATGAATGCACACTATCAGAACTATCTTAAATACAAAATAAGTTCCTTGTATTTGATAAAATTATGCATCAAAGTAGTCTATGAATCCTCAAATTCCTTGTGCTAAACATCTCTGTTGTAAACTACTCAACTTAACAATAAAAACACACACACATCAACAGTGAAAGTCAAGGAAACATCATTGTAAAATCACACCATAATGGCATGTCGAGAAAACAACAAGTATATAAACAAAGCATAAATCAAAACCCCACCTGTAATAAGATCTTAATCCTTTCAAGTGGAGCAACAGCCGTTTTTGCAAATGCTCCAGCAGCGCCTCCAGCTATTAGTTCCTTGACATACACCGGCATTGTATCTAAATATGAAACCTCTCTCCCTGTGGCAGCAGGACTCTCAACCAACCCTGCCACATTCGTGGACAGCGAAGAACCTTGGGAAGAACCCATCTTTACCAAATACTCTTAAAACCGATATCAAAAAACCAAATCAAAAACTATGGATGTCCCTATCCACCTTGCAATTTGAAATACTCCTTATCCCATCTATCTCTAACAGTTTGCTCAACGCAATGCAGAGAAAACCGCCAGAGCACGCACAAAGATATGTTCGCCAGACAATCGTTATTGACGATAACAACAATCATATACATCAAACAGCAAAAAAATATAAAATATGGCAAATCGATTAAATTGCCCTAAATAGAATCAATCTTCCATAAGGAATTATATCGTCTCCTTTTCTTTTTTCTTTTTATTTTTTTATAAAAACAACAGGCGCCTCAAACTTAACAATCAAAAAACCCTTGAAGGATATTCCTAGTCATAAAACTCAAAACTAAAAACCCTCTAGCGAAAATCCAGACAATCAGATCAAGGGTGGGTGAAGATCACGAAAGATCAGCAATACCAAATTCAGATCCCTTTGAATAACACTTAAGAATTCGATTGATTTTCAGTTGCAGAGGCGTAGGAGATCAGGTATCTTGATGCATTTTCAGTTGTGTGTGAAATAGAAGATACCCGTTCTCCTTTGAAATTAGAAAGGTGTTACCTTGGTTAAGGTTGAGGGTTCTCTCTCAAATTGGGAGAGATTCTTTGCAGATGTATTATTATTTACTTTCCTGGAAACTGTATTGGAAATTAGGGTTTATATAATTTTAATTTGGAGACGAAACGTGAATTGGTCAGAGCCTCTTTCTTTGAACATGACGACGTTTTAATCGTCGGCCATTTAGCTGTCAATCACGTGACCTCCTCATAACATTCATTCATTCATTCAACCAGAGGGCTAATTTCGGCGTGGTTTTTGGCCCAATGGGCCCAATGGATTTATATTTAACATAAGATTTTTACGGACTATTTTAATATTTTATTTTAAGACGGTGATTTGGTTCGACCGACAAGGGGGTATTGAAATGATTTATTTCACTGGAATGATGCTTTTTTTTTTTTTTTTTTCATTCTTATGGAATGAAATGAAAAATATTTGATTTTCTTTTTTCAGTATTTAAAAAACAATAAATTAATTAACACTATTAACTTTTCATTAACTTATTTTTATATTTCAAATTAATAAATATAAAATACTTATTATTTTTTATCATAAATTTTTGGAATAAACGTATTGCATATAATATTATAATGTGCTTATTAAACTAATTTTATAATGCATTTAACTAAAATATATATTATTTAAATATAAAATTTTGATTAAGTTATTTTTTATAAATTTTTATAAAATGATCGCTTATTAGATTTAATATTATAATGCACTTAATTTTTATGATTTTCAAAAAATAACACACTTAACTTTTCTTTAATTTTTTATGGTGATGCAACATCGACATTTATTATTTATTATGATTTATTCTAATTAAAAATATATTTTCATATCTATCTTTTCAATTAATGTATACTATTAAATAAGTAACTAAATGTCACAGGACACTTGAATAGAATGCCACTTGACTTAACAATTATATGTCATGTGAATTTTACTATTGTTACTATTAATGAATTAATAAAATGAATCTATCTATCTAATAAAAAATAAATATGCTTGCACATGTTGGCTTCTCATATAGTTTGTCACATGTCACTAGTTTCTTTTACCACATGACATTCACTAATATCTATTTCGAATTTAAATAAATTCAAATTAAATTAAATCTATTCTCATCTAATTAACTAAAATCTAATAAACTATAACATTTAAAATTAATTTATATATATTCATTAACATTTAATTTTTGCAAAACATGGGTATTTATGATTTAACTTAGTATATCAATAAAGAAATATTTTGGGTCAACTGTCAAAATCTTATCTCATCACAATTTTATTTTCTCACCTAAATACTTCCGAATATATCTATATCAATTTCATTTCTAATTGATTTTGCAAATAAATAATTTAATTATTACCTAAATTAAACACTATAAAAAGTCATCAAAATAAATCTAATCAAATGATTTCAATGATCTTCAAATTTAACGTTTGATTCAGTTTAAAATAATTTCTTTTTAATTGGTTTATGAAACTTATTGAGTAATCTTATAGAGTTATAGATAAAAAAAAATATATGTCGAAACATGTCCATTTTCATAATATTTTTAAGTTTTATTTAAAAAATCATGCATACATATCCTACATTAATTATGTCTTTTAATTTAATCTACAAATTGAAGACACATTATTGACTTTTTAAATATAGTTTGTCGGTCCATATTGATTTTTTTAGATAAAATATTTTGCAATTGTAATGATTATAATTTTTATATATTCCAAAAGTAATAACATAAAATGTAGAAAACTTAATTTTATTAATTTTATTTATTCTCATATTATATTTTTAAACATCATAATTAATATTTTTGTGAATACTTCGTTGATTCAATTTTAATATTAACATTTCATTATTAGTATGGTTTTTATTACATAAATTAGTAAGTAACATTTCAAAATTGTATGTACTTTAAAAACAATAATTTTTTAAACATACCCCATGTAGTAAATGAGTAAATAAACTAGTAGGAGCAAATTAATAATATGTTATTATTATTTGAATTTTTCTCATTCCTATTATTATTCATATTTAATTAACAAACAGCTAAAAACAATAACTCATTCCATTCCAATAGGTCAACCAAACATGACAATAGATGTTGTTGATTAATTTCATTACCTCGTTCATTCCATTACATAGTTAATTTCATTCATTTGTCATACTATTACGTTCAACCAAACACAACCTAAGAGTTAATCACGAAAAAAAAGAGTATTATCAAATATTTTCTATTTTTAATAACATATTAATTTTTTAATTAAGGTATTATACTATGAAAACACATCAATCTAGGTAATATTACCATATAGAATGTAAATTGTATTGAATAACAGTTTTTTTGTCAGGACGATATATAAAACTTTTTGACGTGTCATTTGACTAGGAACCTGACGTGATAGGTTTTTAAAGATTATAAGTTACCTGATTATCAAACACATTACATCGATTGATGTGTTTTGATTAGTATAATCTCGTAATTGAAGAAAAAATGTTACATAAAATAGAATAAAAGTTGACAAAATGTTTATAGTGAAAGGTATAACTAGCCTTTCTGCGTAGTCTGCTTCATAATGGTGTGCCATAAGTTTTTAATAGGACCATAGTGGTTTAGAAAAATGTTTTCTCAATAAGTACATGCTTTTTGGAACAACAATGTTTAGCTAAAAACTCACGATTATCATAATTTTGCAAATGTTCTCATTTATGTTATATATATTTTTTTCTATCCATTATTTGGCATACTTTTATTGATTTTTTAAATTGATTGGTATTTTGTAACCCAAAACCAATTTAGTTAGCAAAAAGGTTATGGAGCATATTTACTCAAAATCCAAACATCGTTTACATAAAGTAAATTAGAAATATTGTTATATTGATGAATCCATAGCTAACGTCAAATTAAAAGCAAAATAATCTAATTTATAGTATAAAATTGTTGTTAGAGCCAATATACCACCTTCCGATTGCCACAAAAAGCTTTTATTCATGCTTCAACTACTTTTTAAATTAAAAAACGGTCAAACTGAAAGAACAAAGAATATACAACGGCTAAATGAGTACAAGTTTAGTTATTATATGAAATTAAATCTTTATATAAGCTTGGTAATAGTTTTATATACGAATTTAAACAAATCAAACATTCTGTAAATATTGTTCTGAAAGTTTATTCATATTTATTTATTCAATAAACTAATAAACATTTCGTTCATTTACATTGGTGGCCTTTCATTTATATTTTTATAATAAAAATATATAAAATGGTAAAACATATCTATAAAAACAAATATAGAACCAATTTGTGAAAAATCATGTTTGAAGTAACATAATAAGATAACAAGGTTGTCAAGATCGAAATCTTAACTTAGATCGTTTTAGTTTTTTCAATATCGGGTTGTAAGATTGAGATTGGGATCCTAAGATCCTATTAAAATAACACTGTCTTTTTTATATGTGTTATAATTCTATCAAAGATTAATTATTATGTAAGATTGATGAAATATTAAAATCCAAATTTATAATGATAATTCAATACAACTCACTCTTAAAGGCTTTGTTAATTTGATTACATCATTAAAGATTTTTTTTATTAAACTCTAGGTTTATATGAAAATTATTGCACGGTTATGCATAAATTAGATATTTAACACATATGTTTATCCTTTTTAATTAACAAAGTTGGCTCATTTAATTATATTTTAATTTTTAATTTAACTAAAAATTGGATCGGATCAAAATCTTAAGATTCTACAATATATAGATCTTAATATCCTAATCAAGTTCTTACCTACGAGAGATTATATTAAAAATGGTAAATTACCAAGAAAGGTAATACAAAATTTAAAAATTGTCAATAAAGGTAATGTAAAATTTTTTAGACCAAGAAAGATAACATAAAATTCAAATTTGACGATAAAGGGCATTGATGACAAATTAAGAACGTAAATTTTTAATTTTATGCTCCTTTTTTTGGTAAGCGAATAATATTTGATTATATTTCTTGGCCTAAAATTTAAATTTCATATTCTTTCTCGGCAAAAATAGAATTTCATATTACCTGTCTTGGTAATTTTCCCTATTAAAGATTAACCCCTTTTTGTAATTTTGGAATCTTAACAATTATGAAGATAAACTTATCATCAGGTATTTCATATGATCATAAAATAAGAACAACAAATGGTATATTAAGTTGTAAATATAAGTGTGAGTATATGTGGTGAACAATTTTCTCATCATATTTAACATGAAGAAAATATCAAAGAAAATGTTTTTTTTTCCTTTAAAAAGCACATTATGTTTGTAAGTAAAATAAAATAAAAAAAAGAAACAAAATATTAGTTATATCAGTTTTTATAAAAATCGAATGATTTATTTTTTACCATCTTAACCATTAACTAGCTAAGTTCAACCGATAATTAAGACCATTTTATCACCTCTATGAAAACTACTGATTAAAGAAAATCATCCAAATTAACTTCATTATTAATTAGTTTACGAATAATTAATTGTTTATGATCGAGTGGGCTGTCTTTTACTGGTTAATTACATAAAAATTAGCGTATTTATAACTTAATATTTTTATTTCATTGTAACACATTTATTGATTTGATAATTCAAATGATATATATCTATTCAGTGTGACAAATTTCGATCGAAAAGATAAAAAGAAATACGAATTTCGGTGGCAAAACTAATCCAATATTAAGTATTGATACAAATGATGATGCATGCTATTGCTAGATCGATCTGATGAATGAATTTTCAAGAACGTACGTAAAGATACAACAAATGAAGTGAAGGGATTCAGATCCTACCGATTAATTCTGGTCTTCGTCTTGATTGATTCCGGAACTTTGTTGAGATATTGTCAAATTACCGGATTGTTTCCGATGGAAGGTGGGGACCCGCCTTCCATCCTCATCATAAACGATGTCCTCATCATCCTCGTCCGGGATTCGGCATCTTTCCCCGAGGATGATGGCCTTTTTCCAAACGGAATCCTCTCGGGTCAGTTTCTCCGTATCCTGTTTTCCATCGTCATACCTCTGGCTCTTTGACCCTTTCTTGAATCCCTTCAACCCGCCTGGTAGTCTCATGCTCATACTCGACGTCAGTTTTGCTCTTTGAGACGTATTTGAGGTCGACCCGACATGATACGAAGACGCTCTCAAACTCGCCATTCTTGGTGGTATCGGAAGTTCTTTGATTTCTGTTTCTGTCATCGGTACTTCGGGTGGTTGATCAGGAATATCATCGTTCTTATCTTCAACCTTGACGTACGTTGTCGCTAACTCGCTGTCCTCGTCAACTCTTGTAGGGCGGTTCTGCGATGGCGGTGGTCGTCTTCTTTTCTTGGTTCCGCAAAGAAGTGAGACGATTGCAATGGTAGCGGCAAGAAAAGCGAAGGCGAACGAACGGGATAGTAACGGGTTGTTACCTCGGCAGTGATCGGGTGCACGTGACGGAAAGTTCCTCACCATATCTGGAAATGGTGAAGGGAAATCGTGAAGAACATACCGATGGACGGAAGTGTAATAGTAAATTTGTGTAAATTAAGTATAAGAAATTGTGAGTTACTCTGTGAAAAATGGTTTTATGCGAAACAAATTGCTTTAAATGTGGAATGGAAGGTGGGAAAAAAGGAGAGGCCAAGAAACAATGAATGCATTTTAACCTTCTTTGCTAATAATTAAACTGCTCATTGTATTATTATTTTTATAAAAAAAATATTTATAAAAAAAAATGCCAAACCCATCTTTAATCATTAAACTTGAATTTGATCTTGTAAAATATTATTTATATAAACCTATAAAATGAACGATTACATCCACACACACTTTATAATATGAACGCTTAATAATCATTCGTT
Organism: Centrapalus pauciflorus; assembly: GCA_020465985.1. Lineage (NCBI taxonomy): Eukaryota > Viridiplantae > Streptophyta > Magnoliopsida > Asterales > Asteraceae > Centrapalus > Centrapalus pauciflorus. The sequence goes on along the minus strand of JAANYP010004970.1, from coordinate 539,809 downwards.
TTATAATTCAAATGTTTATTGGTGTTTGAGATTGTTTTTTTTTTTATTAAAACAACTTAATAGGTTTTTATAAATTAATAAGCAAATATAAGTAGGCCGGGGTTAATAAAATTTTTATTAAAATACAGTGTTTGGATTTGTTTATTAGTTTTGAAAATTTAATAACATATATAAAGTTTTCTTATTATTTGAATTTGTTTAATTAATTGATATAATGATCAAAATAGATAGTTTATAAATTATAACCATTTAATAGCTGAGATTGGAGAAAAATCACGAAACTATGAATGAGAGAGTGAGAGAGAGAAATATTTTGTAGTTAAAACCATATTTTGGATGGTAAAAAAGAATAAGCAGTAAAAATATTTTGTGATTTAATAGTTTATATTTAATGGAGGTAATTAGTGGAATGATATTTTGAGATTTAATAATTTATTTACTGGAGTTCAATCAGTGGAAAATATATTTTTAGATAAAGTAGTTTATTTTATAAAGTACAGAGATTTTATTATTAATAGAAATGTTCATCTCCCTAGGAGTACAAATAACAACAATACTTTAACTTTTATTTTTAAGTTACACTTTCATCCCTTATAATTTTTTTGGATTTTTCCCTTGACATTTATTAATATTATTTTATGATTTATGAAATACTTTATATGATGTAACATAACAAAAAATAGTTTGTAATAATTTGTGAGAATTATAATATCTTACGGATGTTATTATGATTAAACATGCAATTAATTTTACACCGTTAGTTTTGAAAGTTTGTTGATGTTTGTTAAGCATTTGTGAGTGTATTTCTTGTTATTCATAACTAATTAACAGTTTCTTAACTACTTATTTATAGCATGCATAAAGATGGATGATGCATATGCATTGCATTGCATTATGTGGACGGACATTTATAAAAGCGACCCTATATTCCTTGATTTCCTTTCACTTTAAAGTTTAAATTTCGGTTATTACCATGGTCAAATAAATGTATGTATGATTCCTAATAGTTCCACTGATCGATTTGATAGGTAAATATTTAAGAAATTCTCAACCTGAACCAACGAATTCGTAAAAAAACCTGTTTGGTAAAGTTCTCATGCCTTTTTACGAGTTTTAGGTCTATATATATCTATTCTATTAAAAAAAAGTAACTATATTGCCACCTGGGACTTAACTACACTATCAATTGGCGACCCTTTTATTTGACACGTGTATTTTATAATTTTTTTGTTTAAATAATTAAGTTCATTTGATTTACAGTTAGTATATTTTAGGATTCTATTACCAATATTGGGTTAATGAAATCAATTTTCAATGGTTAATATACGTAGCAAAATGAAAATTCTTATTTCTAAGAGTTGATGTTAATTAATAAAGCTAAAGTTTATTGTATCTCTTTATGTTTTGTTATTAATTACAAATAAAACTAATCATTTCACTACATTTTTTCATTTATTTTTTTTTTCATTCTATAAATGTATAATGTTTAAATAAATATTGAGTCGCAACTATATCATAATATTCATAGTTTGTATTGTCTATTACTAAATTCTACAAGTATTCTAAAATTTGTAACTTATAAAAAAAAATATTATTCAAACAGATGCGTATATTATACGGGTAAATAAAATAGTATATAATGAAGGAGAACACAAATTGTCACATGACATAATCACATTTTACCTAAAAAGATAAATACATATTATTATTATTTAAAATAAAATAAATCATAAATCATAAATACAATTTATTGTTTCAAAGATAAATACATTTTATCATTTTAAAATAAAATAATATAAATTATAAATACAATTCACTATTTCTAATATTTATAACCATTAACAAATACTTAACTCCATCCATATTTGACGTAAAAATATTAAAATAAATAATATTACATATGAAAAGAAAAAAAAATATGATACTAATGAAGAACATAAATCATAAAGAATATATAGACAATACAAATATTTAAAAAATACAATATTAATAAAATCATATAGAAAAAAATATTATGAAGAATATAAATCATAAAGTTATATAAACAATATTAAATATTTAAAAATTAAACAAAACACAATATTAATAAAATCATATTTCATAACATTTTATTTATTGTTATAATATGTATATAGACATTATCTTTTATGTACAACTGAAAGTTCAAATTATATCGAATACATAAATATAAAAATAAAAAAAACTTAAAAAAATGTTATTAACTATTCACGTATATTTGAAAAAATAGATCAATAATATCTAAATTAATTATACTTATATATAGGGGCGGACCGAGGCTTTAGGATTAGGGGTCAAACGACCCCGATAAATTTTCTTTTTACGTGTTATATATGTGGTTAAAAAATTTCCGACCCCCATGATTTTTTAAGTCCAACCCCTAAAAATTTTTATATAAAAAAAAATATGATACAAAATCTAAAAAATATACATATACGTAATAGTTGGTTACCTATTTAACAAATAATTAAAGACAAAAATTGTATTTGGGTTTGGGCCAAAAATTGAAAATTTAGTTTGGGCTTAAGAGAATTTTGGATTAGGATTTAGGGTTGTTGGTTCTGGTTGGGGCTTGAGTTGGGCGGTGGCCAAAGAAAACAGAAAATGGAAGAAGTCAAGAAGCAGCAGCAGCGCTTCTCTTATGTGTTGTGTCGGCAGCCGCTCAAAGGAAAACAGAAGAGGTAAGAGAAAAACGCACCTGCTGGTCGCCAGTCGCCGCCAGTCACTAGGCAGAACCAGGAAAGCCGTCGCCGCCGGCCGCCGCAGCCCAGACCCTAGTCGTCCCTTGACCCCTTCTCGCTTCTCACTTTCTCCCTCAGGTATAAATCCGTTTTTATCTTTGTAACTTTTCAAGTATTTATAAATTATAATGATTTATAAAATTATTAGTTATTTAGTTTAATAGTTAGACTACTAGAATAGTTGATATAGATTAGACTATTATTTAAGAATTAAGACTTTAAGAGTTAAGATTTTTAAATGTTTAATATTAAGTTACATTTCTTTTAGTTTTATTTCATTAGACAATATCAATATGAATCGATTTTTGAAAAGAAAGTTACCGAATCTCCGTCAAGTGGAAGATGTAATAACTCATTTTTAAAAGATGAAAACTCGTAGAGACCAACTTTAGAATCTAGTTTTTGTTTGTTTGTAAGTTTGTAACGATTAATGAAATCGTATCATTTACGTATTTGTTTTATTACAATATCTAGATAAACCGACCCGAAAGTTTGAAACTAAATTTTTTTTTGAAGTCACAAGCACTTACACCCTCGTAGCTATTAAATTCCGACCCCCATAAAAAAATTTCTTGGGTCCGCTACTGTGTGTGTGTGTGTATATATATATATATATATATATATATATATATATATATATATATATATGTTTAATTTTAAATTTACATACATTTTATGTAGATACTTATTTATTAGATCTTATCCACGTAATACATGGATTCATAAACTAGTATAGTATTAAAAGAACAAAAACTGGCACTAACAGCAAGATGAATAGTATGTAAAAATAATATTGTGTTTAGATTATGCTTAAGTTACAGAGTCTCGTGTTTTTTCATCTATATCACAAGGCTGAGTGACTGAGTCCTATGTAAAATCGAAGCGTTTATATTCACAAAATGCATTAGCAATTTAGCAGCATGATTACAATTGAAAGAAAGGGTAACTAATTAATAGAAGAAATTAAGAATAAATGAAGAAGATAATTCATCAAGGGCAGAGAAACAATCGATCATGATTGCGCTTGCTTCACAAGTCTGCAATTTCTTACATAAGTTAGCAAAGTAAAATGGTTGTTTAGCAAAGCAAGTAGGGTCTTCAATAAACACACATAACTCTGAATCAAATCATCAGCAAAATGCTTATTCACAGGATGATAAATCAACAGTTGAGCTACGAGATGGCCTCATTTAACCAGACCAATCGTTGTTTGTTTACTTTTGAATAAAATTCATTCAAAGTAATAACTGTGAATCAAATGGTCAACATAAAATGATCTTTTAATGATTCTATTTGAAGGTAATAAGGTAAACAGTTTTAAAAAATATAGCAAACCAAAAATTGGCTGAATCCGGTACCAGTTTGGTCCTGTGGTGTTGTCAATCCAGGCTGATCATTGCACACAACCCAAATTTTAAAAACCTATGATACAAAAACATTTGTCAAAAAGAAGTTAAAACATCATCATCCCACTGAAAATAAGCAAAAAAAAATGTAATTACGCTAACACAAGTTACGCCCTGTATCAATCAATCGATAGAAGACGACAAGTACCCAAACCTGCCACAAACAGGTGGTGTTTGAGTTGATGAGACGTAAAAGAGCAGCAAAATACAGATGGTTTCTGTTCTAAAATCCCCACAAAACTACACCCATGACTCCATGCAAATATTAGAATCTTAAACCTTCCTACACTGGATTGAAGATTATCAAGTAATAAGGAGGAAGTCTGGAGATGAGACATCAGAGACTTTTGTTCAATATGCTCATCAGTTTTGCCAGCAAAGATTACGCCGACCCTCTTGCAATATCTCAAACGCCAATTTGTATCTTTCTATAGATGCTGCTCCTGCATCGATATAGCTATGTGCTTCTTCTCTTAAACTCCACACCATCAATGCCTTGAAATCTTGAGATCCGCCTCCAGAATCAACGTCACGCAGGATTCCATACTTGGCATTTTTCGTCCACCGATGCAACACGTAGCGAGATGGGATCTCTCTTATGTTCATTATCTGGAACACCTTTAATGCATGGCGGCAAAGAATTCCCTCGAACTCAAACATCCTGCAGCTGCAGCTAATGTTAATGTTTGAAGCATTATAAGCCACAGTATTCCTCTCGTCACCATTGCCACATCTCTGCACCAGATACCGGCTGATGGCACCCTCGATGTTTATCTTTATCCCGACGTAGCTGTAGCTTTCCAAAAGCTCTTTTTGGAATACTTTGAACACTGTTATTGTATAAAGCCTTCTACATTGCTCCTCAAGGGGGTCTTTTGTATGAAGAACGGTTGGCGTGTTGAATGAATTGAAATCCTCCTTCCTTTCCTCCTCACGGTGATGCTCAATAGCTTTCTCGTAACGCATGAGGAATTCATTAAGCTGGACTTGAGCGGTTAAAAAGGTTCCAAAATAGGATTTCATACTTCCATCAACTGGGATGCCAGCAAAAAAGGTTCCTCGTACATACAACGGAACCCAACTTTTCCGCATTTTGTACATCTCCTTTAACCAAGTGTTCTCCTTTAAGTTATATTTAGTGATGAGGACGCTCCATGCAGAATCGAATTCACTAGCGCTTTGGCTCTGCGAAATGCAAGCTTCGTATTCAAATTTGAATTCATTCATGGAGCGTAGTGCACCCAAATATTCATGTTCCATAGAGAGAATCTGCCAAGCGGAAAACCGATGATGGGTTCCTGGGAAAACTTGTGCAATTGAATTTTGAATGGCTTTATCTTGATCAGCAATTATTGACACGGGACGTCGCCCAGACATTGCCCTAACCCATGCTTGCAAAACCCATGTAAATGAGTCTTCCGATTCATCTGCGATTAAAGCACATCCTAAGAGCACTGGTTGTCTATGGTGATTCACACCAACAAAAGAAGCAAACGGAACCGTATAACTCCCTCTCCTGTATGATGTATCGAAAACAATGGCATCACCAAATTGAGTGCAAGAAAATCTTGATCTGCCATCGGCCCAGAATACACTCATACATCTGCCGTTGTCAACTTCTAGGGCGTAAAAGAATCCAGTATCTTCAGCTTGACGAGACTGAAAGTACTCAAGGAGCACGTCATACCACTTACTTCCAATGCCACTTCCTCTATCTCTTTTGACAAGGCTAAGTCCACCGTTTGTTTCAAGTAAATCCAAATTCTCCAACCCACTACTCAATTCCTCCTTAAAACCCTTGGCGGCAGCAGCAATTTTCTGACTGGCATCTTCTGAAGAGTCAAGTTCATGATTGTGTTCCTTTGATAGACGATCAACCACCCATCTACCAGAATCTTGCCTTTGTATTCTCATGAATGCTCCACAACCTACTCTTGAAGGATGTTGATGCCCTTCCTTCGAGCACACAAATCTTCTAGATGTAATTGAACCATCATTTTTTGAACGAAACAACTGACCAATCCTCACTTTGAAACCCATGTTAGCAGCATACGTGTAGTAAAATTTGTATGCTTCATTAGCAGATGCGAAATCAAGACCTTTGCAAGGTTCACCTCTGGGTTCTGCTTCTAATTCTTCCATTTTGAGACGTTTTAGATCAATTACACCTGACGACCCATCATCCTCAAGCGATCGGATTCCCGTCCTTGATGAGACGGCTGCTGTTGGTTTTGGAGTTGGAAGAGTTTTTCTCTGTATAATGGGGGGATGGACTTCACCTGAGACATTGAGATCATGATTGTGCTCTTTTTTTATGTTTGCCAGAACCCATTTCCCAGACTCTCCCTTCTGTACTCTTATGAAAGCTGGGCAACCGGTACGTGTGTTGGTCTGAAAACCCTCCCTTGAACAAACAAATCTTCTAGAAATAACTGACCCGTCAACTCTCGATCTATATAGCTGGCCAATCCTAATTTTGAATCCAGCTTGAGTTGCATAAAAATTGTAGTATTCCTGTGCTGCTTCTGCAGTATCAAATTCTAACCCTACATATGGCTCCACTCTAGACTCTCCTTCATCCTCTCTCTGGCCATTAGTTTTAAAAACTGGTAGACCTGGTTTTGCTCTTACAGTCATGGTGTTCCCTAGATCTTGCCTGTTCATATCAGTTCCTGACAAAAGTGCATATAAACAGGTCACGAATTAGAGTGAAGGAAAATTGCTACCACATACATATAATATTTCCCCCATGACTATCATAATTATAAATAATTATAAAGACGTGTTCAACCATTTCTATACATTCGAAAGGAAAAAGTAATAAAACAAGTCAAAACTCAAATTAAACACATGAACCACTGGACTAACTTGCATTTATGAAAATAATGACAGAATAATGTTCGTAAAAATGCCCCAGGTACAAACACTATATACGAGATACATGTACAATGTAGATTAATTTTACAAATAAAGTACGGAACTTTAGACAACCCCTATAAACATCATATGCTGAGCCCATTACCAGTATGGTGTTGGTATCTGTGGTCGGTGGACATAGAAATGATATTATTTTCTTTAATTTGATTAACATGATTTATCCATCTACGAAAGCACGTTTTTTTCCTTCAGGAAGAAAATAAATGCTTCAATAAGCTTCTTAGAGGGTGTTTGGTTTTGCGTTATGAACCAGATTATCAGCTTATTACGTTACAATAACGCAAATAATTAGTTTAAAGTGTTTGGATTGCATTACGTTAATAAGTGATTATTTGCGTTTACCGTTAATCTTACCACACTTTTCCATAAGCTAAAAATTGTAGCTTATTTGCTTCATAAGTGATTATTTGGTCATTTTACAAGTAAAAACGCAAATCCAAACACTTTAAAAACTGATTATTTGATAATTATGATAGCAAACAGCAGAAGCTAAACCAAACACTAATATTTCCTGCAGCACTTTTTGTTACAGCTATTATCTGATTATTAGTTTCCAAAACGCTACAGCACTTTTTTAAACGCAAATCCAAACACCCTCTTAGCTATAAATCAAATACAAAATGTGAGCTAGAGTATCACTTGTCCATCAGTCCATGGATCAGAAGGGGTGGATAAAAAATCCCTCTGCTTGATTTTGGGGTGTTTGGATGTGCATTTTGAGAGTGGGAATTTCAAATTAAAAATCAGAAACGAAAATCAAATAACCTGCCATAACAAAACAAGTCGCATGAGAAAGAGTTCGGATGTGCTTCTACCATTTGATGTTGTAAGAGTCAGATAAATAGCATTATGGTGTTGGCAGATTCTAATTATATAAAGAATTAAAAGAAAATAACGGCATATAATCAGTTTTGTTGTAGCTGATCGTTAATTATGACAAAATTGATTATTTGATCCTAAACAATCAGATAATTAGAATCAGAACCAGTTTAGTCAACACTAAAACCTGCTACTAGAAATCACCAATAATTAGGTAGAGAAAGCACATCCAAACACCCCTTACAACGAGATACCCAAGTACCTGAGAGAAATGAACACAATTCAATATGAAATGGAAGCAGTACTGTTTGCATTGTTGGTTCATGTGGTTCAATCAGATAAAATAAAATTAGATCACCATGGCATAACCATAAGGGTTTGGCCAAACACAATCTACAAGTTCTAAGATCCTGCTAAGGTGCATCGGACATTGGTATCCCATCCAATGAAGAAAAGACTTTCACTTCCTTTTTTAAGGTTTTAACTTTAACCAAGCGATAAAAAATTAGATGAAAGTAAAATAATACATTATCCATCTAGTGATAACAGTGCTTCATATTATACTGTTATTCTTTTGACGCTTAGTATATTGCACACAGCCACACAGATTTGACAACTCACACCACTACATGGGTAAAGAAAAACTCGATGCAAGTTAAGTTCATGCAATTGAAGTTCCCTAATTTGCATAATGAGTAAACCTGACCCCACAATAGTGTATACATTAAAATAATATACCAGCAGTTTCACATTTTCAGAAGTGATTTATGTAGAGCAAAGCACAACTCGTGATGCATTTAAAAGGTATCAAGAAATTTCTCAATTTTTCACAAAGAGTAACTCCGCTACACTGCAATAATAAACCTAACGAACGTAATTGCAATGGAACGTAAGATGTTGCAGGAGGAACCTTATGCCAAAAGCCACTTCTGTGGCAAGAAAGAGTAATAATCAGCTAGATGAGACCCAAGATTTGCTGAATATCACCCATGCACAGGGACACTTACAAAAGAAGAAAAAGCAACTAAATACATCATCATGACTTCTAAGGGTATACAATTATACATCTACACCCAGAGTAATACATTGGTAACTTAAGATCATCTCCTTGCACAATGACACAAGTATATAACTATCAAGAAGACAAGAACCCTTTTCATATTGAACAAACCCCTCAAGTGCTGGACCTGCTGGTCCTAGAATGTCAGTCTTCAGTGAAAAATTTGCCTATTGTGGATACAAGGTGGAAATGTTAAAAATATTCCAGGCTTGAGTACTTCATCACTGAACACACACAGAGACATAAAGAGATTGAGGGAGAGTACTTGAGATGAGACTACAAGATTTCTGCAAAAATACAATATCATACCATGCTGTGTATATATATATATTTTTTTTTAAAAATTCTTTGTGAACTAAAAAGAAACAACATGATCGCACTACACCCACTGATCCTGCAACCAACATAGGATAGGTAATCGTGGCTGTCCCCAGAACGATGACAAGGAGGAGGCTCAGGTTCAAACTTCAAACCAGGTTACATTGTTTACATTCTTGCATGTCACTATTGGGGCACTCATGTGGTGACAATCTCTTAGTAAACTATTGGGCAAGATGCGTGTCCTCTATTGAAACTAATAGACAAAAGTTTGCAAACTAAACTCTAGTGTATTGTTTTCATCAGTATGGGTTAGTGATGAGTTCCCTATCAAATCGTGCAATTGCATAACTTAAAAGGTAGTTTGGTTTTGAAACAGATATATCCCTCTACCCAAACTCATAGAATGATATTAAAACTTTACTAAACACATAGCTAAAGGAACATATATTACCAGTCAGATATTATTAAAGAGGCTCCTAAATAATGACAAAAGGGAGGAATCATGTAAGCTAAAATTCACATGCTCAATATCTTATAGATATTACTAGTGTGCGTAAAAATAGATTTGGCTTGAAAGTTTGCTAAAGTTGAAATCTTGCATGATCTGACTTATAGTGAAATGTCCCATTCACCATTATTAGCAGAGGAAATGCACCTATCAGATGTTAGACACATGGGATGTGCTCATTTGAAACATGTACAATGAAGAACTTGAGTTACCGGATAAAAAGACCATACTTTTATAAAACAAAATTTTCAAGGCTATAGAACATCTATGACATTGGTGTATCACGAAAACACTTCCCTAGATCATGCACTTAATTTGGGCAAAACCACAATTTTCTTGCTTAACCTTGCAAAAAAAGAGCCCAACTCCTATTTAAAATGCCCCTGATCATAACTTTGATGCCAAGCTTCTATATTAAAACCAAATATTGAAACAGTATGAACTAAGATCTCTAGTATAGTCCTTTCATAAAGAAACCTTAAGGTTGAAAATGATTTCTTTTGCTTACACGAGGCTCTTTCTTACAAATTGCAAATTCGCCAAACTCAATATCAACTTCCAAACACGTTATGTTTTCTGCCAAACATTCTCCTAGCCAAATGAATATTTCTCATTAATGAATACTTGAAATGGTGCATTATCGAGGAGCTAAAGAAGCTTCATCACCTGTGACATTGTGCTTGCTACTCATATTTGCTTTAAGGCCCACATCTTGTAGTAAATTACACAATAATGTATCCACACGATATTTAGGGGTACAGGTCCAACCCCATCATTAAGGCGGATAAAATGGAGGATTTTCATATTTGTATCTAGAGGTGGTCAAAAATTAAACTTCAGGCAGATTGTGGCATGGTGCTAGGTCAGGTAACCCCAGTAAGACATTTGTAAAAAGCAATGAAATAATTACCAAGCTCGTTGCATAATGTCGCATGTAAATTTTTAACACAATGTAGAACATTTTGTTAGTCTTTCTCGCTTCGGATGTCAACTAACATCAACTCAACTCGGGCCAATAAAGCCCTCATACTTAACTAGGTGTACTAACCACTACTAGACAAGAAATGATAAGAATGAAGAAAGCAAAGACAACCATCACACGTATGAACAAAATCACACAAAACAAGTATGCACATACAGATAAACAATCTGTGAATATGGCCAAAATTAAGTCACGTTAAGAAAATACAATCATAAGGATAAAGAAACATTAACAATGATTTACCTTTAGTTGATAAGGTTTATTCAATGACAGAGATGCTGTAGTCATCAATGCAAAGCATAAAAATATCAAATATTGAGGCTCTAGAAGATGCAAGAAGATCATCATAAAGTGATTTAAAAGCTATCATCTCTTAGTTCTAGCTATGTATGAGCAACACATTAGTCACGAAGTGCAGGTCTTTGGAATCTCCATCAAGATCAAAGGGAATTTCCAATCCAATATGTAATTATTGTCACAAGGTTTACAATCAAAACATATGCATCAATTGCCATCTAACATAAAAGGTTTTGGATGTACTTTTAAAAAAAGGAATGATGTCATTAAGGTTGCACGAGTTTAATGTGGGGCTGCAAGCTACAAATCATGAGTAATGTTTGAGAATTTATAGGTAAGTAGAGGCAATATCAAGGTAGATAAAGGTCGAATTAATATAAGGACTATAAGACAAATACCAAATTGAGAAAAGGTAGAACACGATTATACGAAGATTCAGAGGAGAGACTTGAGATAGCAACGAGTCGTAAGGCGTTTGATGTTTTTGATTTTTAACATGATATTATTATGAGTCTGCTAGATTATGGTGAATCGCCTTAGCTTTACTTGGTCTGATTTGTATATTAATCAAGCATTCAAACAAGGCTATGTGCCTTTTTTGAAGTCGTCAAGATCTAGTGGCAGATAAGTTCTCTGAACCTACTATGCTTACACCTTCGCTCATATGTTTCTCTTTTCCAATTGTGAACTAGCCGTTGAAACTTCAACTTAATATACAACAAACTGAATTGTTTCCTTGCACGTGACCAAAAGCATACACATCATTTATAAATCCATGAAACAATTTCTCAAAACGAGAAGATTGACAATGAATTTACGTCTTCATAGTTGATGCAATAATAAATTCGTATAATATCCAACAGTTAACATGACTAAACTATCATGTCCTAATACATCCCAAAACCATGACTTCACCCTCAGCTCAAGATAATAATACCCTCAAGCATAAACAACAAAAAAACAAAAACAAAAAAGCAGACTCAAACAAACTAAAGTAGTATCCATGTACCGATCAAAGAAGATGACAAAGTGAACAGTTATACAACATTTCTGTTCTTGACCCATTTTGACGGGTGTTTCAAATAATATATGACATGTACTCAATCTGTTCCAAGAAAAAGATCACACTTTGACTACCGATGACAATGGAGTTCACCTTTTAACTTCAGCGTCTACATGGACTTTTAAAAAAAATTAGTCAATTCTGTAAACATGCAATGCAACAAGTAGTACAGATGACTGGCGTTAAATTCGCATGATATACATATCAATTTAACATTCCAAAAGTACTGCCTTTGGTATAAAAATCCAAGTCAACTCTTATAGTGCTTTGGGTAGAGAGAACTCTAGAAAGGAAAAAAAAAAAAAAAAAACCTAACTTCACAGGAAGCAGCAAGAGACAGATGGTTAAAAGACAGAAATACACCGAATACAGCAAATTTGCAAAATGATAAGGAATTAGGGTTTTGTTACCTTTGCATATCGGTAGTCACTACTTCGATTAGGGTTTGAGCGATGTGAAAAAAAGACTAGTTTCATCAGCAAGCAATAGCCTAATCAATCCCATTCGTAGAAAAGTCGCAAGCATCAATCGTTTTGGCCCCTGTGAAAAGGATCCAGAAGACAACGGGAGATTTCATACATGTTTGAAGAGGAATTGATCTGAAAAAATTGACAACAAGTATCCGAAACAGGAATCGAACAGGATTGAATTCACTTGTGGGTGGGTGGAGAAGTAGAATCGGGGGGCGGAGTGCTGTCTTTTTGGTTTTTGGGCGTATGTTCTTCGCCTTGACGGTGGGACCGCCGCTTCAAATGAATGATATCATCAACTTATCCCACTGATTGATTATTAGTATTATCTTATTATTAATAATTTTTGGAAACAATATAAAAATCTTGTAATTTGTTTAACAACATATTGAAACATTAGTAACGTACTTTGACAATAAAAAAATTTCATTTATTATTATAAAAATAAAAACCTCAAATTTTCAATAGATTTGTCTATTCACGAATTACGTAGATTTTTTTTGTGTTAAATGAGATAATACAATGTTTTAAACTTTTAATACTTATGCGTTGTGACGAGTGATTACGATTTTTGTATATTCGGTTTTTTGTAATTCAACTTATTCTTTTTCTTCTAGTTTTATTCTTGACGATTTTATTTCCTTTTTTCTTTACCATTTTAATTATACTTATGGTCAATTATTATCTTTCCTTTTCTCCAAATATGTTATTTTAATTGGTTTTTATAGTTTTATTATTATGTATTTTTAAAATTATCTCACAGGCTTTGAAACCATCTGTTTGTCCATAATTATCAACGGAGTTTTTCATTGAATTCCAAGCTAGATTTGTTGGAAATCCATTCTCATAAAGAACATACTTAATTATGATATTTTATGGTGTTATCTGAATTTTCAAGACAGTTTTATAGTACATATATAAGTATTTGTTTTATGAGCTAAATGAAATTTTGACTTTGTTTAGATTGTTATTCCTATTGCTAAGTTTGATTCATGCTTGTTACTACGTTTGATTTGTTTCTATTGCTATGTTTGATTGATTTTGACGAAATAATGTTCAACCTTAAAAATAACCTCATAAGAGAGATGTTGGTATTACTAAAGAATGGATAAATTTGTTAAATATTTATGTACAGTAAAAACCATTTTTGCAATAAATGAATTGTGGAAATGATATTCATATATTTGTCCAAAGGACATGAACAAACAAATGATCTACTCTTAAATTAATTACGAAGCATAATACTTTGTCTTAAAAATCTTGATAGTCAGTCTAGTTAAGTAATATATTTTGTCTTAAAATCTTCGTCTGTCAATCTAGTTAAAGTAATCTTTAATTAAATACCATTAAAACAAGACCATCTCGGAATGGTGAGTAGGATGGTCAAACGTACAAAGCTCTCAAATTTATATGGTCGCGTAATAGTAAAAAAGTGTCAGACTTTGAGACTCGAAATTTCTAAAAAAAAATTTTGGTTATTACATGAAACTAATTTGAAAAGTGATACTTGTAAACTCATTCCAAGGTTATTTCATTTTCAATGTAGATGAATAATATCATGTGATTTATAAAACAATGTGTTCATTGTGTCAAAAGTTAACCTATTGTTACTTTTTTTTAATTTGGGTGATATATTAAATTTTTTTCTATTTAAGGTAATATACTGTTCAAATCAAGTAAGTCAATGTAACCATATCAGATTGGAAAGTAGAATTGCAAACATGTCAGTTTTTTTTCCGGTCAGTATTATTTTTACGAAAATGAATGTTTAGTTGTTATATGATGTATACTATTTTGTGCAAATTAAATGGCTTTTTGATAATACATTATTATTTTGAACAAAATTAGAAAATAATAAAACAATTTTAGAAAATAATTTGGCCCAAAAAACTGTCATTTTAGTAATTTTTACCTTCCAATTTGGTAAGATTACATTGATTGACTTGATTTGAATAGTATGTTACCCTAAATAGAAAAAGAATTAGCATGTTACCTAAATTGAAAAAAAAAAAAGTGTATTAGTTGTTTTAAACTAATTATATACCACTAATTATACTATGAAATATCATAAAACGCATAATATTTTGTCTTTCATGAATATTTACTTTACCTATTAAAATTTAGTGTCAACATTACAAATTTACTATTTAATTTTTTTTTAAATTTAGAGGCTTTTGGTTTTGTTTATTAATGTTCCTTATTAGATTATTATGTTACAATACCACAATTAAGTTGTTTGAAGTGTTTGAATAACAATTTTTGATAATTGCTTATTTGCGATACCATTTACCATGATTTTTCAACGGCAAATTTTTGTTGTTGTAAGTATATAACAATTAAGGAGGTGTTTAAATTTGCGTTTAAAAGAGTGTTGTAACGTTTTGGAAGCTAATAATCGAATAATATAAATATATCATTGAAATAATATCAAAAATTCAAAATGGATGCACAATCATCTCTAACCCGAACATATTTAACCCGAGTCCCTTTTGGCCCGCAACCCAAACTGACCCAACACGCACATTTTAGTATTTTACCACCTCTAATAAAAATGTACATGTACATCTAAGGCCACAAGGAGTGGGGGGTGGCATCCCACGGTACCGAGCTCGGCATCCATGGCACACCGCGCCTTCACCTTGGCAACGACAATCAACCCCTCGGCATCGGCATTCGGATGTCGAGCTCTTCCAAGCATTTCATCTCTCTCTCTCTCTCTTTATATATATATATATATATATATATATATATATATATATATATATATATATATATATATATAATTATTTATATTTCATTATTCTTTATATATACATACATATTCTTTTATTTTCTAACTTAACATAACCAAAATATTTTCTAAATTTTTTCATTTCTATCATTTCAAATTAAAAATAAAACATTGAAGATATTTGAGGGGTTCAAAACATTGATCTCAACGTTGATCCGGTTAATGATTTTGAAAAACGTTTGGCAAATATTAAATGTTTTTTTTAATATTTTTAATATTTAATGTTATATTTAATTTTAATGTTATTAATCTAATGTTATTTTTATTTCAATGTTTTTATTTTAAGTTTAAAATGAAAATAAAAGAAAATGAATGCCAACCACACCCTCAGAATGACATCAAAATGGCAAAGAATTGCAAAACTGACGTGGCGACAAATTTGGGTGGCATCCATGGCAACGAGTCCCTTTGGCCTAAGTTGAAGGGTTAATATCTCGGGTTTGGTAAATACCCTTTCTAATGTCCTATGTGGCAACAAGAAATTGGTTTGGATTTCTCTCAATTTCAACAATTGATCCTTACAATTAATATTACAATTCTACTCTTATATTCTTAAAATAATGATTTTAATTATACAAATATATTTTTTTTCAACACAAAAGTAAAGTACACATAATCCTATGCATCCATTAACATGAATATACACATATTTAGGGGCATTTCGATTAACTTGTTAAGGTTAGTTACGATAAAAACCCAACACAATTTCATTTTTCTTACCTTTTTATCCTTCTATGTTTTTTTTCTGATCTTATGAAATTTGATTATTAGATACTGATTTTTCATTTTTTTAGAAAACTTGATTTACCAATTATAATCAGATTCAATAGTTAAATTTCTTAATGACTTTTCTATAAAAAAAATAACATGAAATGATGAAAACACAAAAATTGTAAAACATGTTTTTTTCCATAAATAATCCTACTTGTTAAGATTATTAGGCTACGTTCAGTTGCTACAAAAATTTTGTTTTCACTATCTAATAAACTGAAAATATTGTTGTTTTCAGAAGAATATATATATATATATATATATATATATATATATTGGGAAGGAGCAAAATGCGATTTGTTAACGTAAAGAGAGACTAACTTTTTTGTAACGAAATGCATTAAAAAATAATAAAAAGTACAAGTAACGTAAAAATTGGTTGTCACGCTAACGAAAATGTTGATATTTTGACAGGGTCGTTCCTATCGTTTTTGGGGCCCGGGGCAAAAATTTACAAGGGGCCCTCTAAACATGTATGTATGTATAACATCTAAAGATTAAAGAAAACAACCATGTAAATATGTATATAAATATCACAATCAAACAACTAACAAAACAAGTAAACTACTAGTATTAGTCTAGGTATTAGAGGGGAAAAAAAAATTTTGGGCCCCCTTGGCTGTTGGGCCCTGGGCAGTAGCCCATTTTGCACACCCCAATGGGCCGGCCCTGTATTTTGATAACGTGACTTTTTTCTAATAATCGTTCATCTTGTCATGAATTGTATGATCGATCAAAGACGTCTTCTTTTATAGACCCTACAAACAATAATCATAAAATGAACACTTTTTCTTACTGTTGTTGGCAATCGCAAGTTGGGGGCTTGATTTGATCGTCTTCCCCTTTACGGGTTTCTTTTCCTTTCTTCCATCACTTGCCGAGTCTGAAAATCATTTCCTGTTGATTCGATTATTCCTCTCCTTTCAAGGAGAGGAATTTTAATCTATGGGAGGTGAAAAAGAACTTCTCATATTTCAAAAACGCAATCCATTCACCTTAAGCAATATCATCTTCTTCAGGGAGAGGAGGGGTGATTTTGATCCTAAGGTTTGTTTTATCTTCATTGATGTAATAAGATTAACTAATTTCATCACCATTTGGTTGTTTTGATCAATGATCGTTCTTGGGACTTTTCACAAACAGGTGGTGTGCATGATCGATCTAGGAAAATATAGTAATATTGATAATGGGCTGTGCTCATTGCAAGGGTCGTGGCAGAATTCCATCATCTAATAAAAGTAAGGATAATCATGATATTAAGGGAAACAAGGGGAAACATGTAAATACAAAGGGATCATCACAAGTTCTTTCTATTCCTTCTCACAATCTCATGTTGGAGTATTCGATGCTTTCGCAACGCGGATATTACCCTGGAATGCCTCATAAAGAGAATCAAGATTGTTTCTTTATCAAAACCCACATCCAAGATGATCCGAATGCCCATTTCTTTGGTGTGTTTGATGGGCATGGTCAATTCGGTACACAATGTGCGAATTTCACCAAAAATAGGCTCGTCGAGATCCTTTGTAAAGATGATCAATTGTTGAAAGACCCTGTGTTGGCTTTTAACTCTGCATTTTCCACCACGAATAACGAGCTTCATGCGAATAAAAACATCGATGATTCCATGAGTGGCACAACCGCGGTTCTTGCCCTTGTCATTGGTGACAGGCTTTTTGTGGCTAACGTAGGCGACTCACGAGCGGTGATGTCTGTTAAGAAAGAGAATGATGGTAATCGGATTGTTGCTGAGGATTTGTCCTCCGATCAAACTGCCTTTAGGGAAGACGAACGTGAAAGAGTGAAGCATTGTGGGGCTAGGATTTTGAGCGTGGATCAAGTTGAAGGACTAAAAGATCAAACCATACAATCATGGGGGGATGAAGAGACCGAAGGTAGTGATCCACCACGGTTATGGGTGCCAGATAAAAAGTATCCCGGGACTGCATTTACACGTAGCGTTGGAGATAGTTTAGCAGAACATATCGGTGTTGTATCAGTTCCTGAAGTAAAGATAGTTCAGCTCACCATTAACACTCCATTCTTTGTCCTTGCAACTGATGGCGTATTTGAGTTCCTATCTAGCCAAACGGTCGTAGAAATGGTATGCTGTTATCGGTTCTTAATTTGTAAGATTTTCTTGAAACAAATAACTTAAGAATACTGTTAGAATCCACACCACTATTAATAATAGATCATAGGTTGATTTCAGAATTTTGGATTGTTAACCTTACATAGATCATATGACCACCGAGCACTTAGCCGAAGAAAAATCTCTGGCATTGTCTTAAACTCCTCCGGTATGTGGCTACTAGAAACCTTAGAATTATTTTTGTGAGGGGTTTGGGTTTGCAATTATTGCTTTTCCTGGTGTAGGTGAATAAATATGCAGATTTGCGGGATGCATGTTCCGCCATTACTCGAGAATCATACAAATTATGGTTAGATCGGGAGAACCGGACAGACGATATAACAATTCTGGTTGTACGTGTTAAAGGCTTATCCAATGTAAGAAATATGGATGTTGGTGGTTCAATGATGTTATTATATGTGTGAAAGACGAGTTAATTTCACCAAAATGCAACATACTTTCAGTCAGTTAGTATTATTTTGTGGATCAAATTTAAATTCTGATTTTTTTAACGATATAATTGCATTTGCTGAACGATAGCAGGTAACAGAAAAGGATATGAAGAAAAGTGGGCAGGATAGCAACTCATACAAGCACCAACGTCAACGTTGCTATTTCTTGTGGTACTGGTAATGTATGATCAATGATTTATTGATCGAGTCACCTTAGGTGGATGCGAATAGAGTGTACATATATAGTTATAATTGTCTTGTGAACGAAACAAGGGATTATTACGTAGATGTAAATCATAGTTTGATGGTGTAACTCGTAACTAAAGAGGTGTTGATTCATGGAATAGAATTCGATGGAATTGGAATTTAAATTTAGCTTATTTAGATATTTTGTTAACTAAGACAATGTTGAATTTTATGTATTTTCCATCAAACAAGAATTTGACAATCCTCCCAACTCATACATGAATTAAATTCCAACCTACAACCCTAACCAATACTAAAACCTATCTTCTACACTCACCATCAATCATGTTAATAACTAAAATTCAAATTTCAATTCTTTCGAATTACATTTCAGAAACCAAACACCACCTAATTGTTAGTTTTTCTTAATGAGAGTAATTAATGTAAATCATCATTTGACTGATGGTTTTCAATTATGTCAAATGGGTCCTCTTAATGTCAAATGCTACTGCTAATAATTGATGTTCAAAAAATTGCCAAAACCTATTATTATGTTTGCATGTACAAAAGTTTGAAGTTTGGATGAGAGCCTTGTTTGTTTGTGCATGTGATTCAAACGCTTCCAGATGTCCCAAGTTGAAATGTATAATAAAATCTTATTTGGTTATGGTATTCTGGTTTCGATTTGACAGGTATTAATTACACTAGCTCTTATATGTTAGAGAAGCACCGACAATGATGATTATCTTAAAATTTCATATTCTCTCCCAAGTTAGATGAGTGACATTACATAAACTCTAGAATCAAAGAAAATCTTGGGATGAGATGAATGAAAAGGATGGTGTTCTTAATTTTGTCTTTGAAAATTTTTAATCATACGATTGCATATTTTAAATGATGTTGAAAATAGCAACTTGATGTATGATGAAATGATGTGATTTCCAAAGTAAGATATGCTACTACCTTCATTGAAGTTTTCACAACGCTTTTAAGAATAGTATGTAACTGACAACTTTTTGTTTCAACATATATATAATTATCAAGTAATACTATACACTAAACTTTTTATACTACTTTTATAAGTAGTAGTTAAAATAAATATTATCGTTTACATGTCTTACCTACACATGATTTTCTCAACACATACTAATTTTTAAGCTTTAATTAAATGCAATGAAAACTGAAATAAATGGGGGGAAAAAAGTAAAACAAACGTTGGAACTGTATGCATCTGATTGGATGTGAAACAGCAAAATCGGAAGAATGAAAAACAATGGAACTACAAGAAATCCATTCTAAATTGGACTTGGTTCGATACTGACTTGGTTGGTTTTGAACCGGATCGGCTTGAATATCGCTTTGACCTAATGGTTAGGATGAGAAGATGGTTCGGGCACTACTGCTAGCCTAATATGTCCAAAACATGCATCTAATTTTGCTCGAAACTATTGCATATGCTTTAAGTAGGATTCTATCATAGTTGTGCATTTCACACGTACCAAGAAAAGAAAACCAATGCACGCGCGTACCAAGAAAAGGAAACCAATGCACGCGCATACCAAGAAAAGGAAACCTCTGATGTCATTAGACATTGCAAGTAAATCACATACACTCATCGTTGTATTACAACACAGGATACCAAACACAAAATAAGACAAGAGGACTTTTGGAGCATTTGTCCGACTATGTTCCCATGTTCCCGTTAGGTAAAACACAAAGTCTGAAACAAGCATTAAAAAAACAAACAAGGTATGGCTTGAAAACCCACATACCTGATACACCTAGAGGTCGACACAGAGGTAGGAGATGACAGATCCTGCCCGCCTTTGAGTCCTCTCGCTGACCTTTGATTTCTCGATCAATACCTTCTTCATATTGGTGCAGCTAGAAATTACTGTGGCAACCCCAGCCGCAGTGATACCTGGGCAATATACCATGTGGCAGGATTCAAGCATTTTGCATCTTCTAACAAGATGAGCTAGACCAACATCCGTTATCTGACGACAGTGTGATAGTACTATATCCTTCAGTAAAGGACATCCTTCACCCACCTCTGCCAACGCCATGTCCCGCAAATTCTGTCCACAAATGCTTTTAATTATACAGAAAATGCATGGAACTCTTGTGCTTACACATGAAACTATAACCACACTATGTCCTTTGTATCAGAAGGATCACAGACACCTCGGTATATTTATGTGTCATGTCCATGTCTCCATTCATATGGTTAAATGTTCTACACTTTGGAAATTTGTACATTGGTTATTAAAGTCTTTTCATGAAAACAAGTCAAAATTGACATGTGTCGTTGGTTACACATTACTGTTTCACACTGCTTTGCCTATCATAACCGTTGAACACAACACTAGTGGTAGTTTGTTAGACCCAACCTGTGGTTGTTTATATGCCATCCCCACTCACTCGTTTTCATTCCATCTTGTATGGACCCCAATGACAGTTTATTTGGTAAAGAAATTTTTTAACAAATTGACACACCTTAATCCCAAACTGTGTGCTTCTCTAGAAGTCTTGAAAACCAACAAATAAATGATTAAAAAAATCTGGGGTAAAATTGATGTAATGCATGAACCTGGAAGTTTGCTATAATAAGCAGAGACCTTTGACCATCAAAAAACCCATTATACTTTCACATTTTAATGGGTTTAGACCCTACAACATTTATTTTTTCTAGTCATAGGGACCAAAGTGAATAAAACAAAAAAAAACTCTAGAGGGTTGGTTAAAGTGGGAAAAAATGACGCAGGGATTATTAAGCCAACAAAAATTATGAAAGTATATTGGTTTTTTTTTAATATAAACACTATATACATACACACACACACACATAAATACATACATACATACACACACACACACACACACACATATATATATATATATATATAGAGAGAGAGAGAGAGAGTTGTCACCTGAAGAACGCTCACATCCAAATAACTTAGTTGAGGGCACCCTCTTGCAATTGCTATTATTCCATTGTCTCCAATTTGGTGGCAACCACTGACATTTAAATGACGTAAAAATGGACAACCTTGACCAATAGCAACCAAAGCTTCATCTCCTACCCTGGCAATATATTAAATATGGTTGAGAAAATAAATTCATTTAAAGATGGCAGATCTAAAATATATGGGTGAGTTCCACTGATTAGAAGACTTGCAGAACAAGGAAAAGGAATTAATATATAAACACACAACAATTTAAAAGAATGAACTTTAGCATAGGGATGAGCTTGGTTCTAGAACCGGCCCGAACCCAAAAAAGCCAAAACCGAAATTGCCCAAAACTAAGAACCAAAAATCAGCCCGAAAATAAAACGTTCAGGCTATTTCCCGACTTTTACAAAGAAAAACAGAAAATCGGACCGGACCAAACCCGGGGGAACCGAAAACCGAATTATAGGAACCGAGAACCGGCCCGAAAATAAAAACACTCCAGTCCAGTTCCGATTCGCTCACCCCTACTTTAGCATTTTCAGAGCTCGTGTGCAATATTTGATCAAGGTTTCAGACAGATCTTGCTCTAAAAATCAATTGTGCAATCAGTATGAGATGCTAGATGTCATGTGATTCTTATGAAAATGTTGCATGTTTTTACAATGAGCAAAGTTTCAATGCAAGAACATATATTTAGGACCTAAATACTAGGACAACGACCATCAGCAAGATTAAAAAGTCTTGCTGAGGAAAGAAAACAGTCTATGGTTTATGATAAATTCTTATAGTTTAGCATTATAGCATAGTGGTATAATAATGGATTCTATGTAGTTTATGATATATTCAAGAATCAGACACACACACACACCAGGAAATCAGCAATGAAACTATAAACGAAACAACATTAGAAATAATGCTGGTTGCAATATCAAAATTACTCAATCCTAGCATCCAAACAAATAAGGACAAAAAAAATATGAAAGCCTGCAACAACCCTAGAAATGATGACAAGTTGGGCACTGAAATAAGATGAGAAAGTTAAATGATAAAACACTAGTGAAAAAAGATGAGAAAGTTATTATTTTTTTTTTTTGAACAGCAAAAAAAGATGAGAAAGTTAAATGAGAAAGTATAT
Source organism: Centrapalus pauciflorus (assembly GCA_020465985.1). Classification (NCBI taxonomy): domain Eukaryota; kingdom Viridiplantae; phylum Streptophyta; class Magnoliopsida; order Asterales; family Asteraceae; genus Centrapalus; species Centrapalus pauciflorus. The sequence goes on along the minus strand of JAANYP010004970.1, from coordinate 516,767 downwards.
ATATATCCTGAAATAAGCCTACACCTAGCTTTACAGATCGCGGAAATCATGCAAAGAAAATGGGCCTTTTCACATCATTGGCAAATCCAGGATTTAAAACGCGTCATTTATTTATGACAACAAAAAATTAGGTACAGGTCTGTTGAGTGACTTGAGTCGGTACATAGTCCAAGACCAACTGCATCAGCCGTTTGTGGCTATTGTTTGTGGCCACATAGGAGAGAGGAATTTATTTTTAATTGCCCCACAACGTAATCATAGAAAAACTTGTTTGTGTACAAGTATTTGTTTGTGCTAACACATATGTGAACCCTACTTTTACATTTTCATTCAACCGTCTTTTATTAATTGCAAAGTGCAACGAAGGAGATAGAAATTTATTTTTAATTGGAACACAAATATTTTAATTGATTATATACTTTATGTCCCATCAAAACCATAAATAACCCCTTTTTAGTTTTAATTAAATTAAATAAAAATAATTATTGGAATTATATTTTATAATTTGGCACTCTTAAGAACCGTGCTATAGTTTAACTCTTGCATATGCCCTAATACCATAACCCATAAGCATCAGCAATACAAACCATCAAACAAAAATTTAGAATAATAGTAGTTTAACGGTTTTACAACGGTTTCCGACGAGATTTCATACTATGAAAATACTTTTATCGTTGTGTCGTTACAAATACACATTTAATATATCGTTGACAAAACAAACTGCAAAATTCAAAGTTCAAAAACATTTTAAAATAAAGTAATAAACCCCAAGTACTTTCACAAAGTAGACCTTAAACTATTTCATAATAAAGTAATAAACCCTAACAAGTTATAATTTCAAAAGTCATTTCAAAAATAAATGATAACAATTTTCATTGTAAAGTAAAAAGCCTCAAGAAAGTACAAATTTTACATAGTAATTCAAAGTTTGAACACATAGCGGGCTAAAAAATTTAATCAATTAATACTAACAAAGAGAGTAGTCCAAATTAGTTAAGCCATATTATTTTAGCAGGTCATAAACTTCAATGAAAATCCAAAGGTGTGTCCTAATCAAAATTAAAGTGTCCTAAAAAATTACATGCTCTCTAATAAAATTAAAATTCAAAGGTGATACGCCTAATCACAACTCGGGATCGCCCTTGTTTCACATTAATAATCTATAGATTTTTGATATCATATACTTAACTAAGTAGCCAGCATCACCTAACATTCTGCACTTGAAAATCAGTGAAACCGGAAAATGTTTACCTGTCGCAAAACCGAATGCTAAGATCTGTAAGGTATTTACAGTTGTCACCAACAGCCACGATTCCCTTGCTCCCAACCTAACCAATATGGTGAGATACAATTAGTACGCATGATGGGTGATTGGGTGTGTGTATCTTTGAATAGCATGACAGAAATTTAAGAAGTGATGATTAAATTCTCTCACAAATGAATTACCGGGCACAAACAGATTCCTTGAAGTAGTTTTTTTTGTAGATATAATGCTTCGGAAACTTTTCATATAAGTATAGTATTTTTGAAAAATACAGTTTATCTAAATATCATGATCACAATTTTTTAGTACACGGCCCACATTAAGAGAGTTAGATCGTCATTAAAATTTAATTTTGGATTAAACATATTAAAACCCACAATTTATGACACTAAATATAAGTGATTAAGTAAAAAAAAATGATATATCAGAGAAATGGTGTCATGCAAGTACAATTATGAGACATAGTACCTCGTAGCATCTGCGTATATGAAGCCTTTTCAAACTCCTACAACCTGTAGCTATACTGTATATAGCTTCATCCCCAATGATAGAGCAATCCACTAAGTGAAGAGCTTCTAAGTACTTGCATCCTTTACCAACCTCAGATAGGGCTTCATCACCTACTTTTTGACAGTATAGTAAAGCTAACTCCGTAAGGCGCCTGCAAATGCACTCGCATTAATTGATTGGAAAGCTTACATGCCATGCAATTAGAGCACTGTATCTGGAATTTTGGATATAATATTTGCAAGTTCCTTTTTTTCATTATAGTTCAGGATTCAGACCAGTCATAATACAACAAAAGTAACAGAACGTCTATAAATTACCATTCTAAAAACAGTTGATCAGTGGTTAGTGGCTTTGGACCTTTTAGTGCATAATCACTTAAGACATTTTAGGTGGATGATTAAATTTCTCCAATTAAAACATAAATTATTTACTTATGCAATTTATCACATAATGAAATCACAAGGTTATGTGAAACACAGAGGTTAAATATATCAAAACCAAATTAACAAACTAACCTTAATAATTTACTAATTTCATTATTCGATTAGGCTTCTGGTAGGTCACTCATTTTGACAGTGTCTCAAATGCCGGGCTAGGTTGGAACCATAACTAAAAAATTTCTATGGCACTCAATTTGGATTTGAACCAGAAGTTACATGTTATGTTTGGTATTAGAAAGTACTAGCCAGTTCAATCTACTTAGCCTCTAAATACTTTATTAGACTGTATAACTCACATAAATGGCTGACCAATTAGAAAAGATTGTCAATAGCTAAAGAAACTGCATACTTTAAGCCAATGTGTCCGCTTAACAGCTGCTGAACCAGGCTCTCTGTGTTATTCTCAAAGATCCATGGAACATTAGCATCAACAACGTCCAGTTTAGATGAAGTTTTTGTTTGGATTAAACAGCACTGTTGGATAACATGTTGGTTTGGATGGGGCTGCCACGACAACGGTATGGGGCAATAGGGTCAATTGGTGGTTCAGTTGGAACGGGTTTGGATGATTCGGGATAGGCTATGAATCGATCTTCTTCAAAATTCTCCCCCTAGATATTGTTCTTATTGTGGAAAGGTTGGTTTTCAAGAAACGTGACATCCATAATGTTGAAAACCTTTTTGGTGACAAGGGAATATCACTTATACCCACTTTGGCATGAGGAATATCCTAAAAAGATACACTGGACAAAGAGTCGAAGGCTATTACAAGAATCAAAAGACTTCTACAAGATATGGAAATCATCCTACTATAGCCTTATGGACTTTCCTACAACATTCCAGACGTTCCATGGAGAATCTTTTTGTTGATTGATGATGCATTTATTGTGTTGTACCCTTGTGAGTCCTATGATTTGTTTCATATGTATGTATGCTTGCACTAAACTATCATTCACAAACATATGGTACGACAAAAAATGAAAATCCTGAACCACAATTAATAATACTTAGTTGCACATTAGCTTTTGCCTTATAATTTGTTAGAAATAGTTATTTATGGAACAGGATTTTCTGCTAACTTAGAGTTTTCTTGGTGGAGCGTTTTATGGTGCAGATTTCGTTGCACCATAGAACACTCGCATTTGCCGTCATAAGCACTGGCAGAAGGCTAACCACCCCTTCCCTGATCACGCCAACATTTCTGGCCATCTCTTCTATTGCCAAGTCGCCTGAATCCACCGTTGACGACCGCCGTCGGAATCCAGATCCATACCAGCAGCGCCTCATCAATCCCGATCCATAGCCTCCGTCAGTCCGTCACTGCCGAATAGCAGTCTCCTCTGTTCTTTGCTGTCACCAAAATGTGTTTGAGTCCTTGATAGCGTTGCTAGATATTATTTTGATATTTTCTCATAACTAGTGACTTATAAGCTGATCTCTGTTGAAACCCAAACCCGTTTTTGTATCCGAACTCTAGTGGTTCGGTCATGTACTCATGTTCCAGATTCAAAATTCTTACTTCTTTCCATATTTCTGAAGCCACCATTGCCTCCTGATTTCTTGAGTTTCTGACAGATCCTTCAGTCCGGAATCCAGCCTCCTGTTCCTGTTCATGTTCATGAAATCCTATTCATGTTCACATGTGTTTTCTTGTTCACGAAGCTTCATCATGTAGTCCCTGACACATTTCATTTTGTGTGTTCCTATTCACGACACCACGCCCTTCCTGTTAATGGTGAAATCCTTAACATGTATTGTTCATGACGGTTTACCTTTCCTGTTCCTGAAGCCGTTGTGACCCGTTGCCGCATTAATAACAAGGACGTTCAAGTTTAGGAGGTGCGGTTAACTATTTGTAACAAGTTAAGCATAATTACATCATTGCTCCACTTGAGGAGGGTTATTTATGGTTATTTTTGGAATAGAGTTTTATGGTAACTTTGTTTGTGTAGTTTCCTTTGACATGTAACTCAATATTCCCAGAATCATATTAATTACATACATCAACCTGAGCCCTTAAGTAAGATAAGTTCTTCACCAATTCAAGTTTGCTTTGTTGATAAAGGGATCTAAATGATGTGAACAACCTAATATCTAATAAAACAAATAGTTGAATTTGGGGAGTAAGTGTGAATATATGAAGAATAGCGCACTAATGATTTCAAACAAATTGAACATTACAAAAAATTTTAATTGTCTTGCTAAAATGTACTCATGTGTATGATCAGTATATGATAATATTATGTATGTTTCCTTTCTGTATTATTTCCTCCATCTGATGATGAGGAATTACAAACACTAACAATGTCACCAAGGATAAGAATCTTGCATCATATGTGAAACGTATAACAATAATTTAGACATACACTGCATGGACACATTTTAAAGATTTGGTTACTCTTATTTAAAATTTAATTACTTCTTTCAAATAAACAGTTTAATTTTTTTTCTGTTGCCATTTGTATCATTGTATGTGACAATTTAATATGTAACAAGTTTTGTACAAAAATTCAATTGTATGCAATTATTCCACAACAATATGTCAGGTGTGAATCCTATGTTCAAAATGAAGCATAATCACTGTTACCTTCAGGAACACTTTTCTGGTGGTGACTTGGCATGAATGTGTGTTTCACATGCATATTCTAAAGGGTTCTGCTTATATAAAAGAAGAAAATTTTAATAACTAATCTTTGGTAATGAGATGAATGAAGTTATTAATTTATCAAATTAGCACATAGGTTTTTTATAAAACTATTTAGCGAGTGTTGTTCCACCTGAACTAGAATTTGTTTTTTATAGAAGAAAGACTTTTTCACTCTTGAGTCTTGACAAATTCATGCATGCCAAACAACATACCTGAAGATAGTGCACATAATAAATGAGTAGTCAGTTCTGGAAAACAAAGACCAAAGAGTTTAAACCTACTGCCTTCTTACTGGTGAAATGAGGTGAACAAAGCAGCACAGTAAAAACATTTTAAAAACTGATTAATAAGAAACTTACATGCAAGATCTTCCGATACTTTCAAGGCCATATGTGCCAATATTGTGACAGCCATTAACTTCAAGATGTGAAAGTTCAGAGCACCCAGCTGCAACTGCTTCGAGTCCCTTGTCACTCAGGAAATAGCAATCACTGAGCATTAAACTCTTTAACTTTTTACATCCTTTACCAATGGCACAAAGACTCCTGTCATGCCAATAAGTATTGCATTATTAGGACACTAAGATATTCTACTTCTTTTCTCATAAAAAATTTTTAAAATAAAAAAAAAATATTCTCCCTCCATCTCAACTAGATGTAGAATATCGTTTCAGCTCATTATGAAAACTTGACTAGCTGAATTTTGTTATTTATACATCACATGACAAGAAAAAGAGAATAATGGTGTGTATCTTACCTAAAAGTCAATACTAAAAAGGTGTTTTTAACATGCATGTTAAATGAGTTCGAGAATGATGACTATGGAGGCAAATGAATCAGCCTTCAAAAATCTTGAAGAAAAGAAAATGCAATATGCTATGTTTCAAAGACATGTTTGGATATCGATCAGGATTCTTAGAATTAAGAATTGCAAATAAGATGGATTTATGAACAAGATCAATGTTGATAGGAAAATGAAGATATAATGATAGAGAAGCTAACTTGTCGGTGAATCTTTGGAAACTGTACAGCGCTAATGACTCCAGTGACAAACAAAAGACTCCGACGGCAGTCAAAGCGTCATCGGTGACATTAATGCATTGAAGACTCAGATTTTTCAGAAGAGAACACCCTTTTGCAACAGCAAGCACCCCTTTGTTGTGGACGAACTCCGAGTCTAAAGACAACGTCTCGAGAGAACTGCAATGAGACCCCACAGCTTCTAATGACACATCAGTTATTTTAGCACAGGCAGCAACACCAAGCCATTTCAAAGTCTTCCCACATCCAAGGGCTAACTCAACCAAACCAATGTCGGTTAACCCTTCACAAAATCGTAAATTTAAAACTTCAAGTTGCCTGCAACACTTGCCTATAGCCACTAGACCTTGATCTCCAACATAGCAACCCTGTAGATCCAAAGATTTCAGAAATCTACATTTCTCAGCTACAGATGTGAGGCCTGCACTTGTTGCATTGGAGCACCATATTAGGCTCAGTTTCTCAAGTTTGATAAATCCATCAGCAACAGCAGTCAAACCAGCATCTGATATACAATATGAATCTGATTCACTAGCTCCGGGCTCATTTCTTTCGGACACAAAGTGAAGCCTTAGCCACGAAAGAGCTGAGTGACTAGCATTGCGCCTTCTTCCCTGCATACAATGATGATAAATTACTACGAAGAAACAGATTCAATTTAAGTTTTGAAGCTCATTATATATTACATATTTACATCCACATAACTGAATCACCATTGCCGATGTAAATATTACATATTTACACTACCATAACCCCATAAGAGAGATAGAGACCACATTAGTTCAAATTCATTTCTGACAATGTAACATCGCATATTACAGGCCTCCATCCCACACAAAAAAAAAAAATCAGATTCACAGTTCACAAGAAACATAAAGATATTTTTTTGTGATTTTACCATCAAATTAAATTACAATATGATATTACCGATCATGTGTTCTTTATAAATGAAGTAGACTCTTTTGAGGCAAAGGTAGTAATATATATTAGATCTTTGTCCTATTTAGTCATTGTGAATAATAAAGGGCAGTAATGATAAGTATTATATAGAATGCCATTTAGGATAATTCTTTTGATTATTAAGACGATACGACCTTGTCAATTTAGTTTTATTCTTAGCTTATCAGTTATGATCATTATCAGGGAATGTATTCTTTTTATACAATTGTTCCCTTATTAGGTTATTCTATAGTATTCAAGGGTTTCGATCCACATCACATTTAATAAATGTGAGCTTATATCTCATAATTAATCTTTTGCCGTGAGCATAAGTTTATCTCCCCTCTTTGACCTTTCTTTGCTCTTCTCACCCCATCAATTACCTTCCTTTATCATGTCATGCATCAAACTGGCATCAAAGGGAAAGATCTATGTCATATTTCCATTCTATAATATGATTATAATTATTCACATACCCTCATTCCCACCATAACAACTGGATTCTTTCTCTTTTTTATTTTATAGTGTGAAAGTGACTAGGCATTTTGCTAAAAATATATTTAATTTGCACTGTTTACTTTCAAACTTCATGGAAGAAATATTGGGAGATCCTCGTACTTATTTTGGCTAAAACTGCCCAGCTTGAATATGATACTGCTGAAGCTCGAGAGGGAACACATAATCAAAGTGGTCTAGTGATAAGATGAACTCTGCTAAAATATTTGAATGTCACAATATTTACTACATTTGTATTTCCTAGCAGATTGTATTAGCAACCCAGTTCATGCTGCAGCTGACATTCCTGATAAGTGAGCTAAAGCATATATTCAAATTTGCTGGTAAGAACGTAAGATTAGGGCAAAAAATTATTTGATTAGGTTAAAAAGAACTTTTAAGCCTTAACTCTTATTAATTAAAAGTAAACACCCTAACGGGGCATCCTTTTTTTAATTTATTAAGCTCAAGTTTAATCAATTAAGCCATTTATTAAACTAAGCCAAAGATTAATTAGTTATCTCCTTTCATTTAATTATTCCAATCAATTAAAAAAGCCGAATATATTTTAATTAACATAAGTCAGATCTTGGATCTTGCTTGAATTTTATATTTTATACACACACACACACACACACACACATACATATATATACTATGGAGTTGGGTTCAATGGAGAACCACTACGTATCAGAGAACCAACCAAATTCTTTGGATTAAGACGAATAACGAGTGGTATTTAAGGTATTAAATTGTAACATTTTTTAGGTAAAGATGCACGCACTTTTCTAGGTGTTATTCACCATTTTTTAAGTAATGCAATACACTTACCTAGATGTGCATCGACATTCACCATGTGCTCGGATATGTTAACACGATACACATGTTGAGCAATGAGATTTTAATATTGGAAATATATCAAGTGCATAGGTTGAGAAGTGAGGTTTTAATTCTGGAAGTGTATCAAATGCATTAGAGCTAATGGTTCTCCATTAAACCTCTCTCTCTCTCTCTCTCTCTCTCTCTCTCTCTCTCTGTAATTGAAGTCCCACTATTCTATGTGTGAGTGTGTGACCCCATAACTTCGTGTACAATTAGCAATACAGCTACTGTGTTTTACCATAAACACAAGTCTAACATGATGTTACTTGAGTTTATGCTGATGTAGAAATGTGTGAAACTAATGCAAACTTTTTACTCAGTGATTCAGGTCATTTAGGATTTAGCATGAGCAATGATCTTGTTCACCAAGAGTATTATGGTCTTCTGGTGATTTTCTTGTTCTACAAGCAGTATTAGAACTTACCAAAAGACAGCTATTTAATTGGTAAGAACTGAGAAGAAAATGGAATGATGTTGAGTGTTGTAAGAAAAACTATTCTCTTTATCGATGAATCAAGGGTTGCTTGGTTGCAATTAGGGAATGGCAAATGGCAAAAAGGGAAAATGAACGGCAAGGAATGGTAATGGAAGGAAATCAAGGGAAAATTTTCATCCTCCCCAATTTATGGAGTAATGGGTTATTAACCATAAGTGGGCAATCATTTAATTATATTATATAAAACCACCCTTCATTGATGAATATCATTTTCATTCCTTATACCTCTTAATACCCCAACCAAGCATACCCTAAAATTCAATCACAAAACCATAAGCAGTTTTTCATGATGGCATGATGCAAATTGTTGTCGTTACTTTATAGTTCCTAACCTTTTTTCCAAAGGCAACCTACACTACCACCTATTTATCCTATATCACCACCTATGTCTCTATTGAGACTTGAACCCACAACCATTAAGTTGGAGCAACACCATGATACCACAGTGCCCATCGGTAGTTCCTAACCATTAATCTATTCATTTATTCATAGACCCTCATTCCAACCATAAAAGTTGAGTCGTACAGGAAGTAATGGAGAGTTTGATAAAGAAATATTTAACTCACTAATTATATTAACACTTTATGAAACATATATTGGGATGATCTTCGTACTTATTTTGGCTTAAGATGCCAAACTTGAAACTGATACAGTTGAAGCTCAAGTTGTGGAACTGGTTACTTAAATCATATATGCATGTGAGATAGATCTGCTGAAATATTTGAACTTTACAAAATCAAGCATGTTGATTTTGAGTTTCCCGTCAGGTTATCTAAGAAGATCAAACCTGAATGTCACAATTGTTGATCGGTTGATCCTGATAAACAGCTCATGCATACAAAGTATTTACTGATGGGGATTGTATAATTAGGCAAAAAGCAACTCTAGGGTGATGTTATGTGGGTCTCAAGCAGATGCTGTTGGTGAATGATGTGAATTTGTTATTCAGCACGTAGTGGTTTAGGTGACCTAAGAATTAGGATATCATTTGAATTTCTTCATTAATGGTGTCTTGGTCTTTTGGTGTTTTTCAGGTTTGTTAAACATTATTGGCCTTCCTTCCATTCTAAACCTAGTAGTCATCCCCATTTAGCGAGAAGAGTCTTTAATTAAATATCTTCTCTTAATTAATCGTTTCAAAATTTTGGTCTGAATCCCTTGAGCTCCTTCTCCTTGTGGTCTCTTGTGAATTTATGATGCAAAAGCTCATACTTCCCTTTATGTTTCCACAAATCCTACGGCTCAATTTTTGTCCTACAGCATTTTCAAGCTTTGAGTGACACATAGTTTCTTAATTAGACAGTAAAAGTCATTAAGTGGAAAGGCGACAAGAATACATAGTCCAACTATATGTGATATTATTTAGAGAATATGTGCATTTATCAATTTGATAGAAATAATTGAAGATAATAGGATATAAGATTGCATAAGAATGTAGAAATTCATTCCGATTGTCATAGAAATAATTATTACTTCATCCTTTAATTTTCCTTCTTAGTTCTTAGTGCTATGGGACTTTATCCTTTAATTTTCCTTTCTAGTGCTATGGGATCGTATAAGTACAACTGTACAAGATCATTTAACCACTTTTTATTTATTGGCCGATGGTTCTATTAGATTAGTACTCTAGGATGATTACAGATCTCATATAACTCGATCTCAACCGTATCATAGAAAACAATGATTTAATGATTATTTGCATATTCCTTGGAGAGGGTAGGTTTTCACTCATCTTTTACCCCATCTATTACACTCCTTTATACCTTCCTTATCACCCCACACCAAGGTACTATTATATGGTTTAGGTACATGCTTTATATGCCATCAACAAACCACAGATGTGGGGGAAACCACATTCCAGACTTGATCACCTCAATTAAACTGCACCTAAAGCCAACAACATGGTTTGTTCAGCACTACACATCTGGGCCTACCTAGCAGAGCTTACTCGTTAGTACTAAGTCACAATATATAACAAATAGTTGTTAATAATCCGCATGTTCCTATATGAAAAGAAAAAAGTATAAGATCTTCAACAATTCTCCTGTGGACTTATACTTAGGGCATAAAAAATTATTACAGAAATCGATGAAGATAACCACGTACTCATAATCACAAACATGCTGATGTTTTAATAACATGTCTCAATCCCGCTATAAGCTTATGCACGAGTTTCAATACACCAAAATCGGAAATTGTATCTGAAATATACACGTTAACCTAAAAAGCATATGAAAAAAAAATGAAAAGAAAGCTCACGAAATCGACGGGGAGAGAGACAGAGAGGCGTTCATCGATGTAAACATTGGTAACATTAGGAAAACGACGAGCGAGAAGATCAACGAGTGCATCAGGGCTGCCAGAGGCACCGATGCGAATTGTGTCGCGGCTGAAGCGTTCGAGGGTGAGCCAACGCCGGCAGACGAGAGAGCAAGCATCCCGAGTGGACTTGGAATCGAGGTTGCGGAAGATCTCCAGGATCAACTCATCTGGTAACGTCGAATTTATCAAATCATGTCCCCTCATTGTATTCAGAGAGAGAGAGAAAAAAGGTTGGGACGATTATGAAGGTTTGGGGCAACTCTGTGGATTGGCGGTTGACTACGGGACGATGGTTTGATTGGTTTTTGCTGATAATTTATAATTCCAGACAAGGTAACTCAGTCGGGATCCCAGTTTATGTGAAAAAAAAAACCTTGTATATGAGCCAACACCCACCGTAAAAATATACATTCACACACAGACACGCTCCTTTACTTTTTAATATGTTTTATACGTTGAAGTAATCAATGTTATTAAAATCGAGATCTTGTACGGAATTAATTCCGTCTTTGCAAGTAAAAGAAAACAATTCAGTACACATATCGTTTCCTTGTCACATTAAACTTTTATTTTCCCGTCTTTCTTTCCATAATTAAATATTTCATTTACTAATTTATTTATTATTAATAAAAAAAGAATCTCTTTTGAATACTTTCCTATTTAATTAATGAAATGTAATAAAGGAAACACATTAAAATTTTAAATTATTCAATATTAATTTTATAACTATTTTTAGTAGAAAAATTTCTTTATGAGTAAATCTGTATTTAATTTTAGGGTTTATTACGAAAAAAATCAACAAGTTTCATGGTTTTTGTGTTTTAGTCTCTCCGTGTCTTTTTTTCAACAAATCTTCAAGTTAATTTTTTGTTTGGTTTTGTGAAATTTGTCTATTAGAGTCAGATTATAACTGGTAGACTGAGTTTTTAAAGACTGAAAAATAGGGTTCTTATAGTCAAATTTCACTAAACGAAAAAATTTACTTGAGGATTTTTTTTATATTAAACTTTTTAAAAACATAAATCATTATTCAAAATACACATGTTTACATGGGTAAATAAACTATTTATAAATAATTTACAAAATGTTAACATAACTTCAAAGAAATATTCACATTTTTAATTGAGGAACACCACAAGTTTTGAATAATTACAGTCACGTAAAAAAATCAAACAATCATAAGATCGACCCATTATTTTAATCATGTAAAATAATTGAAACCCAGGTAAAATATAGGATCAGATTGGTAACCGATCCTAGGATCTCACTACTGATCCTACTATCCTACTAGCGATCCATTGGGAAAAACCATGTAAAAATCTGTATTAGATTAAATGTAAGAGCGTATAGGTTACTGATCCTACGATCCTGATATCGATCCTATGCTTGAAACGATCAGAATCGGGTGTTAAATGGTCGGATCGTATGTACCTACGATCATTATCATAATTTTGATAACATTGTAAATAATTATTGGAGTAAATTACATAAATGGTCCCTGTGATTTACACCAAATTTTGGATACGGTCATTGAACTTTCAATTTTGCAAATCCGGTTATTATTTGTAAGGTTTGCTTCCAATTTTGACCCTCCAACTAACGTCTGTTTCTTGTCTCCATTAAATGAGACTCACTTGCTCCTTGTATGAGGGTATTTCTGTAATCTTACCCTTTGTCTGTCTCCTACTTTAATTTCCCCCTTCTTGTTTGCAATCATGAGGAATAAGGGAAAATTAAAGTAGGAGAGAGGCAAATGGTAAGATTACAGAAATACCCTCATACAAGGAGCAAGTGGGTCTCATTTAACGGAGACAAGAAACGGACGTTAGTTGGAGGGTCAAAATTGAAAGCAAACATTACAAATAATGAGCGAATTTGCAAAATTGAAAGTTCAGTAACCGGATCCAAAATTTGGTGTAAACCACAGGGACCATTTATGTAATTTACTATAATTATTGCATATTTAATAAACTTAGGGTAAAATATAAATATGACAAAAATCTATTCTATTATTAAAATACTAATAAATGACTAAAAAATTTGTCATGTGTCTCTTTTTCCTTCGATTTGTCAAATGTCGTTTTCTCTTTTCGTCATGTCATTACTAAAATCAAATTAAAATTAAAATTAAAATCAAATCAAATCAAATTAAATCCGGTCTAATCATATTAATTAATTGGTTAAAATCTAATAACTCTAATTTCTTATAATTATTTTTTACATATTTATAGATATTCATTTTTTTAATTAACTCAATGATACATGGATATTAACCTAGTATTATTAGTAATAATAGGATAGAAGTTTTATATCAAATTATTGTGTATGTCAAATTATTATTGTGTAATACTCCCATTGAAAAATTCCTATAAATATTTATTACTTTTACGATTAAATCTCTAGATTTGTTCATCAATTAAATCCATGAATTATATTTGTTTTATTCAAAACTATATATACATTTTTTTAGTCTTCGGACGTGTAACCCAGTTAAAAATAACACTGATAATTTTGATTATATAAATGCTAGGAATTCGAGGTGGATGAGTGGCAAAGATGATCCATTGAATCCATTAGACTCTTCAGTGTTGTCATACCGTCAGGTCAGTTCGATTTACCTGTGATAGGCCTGGGATGTTCTGGAGTGGACCGGTTGTGGTTGTCGGTACATCAATCTTTTGACCTTACCTAAAACTATATATTTTTATTGACTGCCAAATGAGTCGATAAAACAAAATGTATAATGACTTAATTACTAAAATGGAGAAAGATAGTGGAGTTTTTTCAATATTAATCGAGTGGAAATATCAATATTACTTGTTCGGTTTTTGGTCAAACAGGAAAAATATATATTTTTTAAAAGACAAAATTAGTTTAAAGAGGGTGTTTGGTTTTGCGTTATGATGGGGATTGTTAAATCATATACAATCGCGTAAATAATTGATTTAAAGTGTTTGAATTGTATACATTAGTAAGAGATTCTTTGCGTTTAAAATCAAATATACCACAATTTTTCATAAGTTAAAAAATATAGTTTTTTTGTTTAATAAGTGATTATTTTGTCATTTTATAAGTTAAAACGCAAATTCAAACACTCTAAAAAATGATTATTTGATAATTATGATAATAAACAGCATAAGCTAAACCAAACATTACATTTCGGACAACACTTTTTGGTACATTTATTAATAGATTATCCGTTTTCAAAATACTACGTCACTTTTTCAAACGCAAATCCAAATACCTATTAATCGTGAAAATAGCAAAAGCTGGTGTGGTTTGCAATATTAACCCATAAAATTTTCAGTGTTAAGTTTATTGTTTCCATAATGATGGTTTAGATAGCAACCATCAAAACTTAAACTCGTTAATTTTTATTTTTCTCTCTTATCATTCTTGATTGGGCCTCATTATGTCTTGATAAGTAGTAGCGTTTCCCGTTAAGCTCTATCAGCAAGCCCTTATTTTGCAATACTCCCTCTTAAAGGCAACAAGGTGTGTCACCTTCGAATTGAATAGTGAGTTTCTCTCCTTTTCTTTCATGCTAATACCTAATATAATCATAAATTGGTAACTGAATGAAACCCAATAAATAAAAATATAAAATCATATATAGCTATATTAGTGTGTAATAAATTAGTTTTGTTGCATACTTTAACTCAAATGACCTAAAAATAAACAATAAAATGCATCATCATGTCTTCATATAAACTATTTCTCCACTACTTTCATATTTCATTGTATGTTTTTAGTTCAAAGCAAAACATGATAGCATATTTGTATCTGAATCCCAGGTATTTGCATAATTGGGAAAGTGCGTAAATAATTGACAATCTAATGTCACGAAACTCCTATCTGTTGTTAGATTTGTTTTACTACATGCAAACAAAACATTTGGTACAAAATAGATTATTATACTTGTTAATTTTGAAATTAATGAGATAGACAAATATTATCTCTTTTTTACCAAATACTTTGTCGACAGATAACAATATTCCTCCCTCTTTATCCACCCAACCAGTAAACACCCCCTCCTCCCCTCCACACACACACACACACACACACACACACACACACCAAAAAATCATATTATAAATAATGCTGACTCTTAAAATGAAATAAGGTTAAAGTTGAAGTCATTCAATTGAATACATATTATATGTCTCTTGGTAATCTATTTAAGTCGTGATTATGAATAACGAATTGGGTTATGTTAAAGCATAGCATACTTTTTGAATAACGGAAAGCATCAAAATAAACTGTATTTTTTGGGTATGAGCCCATAGTTTATAAATTTAGGCTAAACGTTTTATTACATCGAAACTCATTTTTTAACCTAAAAATAACCATCTCCTTGATAGGATATGGGATAGCTCCAATGTTCTCCCACCATGAGGTTACTAACTTTCTTCTTACCATCAAATGACAACACCATTATCTCACTCTTTCCTTATTCTCTCGCACTTCCATACCCCGTCTCCCCCCCCCCCCCCCAACCCCAACACACACACACATACATACGTACATAATTGTAATACTTATCATGTTTTGACTTGACCGTCGAAGGTGACTCCTACAAGTTATGGGTCCGCTTCTAACGATTGTCTTCATTGTTTCAATCACATGACATAAAAATTAAAGATGATTACGAATGAGATTTGTGACTTAAAAATCCAACATATTGGGCCTCACTATTAGTTCCGATGGAAATTGACTTCAACTTGCCATAAGTTTAATTGACAAAACTTCACTTACAAAAGCAATGCAGCTAAAACACAACGAACCGATCGAACCATACTCTTTTCAAATACAACCAAGGATATATCATTAGGTTGAAAGAAGAAATCAAAAGTCAAGATTTACATTCAACAAACATTCAGAAAAAAAAATCCTTAACATAAAACAATCCAAATTCTACATGTGTTTCCTACTAGGCAAAATCACATGAATTGCATTTTTATTATAATATCAAAAGATGAATCATGATATCATGCTACTGTAAAAATATGTATAAAATTAACACGTTTTTAACAACTCAGAATATTGTAAGAAGATTCTATGGAAAGAATGTTAAGCATCATAAGAGGAATTGGAAGATTCCATAAAAAGTAATTGTAAGAAATATTGAAAGAGAAAATAAATTCATTGTATAAGTCTTTAATGGAAACGGAATTAAATCTTTAATGCCAAAAATGTTGTTCCATCCAACATTGATTTTTTTTTTTTCCATCCCATTTAGTGGTCAAAAAATGAATGCAGTGTGAAGCATTAAATTGAAGAACCCAAAAGGTAAAGGCAAGTATTTGAATTTTATAAACATAAGGAAACATGTGACCAACTACAAATTGTACAAATTAAAACATACATTCAAGGATGAAGGGAAGTATCATCAAAACCACAAATCAAATGTTTTTATACGAGTCCTAAAATCCTTATACTAAATGAAATCTTACAAATTATATTGGTAATTACAGAGAACAACAACACAAAGAATGAAAAATATATATTTTTAAAAGAAAAATGAAGAAACGAACATTAATATTGAGCTCCAATCGTATCAAACATTTCCATTGAGAAGCGAAATATTTTTTTGATTTCTTGAATCTTGATGATGATTAATTGTTCCAATGACTGGAATCTCAATGCGGCGAACGCTTGAAATTTTGAGTTTTGATGATCTTTTGTTTCGTCTCCTACTTTCTCGTGTGTTTTCTTTCCACCAAGCCGCCAACAAAAAAGATTAAGTAAACTTGGACCAAAAAATTAAGGCTGTGAAAGTTGGAATGTGTTATGTATTATTAGGTTTTATATTGGACCAAAAGTTTTAGTCCTAAAGAGTTTTAGGCCTTATGCAATTATCCATTTTGCAGAAACCCAAAATCACGTTTGGGCACGGGAAAGACATTGAAGAGCATTGGATAGACGTTGGAAATCTCATAAAGTAGTTTAATTAGATACTTGTCAATTCACATCAAAATTTTAGTGAGATAATTGTATTGTCGTTTAAATGTTAATCCAAATACTCCATTAGTCCATTATGAGATTTAGCTTGCGTTTGATATGCGACTTTTAAGAGTTAATGGTTTTTTGAAGCTAAAAGCTTTGTTTGACAAAATATTTTGGGTACGTTTGACACAACTAGCTGTAACTCGAGCTAGGACTGTGAATTAAAACTTTTAGTAGCTGGAGATTTTGGGGAGCTGTAGCCTTTTTAAAAAAGCTGGAACTTTTCATTTTTATACACGTGTTTGGTTAAATTAGTTGTAGCTTTTAGTATTAAATTACATAAAAACACGTTAATATTAAATAAAAGTTGTAGTTTATAATTATTAAAAGGACAAAAAAAAATTGTTTTGCGAAAAGTTTAAGCTCACTTTAAAAGTCACTTCAAGTAGCTTCTCATAAAAACGCTTTTGAAAGAGTTCATCTTTAAATCAGTAGCTCAAGTTTCTATAAATCAAACAGAGTTTTTGAGCTTGACCTTTCAAACATCAAAATTTGAAGTTCCTAAAAAAGTTGTCAAAAACTATATTTATGAAGAGTTTCTAAAAAAATAAGCTCCAAAATCATAAGTTACTTACAGTAGCTTTTAAATTTTGCTCGAGCTTTTGGTTGAAAAAAAAATGATAAAATTACCCTTAACGTACACCATATATTTTTTGTTTGACATTTCTATTTACCTATCTTTTTATGTCATTTTACAAATACCAACTTCAGCTACGTTGTCAAACACAAATATATTAACAAAAGCTCCACATCTAGCTACAAATTAATTTTGTCGAACATACTCTTAATATAATATGAAATATTAAAAGGTCTGTTTGGTTTGTACAATGAAAATTGAATGCCTAGAATTAAATTCAGAGAATTGGAGTGTTTTGGTAGGGGTTGGTAAGACACGTTGCTTAATTTGGGCTAATGATGTGTGTTAAAATACTGGAATCTAAATTGTTTTGAAAATGATAAGTAGTGATAAATCTATATCTATATATATTAAATAAAAGAAAAAATCACATGTCACGTCTCACTCTCTCATCATTTTAAAATTTTCATTTCCCGCATTTTTTTCAAAATTAAATTTCTAATTTTACTAATTCAATTAATAAATATGAAATCTAATTCAAATACTTATTTAATCCATATAATTAAAAATAATATTTTAAATACTCTAATATACTAATCTAACTTTATTTTTAAGATAAAAAATATGATATTTTGATTTGATTTTTAATTAAAACATATAATCTTTTTATCTTACAAATATAATATTTTCTGGGTATAAAAAAGTCACATAGAATCATGTTTTGTAATTTGATTATTCATGTTTATTCATTTATAATGATATCCAACGACTATTAAGAAATAAAAATTTATAAGTGTACGTGAATTATTTTAATTAAAGGTTAGTTTTTTAAAGGGCTAAAGCCGTACAATAGCAGTGTACTTTTTAAGGTGTATCGATATAGTACGTGTACTTTTTATATTGTTAATATGATACCTTTACTTTTTATGACCGGTTATTTCGTCTAGTTTTGCGCACTTGTGGGAGAATCGTCGGTACGAACATGTTCACCGTTGGATCTGTGTAAAATTTGAGGAAAAGCTTCGCAACACATAGTTCTTCGATCTGGACGGTGGAGATCGTCATTGGATATTTCTATAGAGGTCTGTAGGTGTTTAAAGTTGGTTGTGCAGTGTGATTTCTCCTACCAGGTTATCACAAGGACGAGAGAGTGTATTTGATGCTTCAATTATGGAAATTTGAAGATTAATAAAAAGAGAAATCCCACTCTTAACAGGTATAGCCAGTAACCGGTTACCACAGGTATCATATTGGCATGAAAAAATATAGTACACGTATCAAATTTGAACGATTCAGAAAATACACGTATAATATGAATAATTAAAATAGTACACGTACCATATCGATACATTTTAAAAAGTACACAACTATTCTACGACTTTAACCCTTTTTTAAATAGAGTTAGCTTAGATTTTTATTGTTTAGAAAAAAAAATATTGATATTATTGTATTAATAATTAGATAAAACGATATTCTTTTGAATCTTATGTTTAATTTTAAATTTAAATTGAGCACATAATTTTTTATTTTTTTTATATTAAATTAATCTAACATGCGTATAAAAAATAAAATTAAGTTTGGGTTAAAAGTTTATGGATAATTTTTTTTTTCATAATATCCTACATTGATGATATTTAAAATGTTATAGTTGAAAAACATTATAAATGTTTAAGTTGAATTGACCATTCACAATATATATTTGATCATTCACAATATTTTTTTGATCACTTACAATACTTTTTTGATCATTTACAACACCTATTCATGAATATTCATAACACTTATTTGATCAATTAAGTGCTGTGAATGATCAAATAAGTGTTGTGAATGATCATTTTAGACTTTGATCCTTCCCTTTGATGACCACTCCTCTAAACCCTAACTTTCTCTCTTTCTATTCTCTATGTTACACAAGAAAAATATAGATGATGGAGTGTGTGTGTGTGTGGACGGTCTAAAGAAGGGAAAGAAAAGAGGATCTTGGCCTATGGTCAGTCCACCCCTCAACTCTTCACCAATTGACATAATACACTCCATCCCTAACTCATCTTTCAATTTAGAATGCAACTACATTGCTACAACTTGCATTTATTTAAAAATATAATACCCAAATGAATAGTTTTCATGTAATTAAACTATTTCATCCAAACACCACATTAATCAGTTATTATGTCAAATTAATGATTATTAAGTTGTTTTACAAACTTTGGGGTGTTACAATCATGCAAAAAAAAAGGGCTAAAGACTAAAATAACCAAAAAGAAAATGGGCATAAAAGAAAATAACAAAAAATAGGTATATTTCAAATTATCCGCCCATTACACAAAACGGTTACACAAAATTCTCAAACATTACACAAAAAGTGTTTTAAATTAAAATTTTAAAAAATATCATTATTCCTAACAAACTTTTTTTTTTCCCTCACAGCCCCATGGTTACTCTTCCCTTTTGTGTAAACACATAAAATTTGATTTATTTTTTTATGATATATTGTTTGTAAACACATAAAAATCAAAGAAATAAATAACTATATATAAAATAATTCGAGATCTTTAATAAACCCAAAGTCTCGAAATTTTTTAAGATCCTAAATCTGGATATTTTTCAAAAACCAAACCAAACTCTGTTTTTTTATTTTCCTTCAAAAACTACATCTATCTCAAAAAGGTAATTTGAAAGGGTTACAAAGAGATTGAGAGAAAAGAGGCTGAATAGTTAAAGAGAGATCAAGAGTAAAGAATTAGAGAAATCGAAATCAAACACTTCGAAGTTGGCCGGAGGAGTAAGTCATTTCTTTTTGGAGCTTCGTAGGTGGGAGTGAGATGGCCGGAGGAATGAAGAAGCTAGTGTTAGTCGATTTGAAATCCAGATCTGAAAAGAAAAGAGGTGACTGGAATAGTCGTCGGAGCTTTTTTTGTGTGGGGGAGCATTACAAAAACTTTGTTGAAAAAGGAGAGGGTTACACCAACAAGAGTAACCCGTGGGGTTAGGAGTGAAAAAAAAGTGTTTATTGGAAATGATAAACTTTTGGTCTCCACCAATTAAAACTTGACACGTGTTACTTTTTAAAATTTAAATTTGAAATTTTTTTTTGTAATATACAGTATTTTGTGTAATCGTTTTGTTTTGTATGACAAGCGAATATTTTAAAACCTACCTACTTTTTTTAGTTATTTTCTTTTATAACCCTTTCCTTTTGGTTATTGTAATCTTTAGTCCAAAATATTTTAATGCAAGATGGTTGCAAAAGCCAAAAGAGGTCAATTAACCTTTTTTTTATCCTCTTGCCGACACGCGAACTCACTCCATCATATCGTACCACACAATTATCAAAACACAGAAAGTAGCAGGCGGAGACTTTGATAATCAAGATCGCAAAAATGTTCGAATTTACGAGGATAAACACCAAGGAAGATCACGATGGGGACATCGAACAGGGAACTCTCTATCCAGGAATTAGCTATGGAGAGAATCAGCTTCGTTGGGGTTTCATCCGTAAGGTTTACGGCATTCTCGCCGCTCAGATGGTCCTAACCACTGCCGTCTCTTTCCTCACCGTTCTATATGCTCCGATCAACGATCTCCTTCGTGGAAATTCCGGACTCTTGCTATTTCTCGTTTTCCTGCCCTTCATCTGTATGCATCCCTCGACCTCAATTTATAGTTTTCATTCATGATTTATGTTTCATTTGTTATCGATCGGATATAATTTTTATAAACCTATTTGCCGTAGATCTGGAATACAATCCGCTATTTATTTCGTATCATCACTTTTTCTGTGTGGATTTCAATTCTATTTGTACGCCTCATCATCGATTGTGAATTTGTGATTCTGAATTCATTTTTGCGTAGAGGTTTGATGTATTCACCTAGTACTTCCCTTTGGTTTCTAGATCTGTACTCACAGTGGACCCATGAATATAGATCTCCCGATTCATATTTGTCTTCCCAGAAGGAGACGGATGCCCTGTTTTGTTTACAATTTAATGAGATCATTAAGAAGTTATTTAACCTTTGAACGACTTCTTAATGAGTCCATTACAAAGTAAACAAACAAACCCGGAGATAGAAAAGTTATTTGATTTCATATGCATTTGATTGTTAGGAACTATGACGTCGTTGTCATCTTCTAGGAAAGACCGAAAGACAGAGTTCCTCTATTTTGTGTTGATCATCTTGGAATTCACCTAGGTGCCGTTTGGATTGCATGAATTTAAAATGATAGGATTTCAAAATATTTAAGAGGATAAATGGATCATAAAAGAAGGAGAAGTGGGGAATATGAAATGCTAAATGAAGCTAAATCCTTTCTTTTTAGTTTTTATCCGAACATGACATAAGAGATTTCTAAATTCAATCCTAAATGAGTTGTTTAAATCCTCCAAACCAAACGGCACCTTAGGATTTGGAATTGGTGTCGTTTTGGTTCGGAGGATTTAAACAACTTATTTAGGATTTGGATTTAGAAATCCTCCATGTCATGTTTGGATTAAAAAAAGGTTTTTCATTTAGCATTTCAAACTGCACCGATTGCTATTCAGTTCTGGTGTGGAGATTTCAAGTCGTGTCAATTGGTCACAACTGATTTCAACCTTCTTGTAAGGCAGTGGAGTGAAAGCATATTTTGGTTTTTCCAGCTCTCACTAGTCACGATCCGTAAGTATGTCCAATTTGACTTTTGCGGGACTAATTAGGAGGTTCATGTGTCAAAAAAATCTTGCTTAGTCTTGGACTATAAGATCTTAGTCCATATAAGAGTATCTAAACAGTAAACATAAATATTCTACTCTTTCATCCTCTCCCACTCTCCCAGTAACCCCCGCAGGCACACACCCACACCAAAAAAAAAGAGTGACAGACTCTAGAGAAAAGAAGGGGAAGTGGGCATACTTTTTTTGGCCTCAGTGTTATATTGCATAGGTGTCTGTAATGAAATGATGGATAAATTTGTTTGCAGTGTTGTGGCCGTTGCATGTCTATCAACAAAAGCATCCACTAAACTTCGTCTTCCTTGGCCTCTTTACGGCTTCACTGAGTCTCACTGTAGGTGTAAGCTGTGCCAACACAGATGGTTTGTATTCTTTTCATCACCCCTCGATGCTTGTATATGTAATTTCCGACCTTTAAGATCTTGTGTTGACATATATCCAAAATCAATAATACAGGAAAGATTGTGCTTGAAGCTTTGGTTTTAACATCAGCAGTGGTTTCGTCTCTGACTGCTTACACTTTCTGGGCATCAAAGAAGGGAAAGGACTTTAGCTTCCTGGGACCAATTTTGTTCACCAGCCTTGTTATTCTTCTTGTGACTACTTTTATGCAGGTCTCTCTCTCTCTCTCTCTCTCTCTCTCTCTGTGTGTGGATCATGACAAACCTAGGTGTTTGGATGTATTTTTTGAAAGTGATCAAGTGGTATTAAATAGACAATTTTGTTGCAGACTTGCAGCTAATCATAAATGGATGATTGTGAACCACTTAACTGACTCCAAAAAATCAGATAATCTAAATCAGAATCAATTTACCGAAGTACTAGAAATTTTCATCAGCTACTTGAAATTGCAGTAAATAGATATTTGTCGAAAACAAACACTCCCCTAATGCTAACCAGGCAGCCCAACCCCTTGGGGTTCCAATTTTACATAGAGTAGACAATGCAAAAATAAATTATATTTTACTGTACATCTAGTCTGATTTATGTATGTATTTGTGCTGCAGATGTTCTTCCCTCTTGGACCTGCAATGAATGCCATTATTGGTGGATTTGGTGCGGTGTTATTTTCTGGGTACATAATTTATGATACTGAGAACTTGATTAAGCGATTTACTTATGATGAGTACATATGGGCATCAGTCACTCTCTACCTTGACATACTAAACCTCTTCCTTACAATTCTACGGATGCTGAGACAAGGAGACAATTAGGCATCATGCCAAATTTCACAACTTGCTTGCTGGAATAACAAAACCAATATTTTCGTCTATCTTTTATCAAATTATAAAGACGGTACGTTCTGGTATACACTGTATCTGCATACTGATAACTGATCATATTTTGCCAGTAGCTTGTAAGTATTGTAATGTCAAGTTGTCTAATGTTCACATTCAATCAAAATGTTCTGTGTGATGCACTTCCAAGTTTCAAGTTACATCTATTCTTAAATCTCACTATGATGCCACACCTCTTCCCTGAATCTGGATGTAAAGAAGTCTTGTATTTCTTAAGTTTATGTTCTGGCTTAAGCGGCAATTCTGACCCATTCAAGAAATCGGGTTGAACGGGTCGATGACCAGAAGACAAAATTGTAACATAATTTTGAGACTTTTTTCTAAAAACAAGTTTTTTGATACATCATTTTCAAGATTTTTATCTTATAGAAAAATTCATATTCTAGTTTATTTTTATACTACGGGTCATTTTCACTGTTCCGTATGTTTGACCTGGTGGGTCTAAATTGTCATCTCAAGGCTTAACGCATTTCATGGATTGAAAAACTTGATGATTCTTGGTTGCCTGGAAGAGTCTCGGATCATCGATTGAATTAGGCTGTTGACCATTGGGAATTCAGAATCACTGAACAAAAGCAGTACACGAGATTGGTCATCTTACCCCTTTTTGCATACCAGTTTATATAATACTTTGTGCACGCAGGTAAAAGACCCGTGTAATTTGGTTATTTAACATCACATCACCCTTCTTTTTATATGCATGATCTTCATCGTCCATGACTCCATGCTATTGAAATATTGGATATTTCGCGTTAAAAGATCAAATTTGTTGCATGAATATCTGAACTTTAATCCAGCCAGAACATCTTGGTCCAGATGTTAGGTTGCGTTTGGTAGAGAGCAATGACGGACCCAAGATTTTCGGTCGCCGGTGGCACAAATGAGTTGTGTTTCCGATTTTACAAAATTATTAATTAGATTGGTGGGGTCGGGTTAACAGCCGAACATATTAATTGAAATTTCATAAATTGTGGGATTGAATAAGATTAACGGTATTGAATTTGATGAAATGAACCAAAATAATAAATAACAATGGCTTATTTGGTATTTAATTTTCGGTGTTATATTATTAATTCATTGTTTTTTTATATGTTACATTAAATTATAAATAATCATACTATAAATTTATTTATTTGATTGAGGATTATATTATTCTAAGTACGTTTTAATATTTAAAAAGCACGGTTGCACGTTAAAAAAATCATCGGTTGCACATACAAAAAATCGTAAAAAATTACATTACGTAATAAAGTTATTGGCCGAATGACTGGTGGCACGTGACACCCCCCACATGCACTTGGGTCCGCCCCTGGTAGAGTGAATTGAAGAAAAAGGAAATGAAAATAAAATCTTTGGTTTTTTTATACCATGAAACTCAAAAATTTTCTTTTCCTAATTTTAACTTCTACTTAATTGTCCACTATATCTAAAGAAATGAATATTAAGCTATATATTGATACAATTCGAGATTCATTGATAATCTATACTTCTATACTATATATAATAAGAAAACCACTTGGTGTTTCTGGACCATTGGATGAAAAGAAATTAATGGTCCAGATTAATGACAACTCATAATTATTTATGAAATGTCTCTTATACCCTTAATTAAAATCAATAATTATACCTATCCCATTATTTTAATTCATTTTTCAAATTTACTACATTACCTAATTACATTAAATTTTGATTTTAATTTTTTCATTAATGAATTAATATTTACCTAAAATAAATATGTGCCATTATTATCCTTAATGATCATAGTTAAATTCAAATGTAAAAATTTGAATTTAAACGTAGAAGTGTAGTAAATAAAAGTTAAAAATTTTTGTTAATTATTTGCTAACAAGATTTAAAATTTAATTGATAAAACTTCAATTGTGAATATGATAATTTTTGATTGTTGATTTTCAGATATTCCATTTTTATATTTTATCATTTTCAAAATATATACACATTCAAATAATTGAAGTTTTTTGTTTCTTACATTGATATTTCATATTTGAAGTTAATAAAAATTAAAATTAAAAGAAACATTTTTTGCAAACACATATTATCTGTTTTTAATAATACAATATAATAATATTTTTTAAATTAATATCAAACAACTAAGTATTTTTTTATCTTTAATTTAACTAGCTTTCAATTTTTTTTATTTTAATTATATATAAATTTTATAATAATTTATTTAAATATAAAAAATATGTATTTTCTAAATCAACTAATACATGAGTTGATTAACCTATATATTATAATAAAACAAAACAATTCATGTCACATGTCATTCTACAATACAAGAAAATTTTATTTTTTCACCTCTTTTTTCAATTTTAACATTAAAATTTCAGCAAACAAACGCAACGATATTTTGACGAAAAAATTTCATCTAAAATATGTTAACCAAACACACGTGTGTTTCTTTTTAAAAACGAAGAGGAAAACAAAGGGTGGTTTCCTTTCAATTCATCATTTTTTCGTTCTTTCCAAATTGGAGATCAAGCTCTAACGAACGTTGTTAGCTTTAGGAGTCGTTACGTGGACTTCCTAGTTTGTGGCGACGCATACACATCAGGCGTTAGGCGTGCAGCTACACCATCAGCGACACCGCAGAAAACTTTTTAAAAAAATGGGACAGGCATTTCGTCGAGCATCTGGGAGGCTACGTACCTCTGCGCCTCCATCTTCATCATCTCAGCTAAACAAGCCACTTGATCGTGCCCAGCCGGTGTTCCGCGTTGATAATAAACTTCCCGACGGAAGTAATGTTGACCATACTTCCGGTAAGTGAGTTTCTTTAGTCCAATTCTTACTTAATTTCAATTGAAATGAATACGACCCCCTTAGATGCTCCAAATGATTTGCACAGTTTGTGCCTCACATTGACCACCGAAAGCCAGTACTTTACACGGCTTTCTGAAATTGACTTCTATATATTCATTGTAGAAACAAGCAATTTCGTTTGATTGCGTACGGTACGGTTGAGATTTGAGATTTCCATAAAGCCATTATTAGGGTTCTTTGAATGATTAAGCTTTAGGGGAATATATAGTGCTTAGTGGACGTGACAAACAAATGCTCTTCATAGCTAAACCCCTTATTGTCCAAAAGGTGTACCTTATGGGGATTATTAAGCGCAGTTAATAACAGGGAAACTTAAGTTTAAGTGCGGTTATCATTAATGTCAATTGTTTCTTAGTATTAAAACCTTTTTATTGATGATCCTTTTTCTAGACTATGATTTGGCATACTAAAGATCTTGTTACTTGCAAGTTGAGTTAAATTTGTACCATTAATTTAGCTTCCTGAAACAGATTTGTTCTAGTCACCAACTTAAGACTTGTAATTTTCTAGTGGAGTTCAACTTCGACTGATTAAAAGCGGATGTGATGGCTGGCACTGTACAATTATGATACACACAATGAGGACTAAATGGTTTAAAAGTGACGTTATGAATGCTTAAGTCTGTTGTATGGCATGCTTTTATCATGAACTTTGAAGTTGATCTTTAGTCTTTAGGCTGTGTTTGTTTGTATGTGTTTGTTTTAGAGCTATTTACTTTCCCAAGCTGAATTCGCATCCACTTTATGTCATTCAATGATTTCATAGGAGGTTAGACACGATGAAACTTCGACACTAACTTCAGCTTTCAAGTTAAGCTTACAAATTACTGCAAGTTAACATGTTACACCATATTTCCAGAATGTTTGAATTTTGCAGCCTCTATCTGACTTTGTTTATCTATATATTATGCTCTTGCTGGGTGCTCTCTTACATTAGACGGTCAACCAAGAAACAATGCTGATAATGTTGTTGAAGAACGTGATTCTCAATATGATGCTATGCTGAGCAAGATGGTTGGCCGAATTCAAACCAAACCTGGAGGGAAGCATGAGATGGGTGAGGTGAGTTTACAATTTCATATATTCATGCAACTACTTGTTTCTGTCACTTCATCGTGCTGAAGGCCTGACATGCTAGATCTCCTGTCACTTCATTATCCTGTTAGCTCCCGCCTTGACTTCCGTTTGTAACCTATTATGTGTGTTATATAATATACTTTAGATTGGGAAAGTTTATTTGTATTCAACCTACTAAGAGAAATATATACTACATCTTGATGCACAAGACTCGGATGACACGGGCATAAGATCTGCAGGCCTTATATAACTTGTGTTAATCACAACCCAACTAAACCTTTATCCAAACTGATGTCTGGTTAAGGATCCCATAAAATGTTGTGATACACACACACACGTATATACACACAGAGATTTATATATACACACATATCTATATAGATACACACACATATATGTATATATATGTATAGGTATATATGTATATGTATATGTAAATATATGGGTGAGTTTAATGGAAAATCTCTATACATCGGAAAACCATAGAAAATCTCAATACATCGCTAGGAGAAGTTTAGTGCATCATGTGGAGAGGATTGTGCATCACATGACAAGAATTGTGCATCACGATCACTTGATGCATTACGCGGTTAGTTCGAGTCGAACCGAAATGCATCGCAAAGGAAAGCATGGTGCATCACGATCATTTGATGCATCACGTGGCCGGTCCGAGTAGGGTCGGTCCGACCGTCCAAATTGTAAATTATGTATGGTTGAAGTCGGTCCATCATTTTTTATGCTTCTCCACAAAAGTAAAATAATAAATTACTTAGCTGAGAATCGAACCCAAAACTTCTAATTTCATAAAGCAATGTCATAACCATTGAGTTACATGTCACTTTATTGTTAAATTTGTTGGCTTACTTTCTTTTAATAACAAACTAACTATTAAATATATTAATATACTAAAGATTAAACCCAAGATCTCCAATTTCATATATCCACATCAAATTTTATTCACTGTTTTTTCTTATAATACATTGGTAAGTTAATGTATTAAAAAGTAACTTTGTAGCTCAATGGATATAACGTTTGCCTCATGGAACCAGAGGTCTTGAGTTCGATTTCCAACTAGGTAATTTAATAATTTTATTTTTGTGTAAAAACATAAAAACGATGGACCAATTTCGACTGAACGGACCGGTTTGAACCACTGGACCGACTCGACCCCGGACCGGCCGCATGATGCATCATCCTCCCGGCGTGATGCAATATGTTTTCCTCTGCGATACGTTGTGGTTCAACTCGAACCGACTAGATGATGCATCAAATGATCATGATGCACAATCCAACTTTGCTGATGCATTGTGGTTTTCCTAGATGCAATGGAAAACCTTTATGCACTGGAAAACCATTATGCATCATCCATCACAAAGACCTAGATGCATCAGAAACTTCATTAACGACATTATTGGAATACTATGTTTAATATTATTTAATAAAATAAAAATAACTTGATTTTAGAAACATCAGTCAAATAAATCTCTTTCCATATTATCATACATACCATAATTCAAATCTTTTCATCATGTCATATCTCCTCCCTCCCCTTTTTTATCTCTCTCTATCTCTCCAGCAAAGAAAGCCGACCACCACCATATCGCCACCTTTTAGACCACCATGTCGCTGACCTCTGGCCTTGCACCGCCCATGATCACTGGCCACCACCATGGAAAACCTATATGCATCAGAAAACCTGGGAACCACTTTATAGCTATTGGATCAGGTGATGCATCACGCCGAAAGTCGATGCATCATGCGGGAATTGTGATGCATTTATGGTGGTGCATGGAGGTTTTACAAGGTTTTCCGATATATATATATATATATATATATATATATATATATATATATATATATATATATATATATATATATATATATATATATATATATATATATGGAGAGAGAGAGAGACCTACTACGTGACCTGTTAAGCAAAAAAAAGGTTGGTTTACAAGTAATAGGTGTTGCTCCTAAAAAAACAATTTAAAAAGATTTTGCATCATGTGAATTGGACAAAGATATAATTCCAAACCCTAATGTGGCGTTTGGTTTGTGTAATGTAATTCAATGAAATTAGAATTTAAATTTAGCTTGTTTAGGATTTTTGATAACTAATGTAAATGGTCAAATCTATGTATTTTCCATCAAATTTACATGTTTATAGGAATATGACATTCCTCCTAACTCATACATGAACTAAATTCTAATATATACATGAATTAGCTTCCAACCTGCAATCAAATACTAAAAACCATCATCTACCTTCACCATCAACCATATCCATAACTAAAATTTAAACGCCGCATAAGTCTTTTCAAAGTGAAAATCTTCGGTCTTCCATGTCAAGGAACATATTCATAATAGCAAATTCTCTATGGTGTCGTTTGGATTGCATGAATTTAGAATGATTTATTCTAAAATGATAGGATTTTAAAATATTAGGGGGATGGGTGGATTATGAAAGGTGGATAAATGAGGAATATGAAATGTTAAATGAAGCTAAATCCTTTATTTTTATTTTTTATCCAAACATGACATAAAAAATAGTAACAAGTATACAAAGTGGTTTTTCTTTTGGTGAAGCAAATGATAATTGAAGAGAACTTCAGAAACATTACCCAATAAAGAAATAACAAGTTACACTCTCCTGTCGTCTGTATTGATCTCTAACTATGCTAACTTCAATATCACTTAAACAAAAATGGAAAATCTCACGTTCGATGGATTGATTGTAGTTGGTGTAGGAGATAACGCACAACCATGGAGATAAGAATGATCTTCATGTACAACCAATTCATGCACCAAAGTACATACATGAATGCATAAATGAACCCACATACAAGAACCAAGAAAACAGAATAGTATCACAGGAATCTCTGATTTATTATTGAACACCAATGCCATTATACAATGTGATATAATCACCACCACCCAAGGATGATGGTGCTGCACCACCAGCCTCACAGCTGGTGGTTGCCACCTCTCAACACTGCCTCTCTGTATCCATCTGATCTCCCTCTGATCTGATCTTGTGTTCTATATATATATATATATATATGACTAACGTAACAGATATGCAACTAATATGCAACTAACTAATCCCTCTTAGTTACACAAAGCCCCCTCTTAGTTTACTACAATACACTAACACACCTCACAATCTCCACCTTTAGTGAATTGTATTGCACTAAACTTTTGGCTTTGAATCTGCTCTGATGTTCTGTTCTCGGCTTTTATCGGTTCACTTCCTGCTTCACTTCTTGAGTCCTGAATCTGACCATGACATTCACAGCAGCTTCTTCTTCCCTTTAGATATCACCTCTGCAGAGAACTACCTCATCTGCCTCCAAATTGACATCCACACCTGAAGCTTTAAAGTCCACATACAACAGCTACACATCATCACTTGCACTTGCACTTTTACTTTTAGACCCCATCAAGCTGACGAATCACCCTGGAACCACATCAATGCTGCTACTATCCTCTGCATATCCAAGTGTTTCCTTTGATCCTCCCTTTTGACACTCTCTGGTTACTTCCCGTCTGCTCCCCATCAAGGCTTCACTCCTTGGCATCCTGCAGGTTCTTCACCAGTTCACACTTTGTCAAATGATCAACTCTACACTTCCTTATGCTTCTCACTTCACAGACATTGAATCCATCCCATCAGGTTCCTCATTTCGCATTAGCTTCGGTCCAAACATTGTGCCCACGACTGTAGTATTCTTCAGCATAACAAAGGACTCTTGAAGCACATTAAACTCCACCTTAAACATAAGCTTTATATATCAGAAAACATCAGCAACTTCTTTGAGAGAATTCACAGAGGACTTACAACATTGGTACCAATATGACAGATTATATCACAATCTGTCTCACTCTTCCAGATTCCATTTGCCGATTCCATTTGCCTTGCCTTGCCTGACCTTATTCCCATAAATGCATCAGATTGTTAGTCTTCAATCCAGCAACTAACACTCTTAGCACTTCACTTGTCAAGCCACTGCAACTGCATAAATGAGGTACCACAGATTCAACAATCTGTCACCACAGACCTCATTAAACTTCACCAATCTGTCCTAATATCGACAGATTACTACTATGTTTCCCACTGAAACATTCACATTCTTTGGTCGATTTATGGTTATCATTAGCTTGTATCCAATTTTGCATTCAAGGGCCTCAAAGCTCCACCTTGATTACCAAGCTAATATCCATGTCAACCAAGCTATTAAGCTTCATACTTTGGACCCAATCTGTCCAAGTGACACATAATCAGACCACACACTTGTTTGTTTAATGCCCTTTGCATCATGAAGAATTTTCCATAGGACTCAGCTGCTAGATCACCACAATACAGCCCTGTCCACTGCTGCTCTCCTTAACAGTCCACTTAAACTTCATGAACCTGCACCCCCACGGGGTGTCTCTGCTCAAACCTCCAGTGAGTTACCAAGATACCAACCAATTCCATTGAATGAGCCCCTTAGATCCCTTAGCCGCTGGACCTGATAGCCATGCTGCAATTCAATTTGGTTAACTCATGTTACTACCACAGATCTGTTCTACTTCGGCCCTGCATCCACACAATTAAGCTGAACAATTTTCCACAATCTGGCCTCAACTTGATCTGCACTTCGAGTAACAATTCTTACATTTACTAAACCACTAAGCTCCATATAATGCTTAGTATTCTGACCCAAACATCTCACCATTGAGACTACCTTGTAACTTCACTGATCATGGATTATTGATGTATCACTTTCACCACCTGCTTCTCACAACACAACGTGGAGCTTCCCATCATGTTGAACTAGAATTGGACCCAATTTTGCCACTGCCTGCACCAGTCTACCTGTCCAATTCACCCTGCTCGTCTTCTATAATGTCTACTTGAGGTTCCCACTATTATTTCTATTGCTTCAAGTGTGTAACTGGACTCTTTGATCACTGCCAGTTTCTTCACTGCTCCAGTGCATTCTTTCCTTTCTAATGACAATACATTAGAAACTTCACCTTAACCCAGAGGCCTAAGGTTTCCATAACTTTCCTGGTACTTATGGACATGATCAAACTGATTACCGTAATCTTTATATGGGATTAAACCCACTCGAATCACCATCCATCCCTGAGCATTCTTGAGTCCTCAATCAAGTGATTGAGATCTCGCACACTCATCAGGAAAGATTCGAGGCTACTCACATTTCAACAACATTACCACATCTGTACACACACTCAAATTTTGTGCTTCTTGAATGGGATTAACATTTCACCTCAAGGACATGGTCTACAATCTTAACATTTCACCTGTGGAATTGATGACTCTGTCACAGTAAGGTGTATTACTCCACCTTGGTTCTGACTTCCAGGTTTATGCATCTTGATTCAGGATTCAACTACAATTCTTCTTAAATCCTCAAAATCCATGTCAGGCATCTTTGTGTTTTCACAGCACTACACAAAGATCCAACAATCAAACTGATTGATCTAGACATCATTCGACCATACCTTAACAATAGTGACCCCTTTGCCTTCTGCCCAACTAATTGATATCAACAAATCAGTTCAAGAACTAGGCCAGCACTGCTGCGATCACTTCTGCCCATATGGGCACTGCAGCAACTTCAAAGACAAACACTTTTGCGTGTTCTTTGGGCCTTTCTTGGGCACTTCGACAGCAGACATAAACCCACAACAGTGGTAACATAGCAGCTCACAAACAGGTACAATTAGTCTCACACTTAAAGAGACTCTTTCGAAATTAAAACCAGAAACAACTCACCTGACCAAATATCGTTGCTCCTAGACTTTGGGACTCAGACCATCTTTAATTGAACTCCTCAACTCCAAACGGTGACTTCAATCACAAATCTTGTCAAGGGCTCAAAAAACAACCTCCAAGATTGGTTAGCAACACTAGACTCCAACTCGAATTGCCAAATAAAGCCCTTGAACAAAGAATGGACTGATTCTACACCCTACTTCGGTCACCATTGTGGGTGAATTGAATTCTCAAAAGAATTCCATCGATCTCCTCCTTTGTGATCACCAACAGGCATCAAGATCATCTTCTTGTCCAATCCCTTTCTTAATGTGATCTGTCTCCAAGCAACAACTCTGGAATAGACGAATCTGCTCTATTTAATTTAAGGCATGCTGTCTTACATGTATTCATAGATTGCATCGGGTCACTTCCTGATGAGGCTTTACGAGAAGGAGAATTAGAGGGGTTCATTTCGATCAGCCACTCTGATCGTCGATCCACTGTTCGCTTTAATTGGGCACCATTTCTCCATCCAATTCACAATCAATCACTCTCTTTAGATTGATTCAGACGAAATATCGAACAGGTTGCAGGCATCTCCTGCTTCCATCTTCTTGGGCTGATCGACGTCCAATACGTCTTTCGTATCGATTTGCTTTGGTGGCTTCACTATCGTTGATCTCCTGGAGTCTCTTCTTGATTCTTTCCTCTCTGATCATGGCTCCACTTGCGCACTGTTCAGCCCTCGAACCATCGAACCAGGTTTTAGAGAAAACTAAACAGAGCATCCATTGGTTGTCGTTTCCCGCAACTAGTCTCTGATACCACTTGTAGGAGATAACGCACAACCATGGAGATAAGAATGATCTTCATGTACAACCAATTCATGCACCAAAGTACATACATGAATGCATAAATGAACCCACATACAAGAACCAAGAAAACAGAATAGTATCACAGGAATCTCTGATTTATTATTGAACACCAATGCCATTATACAATGTGATATAATCACCACCACCCAAGGATGATGGTGCTGCACCACCAGCCTCACAGCTGGTGGTTGCCACCTCTCAACACTGCCTCTCTGTATCCATCTGATCTCCCTCTGATCTGATCTTGTGTTCTATATATATATATATATATGACTAACGTAACAGATATGCAACTAATATGCAACTAACTAATCCCTCTTAGTTACACAAAGCCCCCTCTTAGTTTACTACAATACACTAACACACCTCACAGTTGGGTGGCTTCTTGTAGTTCAATTCATGCATGTCATTTCTTCGGTGTCCATGTGTGTAAGTATTATTAACCTTCAAAGTACTACTTGTGGCAGGCATATGTTGTGGACAAGTACAATAGACCGCTGCCAAAGCTGAGAAATACGACTCCAGACACCGGCAGATATGAACAAAGACAGGCTCCCCCAGGAACCTTAAATGTGGCACAGCTTCGCCACGTTATCCTTCTATATCAAGGCAAGGCTGAGGATCATAACGGGCCTATGGATGTCAACCAAATAGCAGAAAAGTATCGTGTTGATGTTGCTCAGGTTCAACGGGCTGTGCAGTTTCTTTCTCTGCCTCCAGAAAATCTCAATAAACAGAAAAAGGATCCAAGATAACCCTATCACTTACTCTTCAGCTTTATATCAGTGATTGTTATAGCAGCATTCAACATGGCTTTACAGGGATAGCAGTTTTTACCAAAAGGTTGACAGAATATTGCAGCATTATACATGTTTCTGTGTTTGTGACAGATACATCCATCTGCACATGTTAAATAAAAACTCAGAAGAAACTTGGACTCGGGTCAACTTGGGGTTTGAGACTACTTGTGCCGATTTGGTTTATGTTGGATCATTTCCAGTATGATGAGCGTTAGCGATAATAACCCTTAGTCAACGTGTTGTATGGACTATTATGGCAACTCAAACTTCGGTTGTCGTGATGTTAGGTTTTTCTTTTTTTCTCTCCTGATTAGATTTACGGCGTCTTTCCAAATATGAACATGTTTTGGCTTTATAAATTTTTATATATTTATCAAATTTATGTCTTTCGTTTCAGAAATGAACATGTCTCAGTTAAACAATCTGGTATAAAGATAATTGTCCAAAGCTAACAAGTCGGCTATTTTTTTTATTTTGGGGAACTACTTCTGTCTTCTTTTGTAACTATTAAAGTGAAATTTCATAAATGTGTCAAGAAGTTTGACTTATGAAAGTCAAAAAAGACTTTAACAAGTCAAATCGAGTTGTAGTGACGTGACTAGTAATTTTATTGTGGAAATGATGTCTATATGATTCAGCTGTGTTGCAAAAAATAATCATCGAAATCTGATATCGTTACAAAGTTTGTTGCTATAAATCATATTTTTATATGCTTAAATAGTACAGGGGCCAAAAATGACAAAGGTTGAAACTTGTAAAGTCCACGGGCTAATGGTCAATTCTGAAAGTCAAGGCAGGTCTTTCTTTCACTTGGTCAAGTCATTTTGTTGACTTCCTATTTTGGTGCAAAAAGGAAGCTACGGGATTGAGTAAATTGGGCGATCCATCTCAATCACATTCTTGTTAAATCCTTGTCCAAGTTGATGAATTGAAGCCTTTGTCTTGGTTGCATTAATAGTGATTGTAGTGATAACCCAAAGGTAATCCCGTATTTTGGGTAAATCATTTGGAGAGTTGATTGTGTAGGTTGCGACCACGACAAGCCTACTATGTATCATTACTTTCCCCTAGTTTAATGGAAACCAAAACCATTTGTTTTACCGAAAGGCGTCCCTATCTATTATCTACAGTAGGGTTGTGATTGTATATGTATTAAAGGCACTTCATTATAATGTATACACACACATATTATTGTTGTTTATACTATCCTTTATACATGACATTTGTGGAAAATTATACAAATATTATATTAGAAACTACAAATTATAACATTTTGAAAACCATGTATGAAGGATGGATTATTTTAGTTAACACTATACACATAGTGTTAAACAGATGACGATGAAGTCCTCGTCGAGGATTCTGTTTCTATTGATTGTGTATGTTGAATTCCAAGAGATACACTAAACATGATAGATATCGAAATTAGAATTACATAACATGACTGTTATATGTCAGTTGGGTCGTTTCCAACTAACTTTTGACGTAGTTGATCATTGCTTAATATCCGCACATCAATTCATTTTAGTGGGTCCCCCATACTTGATTGGTGGTGAGACTTACGGCAACATCGTGATGAAGTAACTAAACCGACTAACTATTGCACATCTCATTGTATTTTACATGTGATCTATAATCTATGTATATAACAAAGGAGAACACATAAGGTCACATGTGATGTTCACATTTAATTTCAAAGATAAATACACCTTACTATATTGAAAATAAAATAAAAGATAAATGCATTTTATTTTTTAAATCTATAAATTAATAAATAAATAATTCTATCAATTATTTTTTATAATCTACTTACTTGTCATCATTATCTTTTTGACACTTGTTACTTTATTATCCAATCTAAATTAACATTACTTAATTCATATAAATTAAAACATACAAATTTATAAATATAATTTTTTAGAAAATCGTAAAAAAAAGTTATTGTTCATATATATTATTAAAGCTTAAAATAATAATTATGTAAAATTAATATTTGTATTTTAATTTTTACTTTATATACATATTATATAAGTAACTTTTATTAAAATATCAATGTAACTCGTGGATCAATAAACTAGCATTTTCAACAATGTTAACTACTAGAAATGTGTGTTAAAATTATTGCATACTATTGAGTTTCCAGCCTCAACAATCATTTTGTTGTATTTATTTTGGATAACTCGTCACAATAATCTTAAAGATATTATTATTTTTTATAACTGAACACCAACAACAAAATGTGTATTTTAATTGGTGTTTATGAAAGTTGATTAAAGGCCTCGTGCGAACGGGTCATGCCCGATTTTCCTTAAGTTAATTATAGTTAATCTTATATAATCACATTAATTATTATATCATGTTGAGATGAGTGTTTCAACGAAACCCTCAAGCATTCCGGAACCCGTCTCGTTCCCCATTGAGTTTCTTATCGGAGATCCCCATCAGGTTCTCGTGGGTTTCGGATCCCCATTGGATACTTGATAATCCAATATTACTTATTAGTGCCTTTAGTTCCCCATTTATATACCCAAACCCAAACCCCGTACTAAAAATTAAAACTAAAGATCCATCATACGATATCATACATGCTTTTAACAATAAAAGATGAAACTAAATATGACATATAACCAAATGAAACTATATAACCACACTTACATTAACA
Organism: Centrapalus pauciflorus; assembly: GCA_020465985.1. NCBI lineage: Eukaryota > Viridiplantae > Streptophyta > Magnoliopsida > Asterales > Asteraceae > Centrapalus > Centrapalus pauciflorus. The sequence goes on along the minus strand of JAANYP010004970.1, from coordinate 479,118 downwards.
TTAATAACAATTAATGCTACAATTACATCAACAACTAGAAGTATGTAAATTAATTATAGGTTATTATATATTTATACATAGTTAAAAAGAAAGAATGTATATAGAGTATAGATTATACACACACTCATATATATAAAAAATATAATAAAATACTATCAAACCGGGTGAGGATGAAGGGATAAATGTATTGATAACTGACTCGAGCCCGATAACATGGATCCCCAAAACCGTCCCAAAAAGTCTCGGTTTTGGTTTTTCTTGTCATGTTCAAGTTTTGTATGGATCAGTGAGATCATTACGCCACCCAAAAATGTTCATTAGTAACAAACAACACCTGATCAAAATGAGAAAGGAGGAACAAGACAAAAAAAAAATAGTTTTCTTTATTGCATCGCACAAAGACACGAACACTTAACTAGGAAGACAACGACAAACAATGATCAAAACGAAACACAACTTAGTTGAACAATATGCACGAGAGTTTGCCAAAGAATAAAGCTTATATTATATATTTTTATTTGTTTTGTTTCATTTAGTTATATTGTTTATATATGTTTAATTCAAATATTATATTTAATTTAATTAAAAAAAGAACTGATAGTTGTGATCATTTACTTGGTGTGAAGTGTGAACAATGTAGAAAGATTGGTTGATATAACATTAATGTAACAAATGTATGAATTATGAAACCATGTGTGATGAACTAACGATTCTATTAAGCGGTAAACAAATAGATTTTTAAATGGTTTGATCCGTAAGGGGGTTTGGATTTGGAATGGCAACGGGGCGGGTTCGGGATTGGAATTGATAATCCTGTCCACTTGAAATAACCGCATGGCCTTGACGGGATCCTCGTCAGGTAGGTAGGAAAAACCGTGGGGATTCGGGTATTCTATTTATAATAAACGTTTAATTAAATAATGATTTAATGAAACTTTATTTCGAAATCATTGTTAAACATAAATGAGTAAAACTTATAGTAAAGGGCAAGCATGCACAAGAACACAAACAGAAGATTCAACGCTAGTATGAAGAGAGTCGCTAGCTTACTTCATTATATTCTATAAGCGGAGAGGCGGTTCACATGATTTCCTCAACCGCCCCTTAGCCCGGTGCTCATGACGAAGGTGAACCAGCTTCCTTTGGTTGCCTATCCCGTTTGGATTTAAACCATAAACGAGTACAAAAATAAATAAAATCACAAGGGAAACAATTATAAACATGACTAACAATTATACATATTTGTACAAAGAAATAAAATACTTATAATTATATAATATAAATATAAGAATCAAATTATTCTAAAATATAAATTATATTCTTATTATTATGTAAAAATTAACGAGTATTTAATCGGTGTTTTAATCCGGTTATCGGAACGGATATTATAAATGTTATCACCGTTTAAAATAATCGGGTTTGAAGAAACCCGACCCATATTAATCGGCTTTCGGTTTTACCCGTCAACCTTTGGGTTGCGTTTAGTTAACGAAAACTAGTCATTTTTCAATTTCAGTTTTCAAGTTATAGTTTTAGAAAAAATACAAGGGTTTCTATGAAAAGTGAAAACTTGTTTAGATGATGAAGTTTTAGTTTTTAGAAAAATAAGATAAGTGATTATAAAATAAAAAAAATAGGATAGGTGATGGAAAAGCAAGAGAGAGAAAGAGAGTATTATAAAGAAATAGGGTAGGTAATAGAAAAGTAAGAGAGAAAATATGAAAAGTGGTATTTTAAAAAGTGAAATGAAAATTTATGAAATTGTTGTTAAGTAAACAAGTTTTCATTTTTATTGAAAAATTTGATGAAAATTTAAAAATTTTCGGTAACTAAACGCACCCTGGTTTTTTCATCCCGGTTTGGATACGGTAAAACGGATGGATATTTGCACGCGGTGTACGGAATTCACCCGAAACTAAAATGGGCGCAGAAGAATGGTAAAAAAACACAGACGAAGAAATTCATCGACGCACAATAAATTCTGTGGAAGATATGCACGAAAAGGGAAGAAGGGCTTAAATTAAAGCCAAAGCCACAAGAGAGAGAAAGAGAAGGACGCCCTCCCTCATCCCTCTTTCTCTCACTCCTTCGGTCCTTCCTACTCTGCTCGATTCCTATTCGGATCCTCAGGTCAGGTGATTTCTTTTCCTCATATACGTCTAATATATGTATAAATCCATCTCTATATTGATTTCTGAATCATATGCTATGCGCACACATCAAGAACCAAAATCTGTTTCAAGTTTCTTGATCAGACTCCCCAGATCGTCTTCTTTTTGAAACCCTTCTTTAAAGATACTTAAGAGTTTGATTGCGACCGATGCTTTGTTGGAACCCTTGTCGTTAATGTTCATGTAATGTTTCAAGTTTAAAAATTGAGGAATTTTAACTGGAGATGATGTTGGGTTATGTTTGTTTTTTTGGATTTGGTTTTTCTAGGTTTTTAGGGTTTATGCGAGGTTCTCCATTCTTTATCGGGGTTCTTTATTATTATTATTATTAATATCATCATCTTCTGGTTGTATGTTGATTGATTGTAGGAATGACGATAAATTGTCTTAATATCGTAATCCAATTTGAGTAATCTGTTGTTTACCATGGCCGTTTGATAATGTTAATTTTTGTGGGGTTCGTTTGTTTTGGGTTGATGTTTGACTATTAGCGGCTTAACCCTCAATTGATATCGTTGTTTCAATCTGATTTCTTGCTTTTGGGCATTAGGTTGTTGTCTTTTGTTTGACAAGAAGTGCAACAAATTCCATATTAGAATGTCACGAATTACTTGCATTGTTTCCTTCCTTGACAAACTTCTTATCTAATTGTCATCATTGGAATTGCAAAATATTTGTTGAATTGGTTTTTGTTCAAACGATTCATATTGATTTGAAACCAAGAGTTTTAATGCCCCCCACCTTGGTTTTTTTTCCATCTAAGAAGGGTCCTTTAGTCGTATGAATGATTGAATGACAGTCATACTAACAATATTGAACGTCTTGATTCCTGTTTCAGAGCCCTAAAGCTGGTATAAACATTGCAATCAAAATGAATGAGCGAAAAACAATAGACTTAGAACAAGGATGGGACTTTATGCAGAAAGGCATAACAAAGTTGAAGAATATTCTAGAAGGTCTTCCAGAACCACAATTCAGTTCGGAGGATTACATGATGCTTTACACGTATCCATTTTCTCTTTATTGTTCTTGTGATTGTGTCATTTGGTCTTTATATCTACATTTGTATAATCTCTTAAACTTTGTTCCAGAACGATCTACAACATGTGCACACAGAAACCACCACATGATTACTCTCAACAGTTATATGACAAATATCGCGAGTCTTTTGAGGAGTACATTACTTCAACGGTAAGGAAGCTCATATCCTTGTTCATATACATAGAAATCATTACATATATTTAGGAGTTACTTTGGAGTTTAGACAACATATACTTTTTTTTTGATGGTGTGCATGGAGGGTGAGGGTCAGTTATGACTTCTTCTCACGCCAAGGCAGTATGGCTCATAAAGTATTGATGTGTGGAAGTGCAAAGAAAATTAAAAAACCATTAGAGGGTTGTTGAGAGAGAATTTTGATGGTTATTGTTTTTAAATTTGATGTTCATGAATAGTGAGTTAATATATAAGGTAACATCTTGGTGCCCTGATTGTGTTTGCATGTACTAGGCCTTTTTACATACAATATTGAATTTTGCAAAGCTAGGGTAACTTCACTTGCATGTAAATATGTACTTCTTTTGTCTCTGAAAGATTACAAACTCTTGGGGCATCCCGGGTTACTTGCATGTAGCTTTCTTCAGAAGTATTGCAGATATGAATTATGTCATTTTTGCATCATAGTCATAATTACTGATGAAGTTCAGGTATGAATTGGAGTCTATGAATTTTAGAATAATTTCTCCCTTTTTGTCATCATGTGATGCACATCTGCTAAAATGCCAAGCTTAACGACTTAATGGAGGTTTATAGTTAAATAGTTGTTTGACATAAAAAAAATATTATTGTCAGAAGGAATATGATTGGCATGGATTCTGATTTATCACTTATTTCTGTATCTAATACAAGATAGTTGGCTCTTCCCGTCCCCTTGTATACTTTATTTTCATTCTTGTAAATCGTTATAAAATATAATATTAATTTATATTGCTTGCACCGCGTCCTTATTCTCACAAAATTGGTGCTTCAACAAGTAATATGTGAAATGAGAAGGACAAACCTTAAGGCTCAGCTTGAGCTTGTTAGGGCCACTTGTTTTACATTTTTCGTTTATAAATGCTAAAGGTTATATGTTGCCCAAGTGGTGTTGGTTTTAGCGACAGTTTTTATGCAGGTCTTACCTTCTTTAAGAGAGAAACATGATGAGTTCATGCTCAGAGAGCTCGTGAGAAGGTGGTCAAATCATAAAGTCATGGTGCGGTGGCTTTCCCGATTCTTCCACTATCTTGATCGCTACTTCATTGCTAGACGATCTCTTCCGCCACTAAATGAAGTCGGACTCGCCTGTTTTCGTGATCTGGTATGTTATGATTGTACAAATCAACTTTTTGGTCTAAATTTTCTTTGCTATTTTTGTCACTTCCATGCTGGCAACAAGGCTCAACAGGGTGGCTAAGAACTTGGAATGTTGCATCAAGACCTTAAAAGGAGATTTACATTTTTAATCATGCTTTGCTAAATAAATTTGATGTTTAATGAAATAATATTTAAAAAAGAGTAGTGGTTTTCAAGAATTCATGCAAAAATCAGGATATTTGTATCTTTTTTACTTACTAAATTTTCTTTATCATTATTTATATCATCTTTACCTTACAATGTAGACAATTTAATTACTTCATAGTTTACATGTAAAAAAGGAACCAGAAAAGAAGGAAACATTTTAATTATTCTAATGAATAGAAGGTTAGTGTTTCTATAATGTCTTTGCTGCACCTCTTAGTTAATCTACTTGCTTGAGGTATCTTGCATTAATTTTCCATCTGATGCTGTTAGGTATACCAAGAGGTGAATGGGAAAGTGAGAGATGCTGTAATATCTCTGGTATGTTTATCTTATTATTTTCTATACAAACATGGTGGTAGTACTTTCGCATTAAGATATCCCCCTATGATTTTTAACCAGATCGATCAAGAGCGTGAAGGAGAGCAGATTGACCGAGCGTTGCTGAAAAATGTCTTAGATATATTTGTTGAGATAGGAATGGGTCAAATGGAGTACTACGAGAATGATTTTGAAGCATCCATGCTTAAAGATACTGCCTCATATTATTCACGGAAAGCTTCAAACTGGATCTTAGAGGACTCTTGTCCAGATTATATGCTGAAAGTAAACTTCTAATGCTCTCTTAGGTCTTGAAAGTAAATTCATATCCAAGATCATATCAGTGAATTGTAAACACACTTTTCTTTATAATTTCAGGCAGAGGAGTGCTTGAAGAGGGAAAAGGACAGAGTTTCTCATTATCTTCATTTCAGCAGCGAGCCAAAGCTTCTTGAGGTTTGTTACTTTTTAGTTTTTACACCTATTGGTTTCGGATAAAAGACTTCTTGCTGTATATAACAAATACCTTCACCTTTGGAATATAGGAGTTGACTAATACTGTCGTAATATGCTATTTTATGGTAGCTTGAATTCATATAGATATGGTTATTTATTACTTCCATCTCCAATTTGTTTTATGTAGAAAGTTCAACATGAGCTGTTGTCTGTTTATGCAACTCAATTGCTTGAGAAGGAACACTCCGGTTGTCATGCGTTGCTCAGGGACGACAAGGTACGTACTGTCGTTGTTTAAGCATGCAGTGTTTAGGTGCTCTATGATTTTGATTTAATGATTTTAAATTTTTAATCGCGAAAGAACTTTATGCAACAAGTGCAAGTCATATGGGTTTGCTTCTTCTTTGACTTAATGGGAAAAGCCACGGGGATGATGCTTTCCCCTTAGTGAACATCATCATAATTCGGATACATCTAATTACTTTTCTCTTTCAAGGGTGTCCAAAATGCTTTTTTTTCCTACCTTTTAATTTGCTGCTGCTTACTGCTTAATTATAACATACCTTATTCATTCAGTTAGACACCAGTTAACGATGGAAAAAAAAACATAGTGGTTTCTTGGTTATGACCATCTACTTTTTGCCTCACTTGTCTTCTTTCTTCGTTTATGCTTCTGTGCACTGGTATAGGTTGATGATCTATCAAGGATGTACAGACTCTTTTCAAAGATACCCCGGGGACTGGATCCCGTTTCTAGTATGTTTAAGCAGGTTTGTAATATCGGAATGAACTTCATATTTTGAAGTTGAAGCCTGTAAAGATGATTTATTCCATGGCTCTTGTATACTTTTTCAATTTTCATATTTCATATTTATTTCTTTGCACTACAGCATGTTACTGCTGAAGGCACAACATTGGTTAAACAGGCGGAAGATGCGGCAAGTAACAAGAAGGTTTGTACATACTACATTACTAATTAATTCACACTTAATTCAAATCATGACAATTTCAATGCATGACGAATTTCCAAGTTTATTTTTTGCGTCATATAATGTGAATTACTTGCTCCCCTGTTTGGAAGTTTAAAGTAGCAGATCAAATGATTATTATCTTCAAACTGTTTGCTAAGCCATGATGTGCATCTTTTACAGGCTGAAAAGAGAGACGTGGTTGGTTTGCAGGAACAGGTAATTATGAGATAGAATTTGCAGAAAGTAGTAATTTATGTATGAAACTATGAACAGAAACTTATTTGTGTACTGGCTGCCAGGTTTTTGTTAGGAAAGTGATTGAGCTCCATGACAAGTACCTGGCATATGTAAATGACTGTTTTATGAACCACACCCTTTTCCACAAGGTTTGTGTAGTAACTTCATTGATAAATCATTACTACAAAGGGATCAGGCACCTGAATTACCTGGTCTTTTTTTTTTCTAAAATTTTCTTACTGTTTTCATATAAATTCCCCTCTAGGCTCTTAAAGAGGCATTTGAAATATTCTGCAACAAGGGCGTTGCTGGAAGTTCAAGTGCAGAGTTACTCGCCACATTTTGTGACAATATTCTTAAAAAGGGTGGAAGTGAGAAGTTAAGCGACGAGGCCATTGAGGACACACTTGAGAAGGTTGGTAGTTACTGTGTCTGTAATTTTTTTGTATTGGTATGACAGGCAGTGACATTTTAATCGTTAAAATTACAGGTAGTAAAGCTGCTTGCTTACATCAGTGATAAAGATCTATTTGCTGAATTCTATAGGTAAAACCCTTTTATGGTTAACATTAATTGTTTTGTGAGATCTTGTATACCAGGTCGTTTTCTCTTTCACATCTGATGATGCATTTCGATTCTAGGAAAAAGCTTGCCCGGCGGCTTTTGTTCGATAAGAGTGCCAATGATGAGCATGAGAGAAGTATTCTGACAAAATTGAAGCAACAGTGTGGCGGTCAGTTCACGTCTAAGATGGAGGGGATGGTAAGTTGGCAAACGTTACTGGCACTGTCCAAATGTATCTGAACCGAGGATCCACTTTGAAATTTTAGAAATTTGATCAAAATTTTCTGCAATTTTAGATATCCAGATTTTTGGCTATGGATTTGGATACTGATAAACACACACACACGCACACACACACACACGCATAGGTTTACAATAGTATCTTCCATTTTCAAGGGTACATGTCGTACTTTTAAAATAATTTTTTATTCAATTGTTTTACATAGACGTGTATATCAATGTTAAAAGTCTACTACATATACAGAGAGCACCATATTGTTATGTATAAAAAAAAGTTGTGTGAATGATCGACCATTCACTGTCAATTGTGTGCATGATCAAATCATTCACCCAAAATTTTGACCATTCGCATGATTTATACATGTCTATGTAGAACAATTTGAATTTTTTAGAGGTACTCTTAGTACCCTTGATATAGAGAGACTCTTGAACCAGATCCTATATGTTATGTATATATGTGTGTGTGTTCCGTGACACTACCCTCTTAAATGGGAAACCGGAGAACATTTTAAAATTTTATTTTTTTCATCAAATTTCTTTATCTTCAATCAATTCAAATATTTATTCCTGCCACCTTTCTTGTGGATCATCCTGAAACCACAGGATGATGGGAATAACAAAGCAGAAATTTTTGTTGATGCATAAATTGCAAGATTTTATTTGTGCATGAACTATTTTCTTTCTTGCACAAAATGTCTTGCACAATAAAATTTCTTGTTTTATGCATCAACCAAATCATTATTATTTTTAGAAACTAACAATAAAGTTGTACATTGATAAAAAAAAAATAACTTCGATGAAAAAATGAAAATTTAAATTGGTTCTCCAGTTTCCCACGAAAGTTTGGCTCTCATTTGAACACACACACACACATATAGATTTCGTTTTTACTCTTTATTTATCCACTAAAATTTTTTTTTCTAAGTACCATTTTAAGAGTTGCAGTCGCAACATTTGTTTTAATTATGTTTTGAAATAAAAGCAACTAATAAGCCATTAAACCGGTTGATATTGGTTTTACCAACGGATACTTTTTACACGACTAGTGGAGGAAAACATCCAAGGCGATCCATCAGAATTATGTTTAAGTCGTTAATACCGTATAATTTGTCAAAAACAAATACAACTCTCGGTATAAATTTGGATATATGGATTATCCGGATTATAGTTGTTATAGGCTCTAAGGCTCATAAATCGCAGCATGTTGGTCATTAAGGCGCGCCTCGGTTTCAAGGCGAGTTAAAGAAGGGTAGACAGCTAGGCAACTAGCCATCATGCATATATTTTCTTGATATTATGAATGTTTTTATGTAACTATGCGTAATACATATGTTTGAATGCAACTAGGAAACTGCATACTTGATATTATAAATGTCTTTATGCAACCAGACAACATGGAACATAGTTTTTTCTTGTGTGTGTAGACAACAAGGCATCATACATATAATTTTTCATCTTTTTAATTTGATGCGCCTTGCATCCCTGAGGCCCTAGCCTGTGCATTGCGCCTAGGCCCCAAGGACCCATATACTGAAATGTGTAATAGTTACATTTAGGGTTGTTCTTTGTCGGATATCAGTAATTTTGGATATTGAATTCTGATAGCAAAATCTGTCCCAAGCCTTCAGATGCATATACCTGATCATAGTTGTGAAAGGCTAAATGCGTTTTTTCAGGTTACAGATTTAACATTAGCAAAGGAAAACCAATCGCATTTCGAGGATTACTTGAGCAATAATCCAAATGTTAGCCCTGGAATTGACTTGACTGTCACCGTGTTGACTACGGGCTTTTGGCCAAGTTACAAATCTTTTGACCTAAATCTTCCAGCAGAGATGGTACGATCCTTAGTTTCATTATTATGAGAAAGAGAGATCCAATCAATTTGGTTTTGTGGGTCTTGTGTGTTTATGTTATCGTTTCTGCTTTAGGTCAAGTGCGTTGAAGTCTTCAGAGAATTCTATCAAACAAAAACAAAGCACAGGAAGCTTACATGGATATATTCATTGGGTACCTGCAACATAAATGGAAAATTTGAACCAAAAACTATGGAGCTGATTGTGACAACCTATCAGGTCTCCTCATGAATGCTATTTGTATTAACTTATTCATTTTGATAGTTACTTTACATGGGAGGTTTTGAATTTTTACATTTGATTGATCCAGGCATCTGCTCTACTACTGTTCAACTCATCAGACCGATTGAGTTATCAAGAAATCATGACTCAGTTGAACTTGTCAGACGATGATGTTGTTAGACTGCTCCATTCTCTGTCATGTGCTAAATATAAAATTCTTATCAAAGAGCCAAATACCAAAACAATCTCGCCAACTGATTACTTCGAATTCAACTCAAAGTTTACTGATAAAATGAGGAGGATCAAGGTATCTGAGTGTGCTTATTTTTTTAGGGATAATGTTATATAGGCCATCAAAGTATTCATAAAATTACACCACACCATACGTATCAGTTTGGTTTAGTTATTACCAGTTTTTTCAGAAAATCGTATAATGGCAAAAATACCACTGAACTTAAGAAATAGATAAAAAGAGTAAACTGATACAGATAATTTGTATTGAACCATAAACTACAATTAATTTTAATTATATAGTTACTGTCTGATATGAGGTGTTTTTCCGTAATCTATATATGCAGATCCCTCTACCTCCTGTGGATGAGAAGAAAAAGGTTATCGAGGACGTTGACAAGGACCGGCGGTATGCCATCGATGCTTCCATTGTGCGGATCATGAAGAGCAGAAAAGTGCTTGGCTACCAGCAGTTGGTTATGGAGTGTGTTGAACAGTTGGGGCGCATGTTTAAGGCAAGTTTTTTTTTTTTTTTCTTATAGAAAATATTATAGTTAAATCCGTACTGAATTTGGACATTTGACCAATTAAAAACGTATTAATTCATCACCAACTGAACATCTGCAGCCTGATGTAAAAGCAATTAAGAAGAGGATTGAAGATCTGATAACGCGTGATTATCTTGAAAGAGACAAAGAGAACCCAAACTTGTTCCGTTACTTGGCATGATTCTGGTTATAGTTGAGAATATATGAAAGCGTAAACAGCCTACTCTTGTGGGAAATACGGAGTAGAGCAGCTCGGGTGCTTGAAGTTTGGCTGAAGCTACTGTAAATCTTGCCAATGTTTCGGTGCCTGTTTTGGATTAATGATTGACGCTTGAATGATGCCTTGACACGTATGCACATCCCTCTAAGCCAATATGATGTGCTTATCTGCTTCTTGTTGTGGATATTGTAATATTCCTGCTTCTGTTTTACATTCTAGTTCACAGTTCGCTTTCTCGCTCACATATTTGGCTTTACTTGACTAGTTTGATGCTTGTTTTATCACTTGTATTGATGATTCTTAAAAAATAGGGCAATAGACAACCTTTGCTATAAAATGGATTATATTATATGCATCTTAATTATTACTTGTTACCAATGTTCTCTAGAATCTTGTGTTCAGAAATTTGTTGTCAAAGTCCTTTAAAATCATTGAATACATTTATAAACATTATTTTGAAACGTAAACAAATTTTTTTGAGCTGCTTTTTCAGTATTTTGACTTGAGCTTGAACTTCATAAAAATAGTTTGGCTTGATATGGTTAGAGTTTGACTTGTTCCGGTATTTGACTTGAGCTTGAACTTCATACATACATATATGAGGTTTGGTAAACAGTTATGGCTTATTAAATTATTCTAGCTTGAGTTTGGCATTAGGCTCGAGCTTGAGCTTGAGCTTTATTAAATGCTCAATTTATTTGCAGCTTTAATGTGTTACCAATCTCCAAAAGAATTACTGATACTTTCCTAAAATAAATGTATTTTGAACGAAAACAAGAAGTTCTAGATATTATAATGATTATAGTTTTAATCAATAGCATGACAATTTTGTCTCTAATTATTAATTACTTCTAAAATGTCATTTTTTTAAATCTTATAGTAAAAAATTAAAATATATATGTGACCTTTTATTTTGGAATGGAAGGACTACACGTCTCCAACTAGTGCCAAAGAAGTTCTAGAATGATGTAATGACACGTTATATGTAACCTTTCTTTTTAAATTTCCAACTTGTACATAAAACCTTTTGGTTTTGAGACGAGAATAAGAAAGAATTTGTTTGTTTTAACATTTTCTGATCATAATTTGTTTTAAATTTATAAATTCAGATATCAAGTGATTTATAACTGTTTGTTATATTTCAGACATGAATAGATTTCAGATTGTTTATTACATTTCAAACACAAGATGTTAAAACCTCTAAAATTAGGTTTGTATTTAAGCGGTGGACTCCCATTTGAAATCAAATTAATATTTTATTTAATTAAAATATAAAAATCATCTTCATTAATTAAAATATAAAATTATTTCAATATATATTTTTATATAAATCAAGTTAATATAAATTAATATATATGTTGCCTCTAAAAATATCAATTCATATAAGTTCATTAATTTATATTTAAAGATAACTAGTCCATTTAATTAACTAAAATATTAAATTGTTTTAATATGATAATTGAATTAATTAATTAATTATAATATACAAATAATTAAAATTTTAATTAATAGTTTTAAAATTTATCAAATTTCAGATTTCAGACATTTAGTCTTTTAAAAACAAATAGCACCGAAATAACCTATGTTTAGAAAATTCTGTGATTGTAACATCGCTAGTAGATGTATAATAAGATTTTATATCCTCATGGTGTATACATTTCATTGTGACGACGTTAAGTCTGGTGTCTTTCCGGCCCTGAAATTTATTTGAACTTTATCGAGAATTTCAAACAATCGTAAGTTACTAATACGCAAAATGATTATTGGATTACAAAAAGAATGAATTAAAATTTTTCAAATTTAATTAAAATTTATGGCACAAGGAATTCCTGGTTCATTGATGTTTGCAATAGAATTTATAGTCCTAACATTTTATGATTAATACCCTTAGTCAAGTTTAAACATAATTTCATACCCAACCATTTAACATACCATGTAGTATAATTAAAATTTTAAATTCTTTCAAATTTCATTCCATAAACCAAGCTGGCCTAATACAGTTTTTCATTCGAATTTTTGTCGTACTTTGGTTATTAAATCTTTATAACTCCAGCTCTGCATGATACCTTACTTAGTTACTGCATTCGAAGTTGACCAACTCTTTATCCTTTAAACTCTTTCGGTTAAGTTTTTTACGGATTATGAACAAAAGTAAGTATGTTTTTACTGCATGAAACCGTAAGTGGAGACTAAGGACTAAGGAGGGAATACGGGTTTGCGTGTCTGTCAACATTACAATTGTTAGTACCTTGTTAGAAATCAAAACTTTTATATTATTTTAGGACTTCTTTTTCATAAAATCTTCTCAATTAAAACGTTATCCTATGTTGCAATGAGTGGAGAACGAAATCAATGAGGCATGAGCTTTGTTCTATACAAATATTCTAAGTGGAGAACAAAATCGAAGTGATTTTTTCTGGCGAGTTGAGTCAAAACAGGAAACTTGTGATCAGAACTAGCTTTGTATTGCCAAAAAGCATCAAGGCCTGAAGAAATAAGAAAGACTATTCTGTTACAAAGTTAACGAGTTCTAAATTACTATCATCTGGTATTTTAAAACCAACCAATTTGATGTATGAAGTTATAAGAGCAAAAGATCCTACTACACAAAGCCTCTCCACTGTTTTCATCTCATATACCCAACACCATCACATAGTGCTAAAGGGTCAACGGTCAAAAATGATATAAGTTTTTATGTTATAGACTCGATTTTGATCCTGTTTTGTACAGATGGGTTCCGACTCATTAACAAAATTTCAGGCACTCCCATGAAGGAGAAGTGACACAAGATTGGTATTTACAGCTTGGTTGCCAATTACTCCTTGTTGCCTCTGAAGCCTTGACGATTGATGGCCTCACGTGCATGTTGCACCAAACACACGAATTCTTTTACGTCTTGGAAGCTGAAGTCAACAACCCTCTTGACTGAGATGATCATCTCTTTGTTCTGAGCTTCTATGATTGCACTAGCCGCTGCGTAAGCATTCTGCGTGTTCATAGAAGCCTCCATTGCAAGATTTACATCACTTGTCTGCAAATCACAAACACCAAAAACACAATGAGTTTCAAGAAACAAAACAAGTATAGAAGCTCAAGGGTCCATCAAATACAAGGCCTGCACACCAGTTGAGCTTTTATTGGGTTTATTCGAGCTCGCTTGAGCCCGAATTTGGTAATTGACTTTGGAACACTTAACAAGTCAATCTTGAGCTTATAAGAACTCACCTTGAACTCTTATTGAGCATTCAAGCCATATGTACATGCAAATATTTTTGGGTTGAACTTGAATAAACTTTTCTCCGTTGAACATAGTTCATATAGATATTTTAGAGCTAGTGGAGCTTGGCTCAATTTGGCTCGTTTGAAGCGCCTATTAAATACACTTGGAAGTTCTTTGATCCACTTAATGTTCAATGATCTTAAGCACATGCATTCGTGAGCAAATAGATATGCAAATCTATGTAGATGCCATATACTTCTGGGAGTATTAACTTACTAAGTCGAGCAGCCTCAGAAAGTAGGCTTGATTTCGAGCAACGGCATGGTTTCCAGGAGGTGCAATGCTCTTTGATAACATGGTCTTATCCATTGTTGCTTGATTATTTAAGTTATCAACATCAGATGCAGAAGACGAAGGTGATTCACCTGAACACGTGACCTGTCAGATAAGAACTTATACCAGAAACAAAGCCTTTTATACCAAACAAGATACTGTGGGGCTGTCCGTGACTAATTATCAAACCTCTTTTTATTAACATTTTCAGACAAATTTGCCCTTGATTAACACTTGAATAATACTCTTTTACAAGGGTAAGCTGGTCAAATTACTTGGCTAAAAAGTGGGATGGATAGGTAAAAAAGAAGTCAGAACATGAGGCACAGTGGCATATAACTTCAGGGTTGTAAACAAACTGAAAGTTATGCAGTATGTTTGTTTGTTAATAAAATGAACGAATACAAACATTTTGCTTTGACCGATTAATTTAATAAACAAACATGGACATATATCTCATCCGTTCATTAATGTTCGTGAACTATCAGCTATGCGTTCACTTATCTATATTCATTTGCGTTCTTATAATATAAATATAAAATTCATACATATATTAAACCACGAATTTCAAACACACTTTAAATATAAGATATTAACAATAAACATATAATTACCAATTTTATACAAAATGATAATTTAGAATGATACAAGGAATTAATTAAAATGATATATTAACAAAAGTTCGTAATTATTTATTTAAAGAATTTTCAAATAATAATTATAAATGATAATATATATATATATATATATATATATATATATATATATATATATATATATATATATATATATATATATATATATAAAGGAGAACACCAAATGTCACGTGTCACCTCCACGTTTCACCGGAAAAGATAAATACAACTTATTATTATAAAAATATAAAAGATAAATACAATTTATTATTAAAAAATTAATAAGTTGTATTTATCTTTTCCAGTAAAACGGTGGAGGTGACACGACAACTTATACTTATAAACAAAATAAAAGATACATACAATTTATTATAAAAGATAAGTTGTATTTATCTTTTCCGGTTAAACGTGGAGGTGACACGTGGCATTTGGTGTTCTCCTTTATATATATATATATATATATATATATATATATATATATATATATATATATATATATATATATAATATTAGTATTATATTATATATAAACTAAAATCTCAATTTGTATCAATTCAAATATATTAAATTAAAAATAAAAAGTTAAAAAAATCATAGAAAACAACTGCTATTTATATCAATTTATTATAATATATGATAAAGGAGAACACCAAATGTCACGTGTCACCTTCACGTTTCACCAAAAAAGATAAATAAACTTATTATTATAAAAATATTAAAAGATAAATACAATGTATTATTATTAAAAAGATAAATGCACTATTATATTTAATCTATAAATAATAAAAGATAAATATAATTATTATTTTTAAAAGATAAATACACTTTGTTATTTTCAATCTATAAATATTAGTTTGTACCTAAATATATAAGTATTATATTATATGTAAACTAAAATATCAATTTGTATCAATGAAAATATATTAATATATAAATAAAAAGTTTAAAAACTATCATAAAAAAGAGCTACTGTTTATATCAATTTATAAAATTAAAAAAATAATAGTTATGACAAATAATAATAGTATTTTATTATTTTTAAATAATTAATAGTTGTGTGTTTTTAATTTTACTTATATACATTTTATATAAATAAAATTTATCAAAAATATCCACGTAATATGTGGATCATAAACTAGTTATTTATTAAAGCAAGTGCATGGTTGTAAAGAGAAGAATGTAAATCCTTTTGCATTTCATTCTCCCACATCAATCCTCAAAATGAACTAATGAAGGAAAGACTAAAGTCGAATTTCTCTATAAAAACACATAATGGAATAATGGATATATTATAAGTGTAAGAGAAAGAAAACGTTTTACCGGTTTTACAAAAATTGTTTGGATTTGCTCACTCATTTGTGTTTGTTTACTATCTTAACGAACATGTTTACAGCCCTACATAACTTCTATGAGCACATAGGCCAACACTTGGTAAAATGAGCAAACAAACAATATCTCCTCTTTGGGACCAGCATTTTTCTTGAATACAAAAATAAAGGCAGTTACAACATGCACACAAGTAATTATAGGAGGAAAAAAGGTGATATATAATACAAACATACCAAGATTAACCATTTGCAAACTTGTTTGCAAGTCCTGCCTGGTCACCGAACTCTTGCAATAGACTATCCTCATACACGCCACCTCCATACATTTATAAGCCAGTGTTGCAGCAGCCATTTCTTTTTCTTTCTCATATTCTTGGGCACAAGTTCTGCGAGTTTTCTAAAGGTCAGGAGCTAGAGCATTGGTAAGGCAGCACATATTATGCAACACTGAAGATTTTTAAAGGGTTCATGTTCGTCTCTAACAATCGGATATGGCAGGATACATGCGAGTTTGAATGTACAACAATTTTACAGAGAATTTCCTTAAACAAAATGACAGATATACAAATACAAATTCATAGATAATTAGCAGCAGTTTTGACTTTTAATAGTTCAAAGCAAAATAAAAAAACAAAAAAACTCTCTTCCCAAAACATTATATTATATGTTTACTTACTTGCAAAGTTTGGCAGCAGTACTGTAACCATTCCCTGGCTCCACTCCTTTTGATTTGCTAAAGTCAGTGTTGCAGGCCTCCAGAAGTGAAGCGGCATATAGAAACTTCAAAGCTGAGTTGAAGTATGCATCCTTACACTCATAATCAAATCCAGAAATCTGCAGTAGATAAGATGGATAAGAATATAAATAGAAGTAGAGAAAATCAGAATGGCATTACCACTCACAATGACGTGGCATTTTTTGTTAAACAGCCAAACAGCAGAACCCTAACATATAATTTGAAGTACCTAAAACACAATTCAAGTGCATGGCAAACTATCAGTTATAAGGTCAAATGAATTTTTTTCATGATCGGGGCTCTGAGCCCCTTCTTATGCCCAATGGTACAGAAATTTTAAAACAACACAAAATTAAGCAGGTGACACAAACCTTTATACGATCAGCATAGTCCTTTGACTCCTCCGCTCGTCTGAAGGCAGTCATAGCAGTTTGACTTGATGCATACTCCTTCACGAAACTTAAAACACCTAAATCCTTTATCGTACCAGTACCACAATCAGTCACCATATTTTTAGCATTCTGATTAGCAGCATCCCTGGGATGTTTCGATACCTTCAACACATTATGACCAGATACATCCGAATTGGATATTTCCAAGGATCTGGACGGTGGATGATGAAAAAGAGCCGACTCACTTTTCTTAGCTGCAGAGCATGGGATACCATCTGTTTTCTTTGATAGTTTGACTGCAGATACATTTCTCAAATCCATTTTTACAGTAGTCATCACTTCCAAACAACCCACATCACCCAATTTTTCATCAAATGGTTTCTCATCTCCTATGTTATCACCAGGCCATTGTCTGATGATTTTAGCACTAGACTCATTGGAATATTTCTGTTTCCCATCACCTACTATATCAGGGTTCATGGATGGACTACGATTTACAACATCAGCTTCAACCCTCCTCATTTTATTCAAAACTGGTTCTTGCTCAGTCAGTGGATCAGACGCCTTTGCCTTAACTCTTTGGAAACTAGAAATCTTCTTGCCATTAGAATCGTCTTTCATGCTTATCCTACCATCAGATTGACTTGTTGCCCCCATGACAGCATCAGAATCATACTTTATCATATGAATATTCCTGATTTTCGAGGACTCTTTATGTTTCAAGTCAACTCTGCCACAAAATCTTTGACTTGCATCTATGTCATGTAACTCTTTATTATCTTCCTTGGCCAGTAACTTTCTTGGAATTTCAGTCCCAGTTTTTCTTGAAATAGTTTTCCCAGCAGCAGGTAATGATGAAACGGACTCTACTGGTGACCCTTTTCTTTCTTGTAAGTTTGGCCTTCTACGAGAATCTGAAACCTTTGAAGAACTTGATGTGGCAGAAAGCAGAAAACGTTCAGAATCATTAAGATTTGATCGAGAAGTAATGTTTTCTGTATGTTTATCCTGCTGCTGATTCTTCTCATGCCTTCTGTCAACAGAATTCTCTCTACTACCTGACAAGATGATTTTCATAGTTTTCCGTTTAATTGCAGCAATCTCCTTTACCTCAGTGTTAGCAGTCTTTAATCTCTTCTCTTTCCTTCTTATTATATCACTGTTTTCCTCTCTACTTTCTGATGCATTTGCATAAGGCTGACTCTCCTGCACGTCTTTCAATTTTCTCTTTTTTGCATGCATTTCCACCTTTTCAGAACTTTTCATGTCTGATAAATTACTCTTCATGGAGACTTGAATGTTTTCAGTCTGTCTCTTGACCGAAATTGCCAACCCATCCATGGGCCGGTGATCTCCATTGCTAAGGTCATCATAATGATCAGACCCTGCCTTGCTTTTCAGCCTTTTAGGCTTCAGATCACCTGAAAGTGAATTTTGTAGGGAAAATCAATTCTACATAACAATATTATATTTAGTAACATAAATACAATATACATCAAACATAGTCACCTTCATTCACATCCTTATCTATTATGTTAGCAGCAGGTCTTCCGATAGTAACAGTGCTCAACTTGCTTGGATGAAGACCAACAGAATTGTTTACTACATTTTTCTCAAGCAATTGTTGGTTTGCTTCACTTGAACTTTTTCTTTTCTGTCTATGCTGCTGAGAATCTATTGACGAATGTGAAGTGTGTATCAGACTGGAGCTGCTACCTTCGGGTCTGGACTTACTTTTTATCGGTCTATTTACCATGGTCACCAAATTAACATTGGAGTTGGAATGATCAGAAGGCCCAACATTAAACGTAGCCAGTCCAGATATAGCTCCACTACCATATTGATGGATGTTCTGATTCTGAGATATTAAGTAAAGGTTAATTTCTTGAACCACCCTTGTGGTTTCGTCCTCACTGATGTCACAATAGTTCATTCCAGGCCTACACCATATAAACCGAAAGGTTAGTAGCCACATTAATATAATGTAAAGTGTGACAAAAGAACTTACAGCCACGTTGACATGCTACACATCCACTTATCGGGCAAATCTTTGGTCTCAATACCAACTGGAAGGAGGCGCCACTTTTCACAACGATCACATGCGACCCAATTGTCTGGAGGGGCTGCTGGAGCAACTTCCATCGGTGGAGGGACTATTACTTCAGCAGAAACTCTGTTTTTTGGTACGGTTTTTCCTTTTATGGTCCCAAGTTCACAGTGATTTGGTCCAATGCCAGTAGGTGTCTCTAATGGCTTTGTTCGGTTATGTTGGTCCTCCACCGTTGTGTCCAGTATATATTTATAGCTATCACGTACCTTGACAATCTCCTTTTGTGCATTCTTCATATCTTTCATTGCTCCCTTGAAACCAGATCTTGAGTTTTCCTTCACTAACTTGGAAGTTGAAAAACCACTGCTTTGAATTCCCCTTACTTTATTTTTTCTTTCGAATGGCAATTTGCCAACAGCAAGAGGTACTGCAGGACCTACCTTCTTTTCGACAGGATCTGTCTCATGCTTAGAAATGTCAGGGTCAATTTTACAAACTGAACGAGTCATGTTACCTTTGATCCTGTCACTTCCAATAGAACCAAGTGAAAGTTTTTTGGTGGAGGCCATTGCTTTGGTTTCCTCATCATGCTCTATTGTACTATGTTTCACGTCTTCCTGCTCTGACTCCTTGCATGTAAAATCAGGACCAAACAATTGATCATTTATCCAATCCTTTTTCGTAGCCCTTTTCTTTACAGGCATGTCTTTCTTAGCTGCTTGATTTGCTGCAGATGTTGTAACAGCAGCATTCAACATGCCTACAGTAGAATGTACAGAATCAGACGAAAATGGTGCTTTGTCACCCACACTACCTGTAGTGTTCTTGTATTTTATTCCTTCGGGAATTTCACTTTTGTCTCGTGAACTTGCATCCTTCCCTTCCATCAGCTTCTCTTGTCCAAGGACATAAGATGAATCATCTTTCCCGCCCAAAATGGGAGGCATACACTTACTTTCCGAGATTTTTTCCGTTCTTGTCAAGCAAAGTAGATTCTCGTTTAGCGGTGAGAGCAGGCGGTTTCCAGGGAGAAAGCTAGATGTCATCTCCTACCGTAGGGTAACAAAAGAAAATAAATAACACAAAAGGAGAATTCACAAACATAGTAAAACAAGAGAAGCATAAACATGAAGAAGCTTACATGAAGTATGTTGCTGGGAGAATCAAGAGGGACATCGTGTGATTCGATTGGCAGCCCATCACTATCCTCAGTGTTGCCTGTTGAGGAAGATGGCGAAAGAAGACCAAGACCACTATAGATTGCATCATTTTTCCTAGCGGACTTATCTGAACCTACTTTAATTCGTACCTTTAGTGACCTTTGCTCAGTTGGATTCCCCAATTTACTCTTAGAGGTTTCATTTTTCGATAGACATGTTTCACTAGATGAAACTAGTAATGAAGATCTATATTTGCTCACTGAATCAACATCTGGCCTAACAGCTAGGATGGGTACTGAGGGTGCGACGGGATTCTCAAGAGCACTCTGGATAGTAACACACCACACAATTGTCAAGTAAACAAAAGTTCCTGATTGATCAAAATAAATAACAAATATATTTCCATATACCTCCACATGAAGATTATCAGGTGAATGCGGTTCGTTGGAATTCAGGGCCCTCTGAGGGGTCTTCGTATGAGAATGGACTGTTCGAAACTGCTTCTGTGCAGGTAAAAATGATCCATACCCACCATATTTCGGCCCTGCCAAGAAATTCATTATAGAGTTGTCCCATCACTTTTCAGATAGGATTAGAAAGCACTTATGCTCCCCTTTCTGGTAGAAAAGTTCTATTATGGGCAGCTTACCCAATATTTCCGCAGAAAGCCCGCCTTCAAAATCTTTCTGAAAATGACCCAACACATTTTGAAGCCTCTCGTCCTAAAAGAAGTAGAAAAATAAACATTACTAGTGATGATAGTCGAATGCGAAACTGCAATGAAAATGAATTCTGTCAATTACAGCAATAAGAAAGTGGCACATAATAGTTGCACGTAGAAGTTTATAAATATCAAGATAAGTTTCATACAGGACCCCACAACCATTTGCCTCTTTCTTTTCATGGGAGAAAAGTCAGAAAACTAGTCATATTCACATAAATAGAAAAAGTATCAATCATCCAAATATAGTAACCTACAGAGAGAGATCATGGTTGCCAAATGTGACAACATCAGTCATCACTATACTGCCAGGCGTAGGTCAGCGAAATGGATCAGCAGAAAAGTGCAAAATTTTAAATTTAATAGATTAATGCACGGGCACAAACAACCAGATTCACGTCATAATAATTCCCAAATGATTGAATGCATCTCAAAGAAGTGGAATAAGATTTAGATATCACAAAACACCGCATAAATATATTTGAGACGTAAATAGTTCACCAAGCAAGTGAAACTCATCAGCATCGGAGAGACAACACATAAGACTCATGTCATAACTGATTCCCAAGTTGAGCAAAATGCACAACTCGAAATTGTTGAGTGATATACACACATATCCATAACTTCAATTTAGGTCAAGCTTGAATAAGCAATTTTTTCATATTTTTCATATTTTTTCTTGGTTATATTCAGAGCTCAAAGTCAAAACACAAAGTGCAAAATGCCCGGAACTCTCTAGTCAAATGACCACAGATGATCTGGTTTCAAAGTGAGTATACAATTGATCACCAATAAACATGAATTCAATCAACAACGGTGATTCTTTACATTCGGTTTTTTGCCCAATAGGCATGGTAAATAAGTTCAGTAAATCCCCAAAGTGATACATACATAAGGATTTCACTCAATTGATAATCCATCTTTATCTTACACTGCTTAGTCCAATAATCAACACAAAGCTCCTAATTTTTAATTTTCCCCTTTGAGTAGCATGATAAAAATTCACCGGCTTGATCATGTAAAAAGTTATAAATTTTATGAAAACAGAAGAAAAAACTCTTACAATGTAAGAGAAAGCTGTATCAGGGTCAATGTCAATGCTTGCGTCATTGTCGTCAAAAAAAGCCTCTCCTTCTTCAAGCTCAGTCTCTTCCATCTCTTCTCGACAAACCTAACCCTAACCCTAACCCTAATTACCCAAAAACCCTAGCCTTGAATCCTAAAGTCCAACACCATTGATCACACAACACACATTACTACAAATTACTTTAAAAAAAAAAACAAATTAGACCAAATGAACAAGTTAACAAACCCCGACAAACCACAAAACAATTCCTATCGAACTGATCAGAAACCCTCAATGAACCCTTTTTGTGATCAAAAGAACAAAATTTTATAACAAAACAAAACACAATTTACGTATGTGTATATGTAGCGATTATATATAAGCGTAAAATCCAATCCATTTCACAGAAGCATTGTTAAACGAACAATCCAGAGAGAGATGAATCAATCTGCGCAAACGATCAGAATTTTGATATTTGATTTCCGGAAATTGGTTTTGGTTTTATTGCATTGAGATGACACAGAAAGGAAACGAGGGGGAGGGTGTTCTGTGGTTTTTATTTTATTTTAATTATTTTGGGCTTTTCTAATTACTTTACCCTTCTTGAATTCCTTTTTGGGCCTTAAAAATGACTTTAGATTATCATTTCTAATAAAAATAAACAATAAAAGGTTATATAAACCGATATAATTATTACAGATATCAAGTAATGATTACTGTTAAGTAAATAAAGAATCAAAACTTATCAAATGAATAAACCTTCTATATTGTAGTTTTAAGACCTAAAACATTCTTTCATGAAATCTTAAGTCATGATTTATCTTAGTCTTATCGTTTAAGTGTATTTGTGTGGCAAGATAAAAAAAAACATCAAGAAATATTATAGGATGATGAACAAGTTACACTAAACACATTTAATAATTCATTTGCATTGCAATCAATAGCTTAAAACCTGATAAAAAAATATTGACGAATGATACATGAATAATTCTTGAAATTAATCCTCTTACATTCGAAAATTAATAATGCGTGGTAAATAGAAAGTATATTTGATACAACGCTACTAAAAATCACATAGAACTACGCACATATGATACTTCAACCTCAAAATTCTGTTAATAATTGTATTATATCATGAATTCAAACTCTATATCGACCAGCCTATAATGACTTAGCGCTTTAAATTCACAAACTCATTATTCACATCTCAAACATATATGGTTTCTTATTTATCATCCTTTATTTTTGCATGAAAATAACAAATTTATTACCATCTACACATACATCTTAAAACCTATATATAACCCTTAAGTTGGAAAGAGCTTAAAGTGTCAATACAAAATAATATGAATTGATGCCATTAAATACAAAGTAAAACACATGAATTCACATTTTTTTTTAACAAAACCATTTTGGCAAAATGTTAACTGTACGTGTATAAGACATGAGTCCTTGTATGACCAAACATGAACGGCAATTCTAAAATTATACACCTGTGCTCTCTCCTACGTCCTAAGTATGAGAATCAGTGGCGGATTCAAGAAATTTTTCTATTGGAGGCATTAATTATTTAATCAAATAATTAAACAATAAATGCTAAATAAATTAAATTGATACACTTTCAAAATTACAAAATCTAAACAATTCGTGATGCATCTAATATTAATCGTTTAAATTCATGATGCATCTTGAACGTGTTCATCATCTCGTTATGCATCATCATCATTTTTCTTAAATGTGTTCAAATTCATCTCGCTGTTGTGCATCATCTTTCTTGAACATGTTCATCATCATCTCGCTATGCATCATCATCATCTTTTTTGAACATGTTCATCATCATATTTCTTGAACGTGTTCATCATCATCTTTCTTGTTGTGCATCATCTTGAACGTGTTCATCATCCTTCTTTGTTCAAACCTTCACGGTGGTTGTTGGCGGTGATGCGAGAAAGAGAAAAAGTGATATGGAGACGGTGGTGTACGTATAAGTGTTTGTATGTGTGTGTTTGCGTTTCCAAATGAGAGGGACGACCGTTAAATTTTGAATTATATGACATTATCGTTTCATTGATGCGCATGCATGCATGTGTGTGGACACTACAGTACTAAAAAGAAAAACAAGTTAAAGAAAGAGGTAGCGGCATATATATATGCACCAGCACCACTTTCTATCTTCGTACTAATACTCATGTACGTGCTGCCACTTTTGTTCATCGTATATTTAATTTTTAGTTATTTTTGTTTGAAAGATTTTATCCCTTTGATTTTTATTTCCACGAGAAATATTTATATATTTATATTTTTTCAATCGAAATTATTTAATTTTACGTGTTTTAATCAATTATTTTAAAAGGGCAAATTACCAAAAAAGGTAATGTAAAATTTCAAAATTGACAATAAAGGTAATGTAAAATTTAGGAAGATAACGTAAAATTCAAATTTGACAGAAAATGATACTGAAGACCGATTAAGAAAGTAAAATTTTAATTTTATGCTCCCTTTTTTGGTAAAAGAATAATATTTGATTATATTTCTTGGCCTAAAATTTAAATTTCATGTCCTTTCTTGGCCAAAATATAATTTTACATTACCTTTTGCTGCAAAAAAATTTTTACAATACCTTTATTGTAAAATTTTGTATTTTATATTACATATCTTGGTAATTTTCCCTTCTTAAAATTATACTTTTGTTTCTAGTTTATATAATAAACTAGATTAATACACATGTACATGGGGCTAATAATTTAAAAACCAAATATTTATAACAATGTACAATATAATTATTTTAAATATAATAAAATTTATTTAATTTTAATTAATTAATTATTAAGATCGGTTTGAATAGAAATGATATACTTTAAAATATAAATTAAAATTTACTAAATGAAATGTAAAAAGGAGAGCGCGACACATGATAAATCAAATGAGGACGACACGTGACATATTATTTACTCATTTATTGGTACTGAGTTTGTTGACGCATGTGTACGTGGATATTTAAAAGGGTTTATTATGAAAAAAACCAACATGTTTTCACGTTTTTTGCGTTTTCGTCCCTCCATGTAATTTTTTTCCATAAAAAACCTCAAGTTATTCTTTTCTTATTGGTTTAGTGAAATTTTGGTAAAAGTTAAAAATTTGTTGCTATTTTATAAATTAGGGGTGTTTGGTTGCTGGTGACCTGGTTTAGCAGGTTACTAGGTCGTACCTTACTATTTTTGATTAAAAAAAATACAAAAGTTTGTGCTATTAATGATGAACATTAAAAAATATGGTTATAATCGGTAAAAATGCAAATAGTCACTATTTTCAACATATACCAAACTTTTAAAATCAAATTTACTTACTTTAATTGATATTTGATATTTAAGTTTACATAAAACATAATATTTATGGAGAATTTCATATATACCATTTCAAAACTTCGTAATATTTATAATTTTGTCATAATAAATAAAAATATTGTTAAATATGCTTTTCTAATATTGCATTGCTATTACTTTTTAGATATTTAATGTTTTAAAAATAATCTACATGTGTTTCAAATATATTTCTGTAAATATATTTACAAAAAAGTTATCTTTTTTATTAGAATTATAGCCAAGTATAGATAACATAATACTTAGAGTTAGATTTTAGAAATTGTAAACTATATGTTTCAATACTGAGAGAGTAATTTGAGGATCTAAATTATGAAAAATAAGCAGAATAAACAAAATGTTGTGCTACGAAGTGACGACATTTGTCATTAATATTTTCTTTTATTATTATATAAAGATAAAAATTTAATGTATATGTACTTGTACTGTTGTACATGTGAATTTCATGGTCTGGAATTTTTATTCAACATGAGAAACGGTAAGCGAGAACAGAATAGAAGAGATTAAATGTACGAATCATTAATAGTTAGACAATTAAATCATATAAAAATACCGTTAATGAGGGGTTATTCAGAGGGTGTTTGGTTTTGCGTTATGAACGAGATTATTAGCTTATTACGTTACAATAACGCAAATAATTGGTTTAAAGTGTTTGGATTGCATACGTTAATAAGTGATTATTTGCGTTTAGAGTTAATCATACCACACTTTTTCATAAGTTCAAAAATGTAGTTTATTTGCTTAATAAATGATTATTTAGTCATTTTACAAGTTAAAACGCATATACAAACACTTTAAAATTGATTATTTGATAATTATGATAGCAAACAGTAGAAACTAAACCAAACACTACATTTCCAGGAACAGTTTTTGTTACAGCTATTATCTGATTATTAGTTTCAAAAACGCTACAGCACTTTTTCAAACGTAAATCCAAACACCCTCACAAACCAAACCAAGGAAACATGCCAACTACACAGTGTGGATCAGTTTTGATTTGAAAATCTTGATGATCCATACAATTTGACTACAACTGGTTGTTTGGTTATTTTAAAAAAGGTCATTGGTATCTAATATTTGAGATATCATTACATAACAAGTGTCACATGAACTTTAGATATTCTTTTTATTTTTCTTCTTAAATTCTAGCTTTCATATACATAAGGCTTCTAAGAATCATTTCCAAAATGGGTTATAATATTGAAAAAACTCCATCAAGTTTCTTTATTTTAGCGATTGAGTTCTTAATTTTTTTTTTTGTTATTGTTTAAGTCCATAAACTATTTTTGGCTTATTCAAAAGTGTATATTTGACCTTTTTGACCAGTTACCAATCAAGTAATCTTAATCTTTTTTACTTGATTAATGTTGGAAAAAAAAACCTACCATATTTACATGTTGTAGCGATTAAGTCCCTAAACCTTTTATTTTATCAGTTGTATTTTACCGGTAAATCTGGTAGCCGGTCAAAGATATATATATATATATATATATATATATATATATATATATATATATATATATACTTTTAAATAAGACAAACATAATTTAGAGTCTTAAACAATTGTAAAAAAAAAAGGTTTAAGAACTTAATTGAGAAAAGGTAAATGAGTTTTTTCAATATTAACCCTTCAAAAATTAAGGCCAATGAAGGTTTACAAAACGAAATTCTAGCTTTCCTTTACTTGGTTATTTGCTGCTAAAACTTCACTTGGGAGTACACACCATACCTACATAACATAAGTACATGTGTACACACAATAAACGCTTATCAAGCAGTATAGATTTCGAAAAGGAAAAGAAGTTAATATGAGAAGAAATGAAAAATCCGAACTAAGACATATATGTTAGAAAAAAAAAAACCAAATAAAAAGAAAGCCAATGATTTACATCATGAAACTAGACAAATAGCATATGCATATTCAACACACACGCAATGTGTTTTTAGGGGTTAATGTGATATTGATTTAGTTGTTTGGTTTTTGTCGTTTTTCATAATGTTTCTAAATCTAAATTAAGCTCGCATTGGTTCAACTCCCTTACATGTATTGGATTTCTTTCCTTTCATTTTAAATAAAAGGAAAATTACCAAGAAATGTAATATAAAATACAAAATTTGACAATAAAGGTATTGTAAAAAAATTTGTCAAGAAAGCTAATGTAAAATTCTATTTTAGCCAAGAAAAGACATGAAATTCAAATTTTAGGCCAAGAAAAATATTCAAATATTATTGTTTTACCAAAATACGAAGCATAAAATTAAAATTTTACCTTCTTAATAGATCATCAATACCTTTTTTTTGTCAAATTTGAAAAAAATAGTAATGTTAAATTAGAAAATTAGATTGTTAAGGTAGTGAACACTGAATAGCATCCTATCATATTTTGAAATAACTATTCAACACTCCTTATATTAAGAAAAATGGAAGGCATCATCATAGTTTTTCTCCTCCAAACTTAATATTTAGAGAAGCTCTTAAGAGACATGTTTTTGAAGATGGCCTATGATTAGTGAGAAAATCAAATACGACATTTGATCGCTGTTGAGTTGG
This sequence comes from Centrapalus pauciflorus, assembly GCA_020465985.1. Taxonomy (NCBI): domain Eukaryota; kingdom Viridiplantae; phylum Streptophyta; class Magnoliopsida; order Asterales; family Asteraceae; genus Centrapalus; species Centrapalus pauciflorus. The sequence goes on along the minus strand of JAANYP010004970.1, from coordinate 450,950 downwards.
CGATGAAGCAGGAAGGACCATTGTAGCTAAACAACGACAAGTACGCCAAAGAGGAATTCGAGTACAAATCAACATCTAAAAAGACCGATTTCTTGACTCATTCCGATCTCAAGAAAATGTTAGCAAATACTAGAATTCCAACCAGCTAAAGCCTCTCATTAGGGGTGAACCCAAAAAACTGAAAACTTCGTTAGACCGGACACAAACCGAAAAGATATGTAAACATAAAGAGACATCGTTAGACCAGTGACCATATCTTTATGTTTACTAGTCATTTACCAGTGACCAATGAGACATTGTTAGACCAGTCCTTGCATGAAGCTCAAAATCAGGCCTAACCGACCCTTACCAGTCATCAGTCCCAACAAGTCTTCCGTAAATAATAATACTAGGACTAAACAAACAGGGATTAGCAGACCTAGCCACGGGCTTAGAACTAGAGGGTACAGAACCGGTCTTGAAAACAATTTCAAGTTAGACATGTATGTGAATCTCTAACCATAATACGATGTAATGTATTTGCCAAATGACATTCAATATATCGATTCAATTCCTGCCACTTAGCCTAAGGCGGCGTTTGGTTCGCAGAATGTTTATTCCTAGAATGGAATTCCGTCAAGGAATAGAATTCTGGAAAGAATGGAATCTGTCGGAATATAAATGAAGGCCAGTGAAGATGAAGTCTATGGTTTGGTTTTAAAACTGAAAAATCTTTGGAACGGAATTTAAATTTCATGGCACTAACCCAAGGAAAATAGATTCCTTCAAAAGTGGTGTTTTTTCCTAAAAAATGAATCTTCATACCATTCCTTTTTACTGTCAAACAGCACATTGGAATGAAATTTTCATTCCAATTCCATCAAATTCCATCAAATTCTATGAACCAAACGCCCCCTAATAGCATTCGATATATCAATTCACTGGGAACTACCTTAAAGACTAGGATAGATTTATGTCCAGTTAGCCCTTGTTCATGGAGTGTAAAGGATGCATCCAAATAGTTACACAACACTGATATCAACAAGACCAAAAGGAAGACCGACCACCTAGATATAGCTAACTCATCTTCAAATATTAAAACAGGTAAAGATCGAAAAAAAAAAAGTCAAACAGTATAACCGTCCAACCTGAAACAGGGAAACTGCTCAATCATTTTCTCTTTCAGTCATCTCTGTAACATCAAACTGGACATATACAAATGTCTATATTCTCTCAATGTCCTCATTGCAAGGACCATTTTCATCACCTCCTTTCACAGCAGAAGAAGCATCGCCTGTACTAGACTCGCTGATAACCCCAACTTCACCTCGGGAATGATGGGAATTTCTTGATCTTAAAGCTGATTCTCGAGCATTATATTCTTTACCCTTCTTCCTACTATTGACGGTCAAGAACCCATTAGCCAGGGCTTCTAATGCTCTAGCAGTCGGTGGCCTATTTCGAGTGCTCTGCCTCCTGGAAACACTGTTGTCTTGCTCCTTTAGACTAACCACATTTGCGGATTGTTTCTTTGAGCCAGGCTCATTTCTTTCGTCTTTAAGATCTGTTTCCATCCCAAATTCACAATTTCCAAATTCAGTGGTAACATGGGGATAGTTCAAATCGATTAAATCCGTCGACTGGGGCTGCCGTTGTTCATCAACAGTGTCGATTGAGCTGCATCTCGATGAAAAACTTAAGTTGGATGACAACTTGTTATTATTAGCCTGAGATGATGAACCAACATGAGAGTGAATGTTATCTGTCAAATCATCGACATCCCTTTCCAGGATTGGACCAGCTTTCGAGTCCATGCGACTGCATGCAGTTAATCTCCTACGACGTTTTGCATGATGTCCTGAATTTTCTTGTCTTGATTTCCTGCTCAAGTTGCCTTTCGTAAGTTTCCTTGTGACCTCGGGTAATCTCAAATCTGGACCATTGGAGGTTTTAATTTGATTTTTTCCAGGCAACTTCCTTGCATCAGAGGTTTTCTGTTTCTTGACAGGCTTATGACCATTAGGAATCATATCTTGATCCACGATAAATGTGTTTGCACCATCTGATTCGTCACTAGAAACCAACTCACTATGAACATCATTGGAATGGCTTCTCGAAATCAACTTCATGGGTTCTAATTCTCTTACGGTGATTATTTTTCCACTGCTTAAACTTGTATCAACCACAGTAAACTTCATTACAACGGTACCAAGACTTGGAGCTCGAGGTTGGAGATAACAATGGCTTTTCCGTTTTTCAACAAACCCGTCTTCTTGTTCCAGTTTTGTTCCAGTTCCACCATTCTCCTCACTATCAAGTTCGAGAAGTTGTGGCTCCAAGGCAACTCTACTAAGAACATCCGTTACGGAATCCAAATAAGCATCCCCTTTGACAAGTCTTCGTGAAAATTTTTTCACTCCGGGCATCAAGAAAACTAAAGAATGCTTCCCATTTGCAGCATAATTGTAACCATTTGGCTGCTCAGAGTGCCACCCTCTTGCAAGCAACCGAGGCCACACAGCTTCCCAGAATAAATCATTGGATCGAGCTTTACTTAGTCGATAATCACCCGTAAGAAACTGAATGATTTCTGTTGATGTAAGAGAAGAACAAGCTTTTCCGATTGGTAGTTCTGGACGAATGTGGATCGCTTGGTTTTGCTTGGTCGGTTCTATGCCACTTCCTGTCAAATCTTGCTTACCACTTCCGATTGCCACTGCATCAACCAAGCTTTTGATCCCAACTAAATTTCTTACCGAGAAAACATATTGTTCTAATGTTATCCTCCTGTCCACAAATGTCCTAGAAACCTGCCAAATCATTTGAACACAATAGTAAGATGTTTGTTTCAATAATAGGAGAGTGACCAACCACTTCAAGATAACAAATTGATGAGCTGATAAATGATAACAATTTGATGCACAAATATTAAACACAAGCTTTATTCCTTTTAACAGAAAGCATTTTTGTTCCATGATTAAGCAAGGAAATATAGGCAATGCCTACCTCCTAGGAGAACAAGATTGTCGTTAAAACAAGCTTAGTGATCTCCCAGTCTTGGGACTTCAGGGTTTGTAATCTAAACTTGGTATTCATTTAACATCTATATTTTATAGGCCTTTAACTAAGATCTAAAATGAACATATGAAAATTTTGACAACATGTGCGAGCATTTGAAACCATCATTTATTGCCATAGTGTTATTTTTATGGAAGATAGAAAGTATGACGTTTTTATGGTGAGATTGGTACAGATAAGAAAAAACTAAATAAGGTTTACTATCATCACCCTCCATATGTGGCAACCAGTGATTCACAATCAAATTTGATGGGAGAAGTCTTCCTTTTTGTCAACTATTCATAATTAGCATCACCAAGTATCAGCAACTCATTTATAAGTGCATTACATTATGCTCCCCAATTGCAAATGTGCTCAACTTTTCTTGTTACAAGTGCCAGGATATAAAAATTTGCATCATATGGTTGATGCTCTTTGCCTTTTGGCTCTTCGCACAGGGGTTATTGGTATATTTTTGGCAACCTAACATCTAAAATGTCCATTTTAGTCCCTCGGTCCAATTTCTTAGTGTTTTTGTCCCACAACTTTTTTAATTCCGTTCATGTGAAAATATGACCAGCAAGCATCAGTTACTTTACTGACATGGTGTCCTAGGTGTACCTGTTGGCACAGCGTCCAAGGTTTGATTAAAATTGTTGACATGGCATCCACATAAGCAATAATTGTATATTTGATGTCCAAGTCATCAACGTAACCAGTCAAATGGTTGCAAGTCAAATTTTCACATGTATGAACAAAAGAGAATAGCTAAAGCAAGAACACAAGCAAATTCGAGGATGAACTAAAGTAGACTTTTAGAGTTGGTTGACAAAAAACGACAATAACCCTTCTTCACATAGAAACAAGCAGCTCCCTGCAAGTGCTTATAACCCCCATATGCAAGCAGTAGTCTGCAGACATCAAATTTGTAAAAGAAAACTGATATGACACACACCATTTTGACCTCTTATTCCTAAACTTGATATACATGCACCAATTTGACCTCTTATTCCTAAAGACCTAGTTGACACAACACAATTTAATCTTTCCTTCTCAGCTCTCATCTTCTCCGTCTCTACTCTCTAGTACTCTAGTGACCGGTAGTTTCTTTGCTTCTGGCCTTCTCACGATTCTTCACTCTTTTTCAAAGATTTGGGAATCAACCAAATTAATCAAGAGCAACAACACATGACACAAACCCAGCATCATTTGACTCAATCTCCAACAACCATCCCAAAATCAGTGACTTAAATACCATGTGTTGGTTTTGTATCTTACCAAGTCGTCAGCATCCAAAAAGATTGTGTTCTTTTCCAATCCCAATGTTCAAAACCCTTGTAAATGCTTAGGGTGCGTTTAGTTCACGAAAACTTGTTGGTTTTCAATTTCAGTTTTCAAGTTATAGTTTTTAGAATAAAACAAGGGTTTCTATGAAAAGTGAAAACTTGTTTAGATGACGAAGTTTTTGTTTTAAGAAAAATAAGATGGATGATTATAAAATAAGAAAAATAGGTTAGGTAATAGAAAAGTAAGAGAGAGAAAGAGAGTATTATAAAAAATATAGGGTAGGTAATAGAAAAGTAAGAGAGAGAATATGAAAAGTGGTATTTTAAAAAGTGAAAAGAAAATTTATGAAATTGTTGTTAATGAAACAAGTTTTTATTTTCATTGAAAAGTGAGACGAAAAAACTAAACGCACCCTTAATAATGAAAATGGACCCACACTAATATCTTTTAGTCTTCTAGATATTTATTTATTGGGTTTTCATTATGGGCTATTAATGCTGCATCTTTTTGAAACTTAGAGACCCACGATTAATTTCGGTCGATGTGCATATCCTACTTTTATGATATTATCATCATTTGTGTATGTAAAATGTGTCCTTTAAAGCTGAAAGATATAAAGCAAAAACTCTAAATAGCCTTCTATTTAACATCATATGTATGTGTATATGAGGAAAAAATTGTGTGATACAACATGAAAGCCTTGTTGAGTTGCGGAGTCTGATCTGCCCTTGGGTCTCACTGCTGCTGTGGAGACTTAGTCATGGGGTCCCGCTACCGCAAGAGCGGGCGGGGGTCAAGGGGGCAGCGCCCCAGGAAGAAATTTTCTGAAGGGTAGTTTTGTAATCAGATTCTTCAATAAAATATATGATTAAATAGATGACGTCTTGGGCTTGTGAGTCCCGACCCAGAGCCAGCCCTAGGTCATCTTTATCATTGTTATAAATAAATCTCTTGTATCTCTAACCCTAAGTTGAAAGCAATAAGAATATCTCTCTATTTCGCCAAGACTTGGCACAATTACTCTGATCGTGTAAACCACGTAGATCCTTGTGTTCTTGGTATTTGCATCATTATAGTTTAGTTTATCGTTCTTAACTCTAAGACGCCTCTCCACACCAAACAGCCAATAGAGGTCACACACTATGCTCCAAGTGTTATGCATACAATATGGCTTACACAAATACTCGTAATCATTTGAATCTACAGTTCTTTTAGGTGGAAGCCATATGCCCGTATCCCAACACAAACACATGTAGAACTGCAAGAATGTATGATCAGTATACAGAAAATCTGTATATACACAGAAAGCACAATGATATGATTTTTTTTATGACCAAAAGTGGTAAAGTCAAAGCCCATTGTAACTCGAGAGCAATAAACAGTCAACATTTTATGGGATATCTCATGAAGACCATAACTCTATGACAAACATTATTGCTGTTTATACATTATGTAGAGTTTATTTTATTGATTGATCAAGTAAGAATCATATAATAAGTATACTTTTTATTTGCAGTTAGGAACTTAGGCAAGTTCAGTCAATATATTACATTAGATATCAAAGATGCTTTAGTGTTTTATTTGTTTTGTTGTTCCCCGACTCTAATTAAGGTTTCCTATGATTTATTATTTTATTATTTAAAAATGTAATGCCTAATAATGTATGCTTTGGTGATGGAATAAAAGAAGTAAGATCTCCTTTCCTAATTATTCAAAATAATCACCTAAAGGGATACGCAGAAAGCCTTAACCAATTTAGAAACCCTAACTGCCATGACAATCAATTTATATAGAGCCTAGGACCTAGTTCCTTCTATTATTTTCCGAAACCCTCTCTTTCTAGAATACAGCATGCACCATATTCAGTATCAAAGCTGATCTGCAAACCCTAAATTAATGTAGAACTTATAACCATCATCATGATGAAAACCTAGCAATCCTCATGAGCCATTATCATCAGGCCAAAATCTATCTTGATAAACGGCACACAAAAAGTAAACAAAATGCAAATGAAACGAAAAAGGAAGACAATTTACGTGGTTTGGTCCAAGAATGACATATGTCGACGGCCGCACTGACGGATCGTTTTTATTGATTCCGATTAGGATTTACAATTACAACTTACAAGTGAGATATACTTATAAGAGCAAACCTGACCAAGAAACCCTAATGAGCTTTGGCCTAAAAGCGAACAGTCCTTCAGGCACCCTCGGACTCCCACACGTGGGCGGTGAACAGTTCCTTCAGCAACTATAAAACTCCACAAACATAACAGTCTAAAGCACATTTGTCAAGAACCTAAGTTGTCATGGTCAGAAACCCTAAAATCGTTAACCCCCAGATCTGCAAGTTGTGCAACTTCATGTCTCTTCTCCTAAAAACATTTGTCATCAAACTATCAAAGAATGTAACAACCAACAGCAGAACTCCAAGTTTAGGCGAAATCATGGTTCATCATTATATACTTCTTCAATCCAACAGGAAAAATAATGCTCAGATATGAAGAGAAATCTGATCAATTTAAGCCTCACCTTGTTCAGCTGCATAAACCAAATCACCACTCATAGTGAAACCCAATCAATGTCAACCAAAGAAAGCTAGAACCTAACTACCTAACTGCAAGCATCAGTCTGTGTCGTTATTAGCAAATTCTATTAGCAAACCTAACAAACGCTAGCATGGTTGCCCTAACTGATAAATACAAGCCAGTTTGGAACCCCACATCTGAGTAGTGAGTACACCCAGCCTAGGCTATAACTTCAAGTCACCACATGTCAGTTGCATCATTGCCTTCTTCAACATTCACATCCATAGCTAGATTTCATTAGATCTCATTTACCCAAATGTCATTCATAGACCAGCACTATATTGCTTACACCAAAATGATACATGGGCAATAATTACATGCAAAATGTCGTCCAAAGCACATTGGTTAAATGATAAATGAGCCCATATTTTACTTGGAGAGGCTTATATGTGTTGGCTTTGTGGGAGTAAACACAAAGAGGATATTTATTATCAATTTATATAAAGAGACGTAATTGTAGACTTTCAAAAGATCCAATTGGAAACAAAAAGTAGGTGACCAAAGGCCCAAAGCAAAGCAGACACAGGCATCAAGCATGTGGAATTGGTTACTCCAAAATAGCTCATTGAAGCCAAGTCAAAAATGCATGTCCACAAAAGGGTTCACCCAATGCTCAGTCTCTCACACTTCAAGATTTGAGGTGAAATGCTTTATAGCAGAGGCGAGAATGACTGGAAGGCCAGATTTGAACAAAGGACGGTTACGATGAAGTTAATTGTATTCAACCTAGAGTTAATTGGTTAAGAACAATGTACTAATAGTTTTATTTGATAGGCAATGCTTAACAATTTAGGTTACCTGTGTATTTTGGGATTTTGGTCTCTCCCATGTTATCTAAATACTATTAGGGTTTTATTCCAAAAAAGATTGTTTATTTGAACATGGGCATCATCACTCTGGCTATATGCCAAATATTTCGTGAGGCCTAAAAGATCCCAAGAGTAATTTGACAAACCTAGTTGTTTTCCCATTTATATTCCCGTATCTTTTTCCTAGTTACTATATTATGACCATAAATTAAACTTGTTTAATGCCACACGGCCTGTATCGTCCAAAATTTTCAAAAGTTGAGGATGAATTTTCTCAATTGCAGAAGGGTAAGAATGTAAGAGTTGCATTCGGGTGCAAAGTCAAGGCACACACCTCATCATAGTGAGAAATGTTCATTCGAAAGGATATACAGGCTTATATACTCGAAACAATATATTTCCTAAAGCACCATTTATATGAGTTAAAATTTCAAAAAAAAAAAAAAAAAAAAAAACAAGTGTATATAAGATTATTGACATTCAATTAAACATTCTAACAACAATATAAAACTAATTTTCCGCTAGCAGCAATTAATAAGTCAAATTCAATGAGCAATAACATTAACACTATGATAAACAATAACAGCAGAAACCATCAACATTAAACTAAGATTCATAAAACTACACTAACACCGTATTAGCCTTTGACATTCGAGTACGCTAAAGCCCATAAGCATATATATCTCTCTCTCTCACACACACACACACACTCAGAGAGAGAGAGAGAGAGAGAGAGAGAGAGACGAGACGAGACGAGACGAGACGAGACAAGCTGTGAAGATCATCAACATAAAAATATGAAATAAAGAGAACACCAGAAATAAGAAAAACAAAGACCAATATTTCCCTCTTTGTGGAAAGACCATCACGAGTTGAAACATATGTCAACAACAAAGCAAGACAAATATACCTTTATAAAAACAAAAAATAAGACCCATTGTATGCAAAATATTTGAAGTGCTTCTAGCATACAGCTAATTTTCAATCTTAAACAGTATAAGTGAGCCACTGACATCTACCAATATCTAAGCACGTCATACTAAGTCACTAGTATAATTTCAAGGGAATAGGAACATATAAAACCTACATCAATAAAATGAAGCACACATGTAAGTTTTCTACAATGTACCTCCAACAGGGAATTCTGGCATTCTTGAGATGCATCAGGAATCAAACGACAAAGCAACTCCTGTTGTCTTAAGCCACTAAATATCCTTGGTCCCATTATGCACTTTCTGCCTCTACTTTTCCTACACTCTGACCATCTTTGGTATTCATCAGACCTATAGAAACTACCATAGTAGTATGACAATATATCCCCCATTTTTTTACTCTCAATAAATCTCTTCAACCGAACAAAATCCTTTTCAAAGATATACAGCCCTAGAAGAAAGCTACCCCTCTCGATCTCCGTCCATGATTCCAAAAAACAGCCAGGAACAAGACAAAGCTGACTAAAACCCGATGTTCCTGCCACGTTGTTTTTCATGTTCTTGATTTCCAATGAAACATCAGACGTTGGATCCTCTTTCATATTTCCAACTTTTTGATTGATCCAAACAATTGGTATATCTAATCCTATCAAGAATTCACTTGTTACTCCAGCATTTGTTTCTTCCTCGATGGGGTTCTTAATGTAATCTAGATACCCAGACTCCGTGATCAATGATGGAATTTCAGTCTGATAGTCGTCACCAACACGAGAAAGGTTCCCTAGTGCTCCATATAAACCATATGCATAAGTCTCTGAAGGAAGTAAATGCTTCTCGGACATCTCACTGATACAATCATCATTGTTATCCATTTCAATTGACTTTATCTGCAGAAAATGAAACAAAAAAATTTACTAAATCCAAAGAGAAGATAAAATTGGCAAGCCTTGTTGCAAAATGTTTGTCCTCAATTACTTAATTGTTTGTCCTAAGCATGTTCTCATTAATTAATTTAAGAAGTCATGCATAACATACACACATGACACAAGCTTCCACAAGTAAATGTATGTTTATCTACATTATCTTAGCGCTACATGAGTTGGGTTCATTACAAGAAAAATAAATCAAGGAAAAATATATACATGCAAATTACAATCTTCATGAAAACAAGATAGATTAAAGAAAAAAGGAACAGAAATATCTAGGGAAAAAAATACAAGCTGGCACCATCAGTTCCAAGGAAAAACGATGTAGATTAATCATATACACAATATTCATTTCAAAACTACTACTTCCTTATACAAGAAATTGATTGGGATTTAGTTACTAATTCACAAACATATCTTTCAAATTTTGTTCTACTTGGTATCAGGCTTAATGAAGATAAAGGCGAATAAGAAAAATTGGAACACACTTTTATTTTAAATTTAATAACCAGGTTTTAACCAAAATAGTCTACATTTAGCCCTGTTGAACAACCATCAATGCCTAAGATCCATTTTCGAATGGTCAAACTTGGATGGTGCATCACCCAGCCCCACCCCTGATTAAAGGGTAAATTAAACAGAAGAGTTCAATAAACGGGAAATATTATTTTATAAAATAGCTTACGGTACCACATTAATCCCAAGGGACCAAACCTAGTCATATCACAAACAAATAGCGCCCAAATTCTCAAAAAGATAAAAGAATGCATACAACATCAACGCAAGGAATCAACTTTAACAAGCTGCAAAGCTAAATATGGCAATGTGATCCCATCAGACTAAATAACATAGGGTTAAAAATCAACATTTAGCATCCAACCCACCCACTGGTTAGAGAGACCTTGAACAAGAAAAATAGAAGAAATTTGCTTAAAGCAACGACCACATTAATCTCAAGCGAACAAACCCAATCCAAATCGTAAACAAACAAACGAACAAAAAACAAACAACATATCCAAAATTTTCAAAACAAAATTATAATAACGTATCGACATACACAAGAATAAGGCAAGAAATCAACATTATAACAAGTGGTAAAGTAGACAATCACAATGTGATCCCATCAGACGAAACAAGGAGGAGGTCAAACAACATTCAATTAGTGGTTCCATACAAGCAACAGGCAAATACAAATCATATGCTGAAACCCACAACAGAAGTGAAGAAGAAGACTATTGTTGAGATGAGAAGCAGTTGAAGAAACGAAAGGGTAAATAAGTGGGCTGATTTATCGTATTTAAAGAAGATGGAAGAAACATGCAAAACGTGAAACATGAGTAGGATACCTGGTTCCCAAGGGTGTTGCTGGGGTTGAATCGCGAACCCAACTGGAGCAAGAGAGAAAAACAATTGAAAGAAAGGAGTGTGACGCCAGTCTCCGCTAAGAAGAAGAAGAAGAAGAAGGAGAAGAAGGGGGGGGTGGGTCTGTGGAGAGAAAAGTAATAAATGAGAAAAAAAATGAAAGTATAATACGACTGTAGAGATGAGAGATCGGGTCTGGTCCGTTTACAAGACGCAAGTGAGAGAAGCTTCAAACGCGATGGAAGCGCGTGAGTTTTAAATTGCATGCAATATGGCGTGGCACGCTTCACATACTATTAATAAAACGTGATCAATAAAAATTACTACAAATCTTACTTTTTATAAGTAAATGATTCCTGATTAATAAACTTTATCATTAATTCAGTTATATATATTGTTTGATAATTATTGTGACTTGTAACGTTACAACGGTTTGTAAAAATATATATTTTTTTTAACTGATAAATTAATAAAAATGTTTAAGAACATTTTTTAAGAATAATAATTTAAAATTACAATTTTAATAACTATTAATTCATCTATATTAAGATTTTAATAAAATTAAAATAAACTAAAAACTAATATCATATTTACTTTCAATATCATGTTTTAAAAACTATTTTACTATATAGCTAGTAAGTAATTAGCAACATAGTAAACAAAAACTGACAATGGTCAAGACTCAAGAGTTTTTATAAATCAAAGAATACATTATCCTATCGTTGCAACTAATCAAGTATTATTAAATTAAATTAAATATAAATAAATTGACCAAAAAGGATATAAAGACAAAAAAGGTTCAATAAATAGAATTATAGAAATCATGACATATAACAAACTAAGATTTATCGAATAAATTTAAAAATAAAGTACTTAAAATTATATCAAAGTTTAAAAATATTATATAATATTCAGTTTGTTATTAAAGAGATTTCCGAATAACATACTTAGCAATTACAATAAATGTATTTTATTTAATTAAAATGAATAATGTTTGAAAGTTACAAACTTACAGATAAGATTTATAAGTAATAAATAAAAATCTAAAAATATATATTACTAAAGTAAATTATGTTGTCTTGTACACGATTTATAGCATGGGTCATAATTTTGACTCAACGGACCGAACGAATCAAATATTTAATTTGACTCATAAGAAAAAACTAATACGTAACATAACTTTTTTTTAAATGAAAATTTATATAATGGTTTATAAAATAAATTGTTCTTTATCAAAATTTAAAAATTATATGAAATCTATTACTTTTGGTGGTCAACTTGTATGACATATTTGCTTGAATGAGACGAAATTGTCACCCCTAATTTAAAGTCATGTTTGTTGATAAATAAACATTTTTATTAACTCATATATTACGTAAATAATTTTAATAAAAGTTATTTACATATAATATATATATAAAGGAAAAGGTTAACAAATAGATGTTCTCCAATGAACTCCTCTCTCTGAGAAAGAGATTCAATGGAGAACCTTCATGCATCGAAAAACCTTCATGCACCACCGCGAATGCATCACAATTCCCGCGTGATACATCATAATTTCCATGTGATGCATCAAATTCCTGCGTGATACATCACGATTTTCTAGCGATACATTTTGGTTCTCCAAGATTCTTCGATGCATATAGGTTATCCATTGAACCCACCCCTATACATACATACATACATACATACATACATACATACATACATACATACATACATACATATATATACATTTATATAAAGAGACTAAATAACTGCAGAACCTAAATTTGATGCAGAACTGTAATATCAACTTTAAAATTAAATAACATAATAATAATTAGTTTTTAAAATAAAAAAGTTATACCATAAAAATAAGAATTTTATCATCTTTAAATCATAACTGATTGTTTGATATTTTTTCACATTTATTTTTAATATGTGCCACCGAATATTTCGACATTGAATCCTCTGAATTTTATATATTCAACATCTAATAAACGTTATAAATTTGAACATTCAACATTGAATATATGGTTCTACAATTTTGCATAAAATTTAGATTCTACAATGATCTAAACCCTAAACATATATATATATATATATATGTGTGTGTGTGTGTGTGTGTGTGTGTGTGTGTGTAGGTTCAATGGAGATTCCCTATGCATCGAAGAACCTTGGAGAATCATAATGCATCGTTAGAAAATCGTAATGCATCACGTGGAAGTCGATGCATCACGCGGGAATTTGATGCATCACGTGAAAATAATGATGCATCACTCGGGAATTGTGATGCATTTGTGGTGGTGTTTGCAGGTTTTTCAAGGTTATTCGATGCATAGAGGTTCTCCGTTGAACCCCTGCATGTATATAAATATATATATATATATATATATATATATATGTATATAATGAGGATCATTTAAGGACCATTTAATAATAAGCACCGTGAACACGAAAAGAATTTAACAAATTCAGCATCAATTAAAACATTTTTATGTTATAGATTACTTATTTAAATAGTTTGAATGTGATCAATCAAATGAATCTAATCTTGTGTTTATTAAAGCTTATGAATGCAATGAACCTAATAAAACTTATATGTATACAAGCATGAAAATATAATGAACCTAATAAATCTTGTGTATATTGAAGTCTATGAATGATGACTCACTGAAACCTTATTTCTATTTGTTAAAAGCTTGTATGTGTAATATTGTATGTGTAAAAGTTTTTTTTGATTGGTATTCACCGGTGCTTAATGGATCCTTAGCCTATATATATATATATATATATATATATATATATATATATATATATATATATATATATATATATATATATATATATATATATATATATATATATATATATATATATATATATATTCAAAGTGTTGAAAGATTGAAATTAAAACTACACATGTTTTTTCAAATGAAGTAATATTAAAAAGTGCACTAGAGATGAGTGATAAGTAAAATGAAATGAATTTCGAAAATAAAGGGAGTTAATAGGGAAAAAATCATGACTTACAAAAAATACATATGTTATTATATAATAAATTATACGGATATACCCTCCTTTAAACCATCATGAAATAATTGGAATGGTATTATTTAAACATATTAATGTTTTTGTTAGCATCAAAGTTGGGATATATATATATATATATATATATATATATATATATATATATATATATATATATAAGGGAGGGTTCTTTTGAGAACCTTAAATATTGTGGGAACCTAAGAACTAATCTCAGCCTCTGGATCAATAGGATCAAAGACTGAGATGTTGGATGTCATTTTTGAAATAAAAAAGATTTCAAGGGGTATGGTTGTTGGAAAAAAGAGGAGGGGAGGGGTAAAAAGGAGAAAAAATTTTGAGTATCATTGAAAAAGCATTGCACGCGTTTTCCAACACAATTAATGTCCTCCTCGATTTTCTCTTTATCATTTTTTTTCTACAAAAAAAACCACCAGAGTTTTTAGATATTATACAAAGTATTCTATAAATAATATACAACTTTATATGAAGATTAGAACATATTCTATGAAGTCAACATAATATTTTATGGTGAATATACAACATTCTATGACGGAGATACAAAGCAACACAATCCGAAACATTCGACAATCACAATCAATGGTGCCCATGATAGAATTTTTTACAACCTGCATTAAAACAATGGATTCAAAACTATGATGCAAAAAAATGTATAACATTTCTAGTTACATAGAATAGCAATATTCTATGTAGAATATGTGAACAATCTACGTAGAATATGTGAACAATCTACGTAGATTAGTGGTATTCTATGAAAAATATGTGAACATTCTGCGTAGAATTGGTGTATTACATATATCTTTTTGTCATGCCTTTCCTATTGTCTTGCTTAGAGCCATCGTCGTTTAGCAAGGTCTTGAGCGTTTCATATTTACCCGATTCTGCGATTTAAAAATATATAATAGACTAGAACATATGAACATCATAGTATAACATAAAATATGAGTAGAATACAGATTAAAAAAAATTCAAAATCTATAAATGTATATAGAAGCTCTATTCAGACAACATAGAATACAAAATATATAGATTTACAGACAACATAGAATGCAAGATATTTTACGCAGAATGCAAGATATTCTACGCAGAATGCAAGATATTCTACGTAGAATGCAACATATTCTACGTAGAAGAAACGTTAAATAAAGCAACGAATACTCGAATCAAATATAAACATGACCTGGATTAGGAGAAAAACAATCGTCTACCTCCTCATCGCTGCAAAACCATTTGAAAAAATATTACACGGGGTCTGTTGAAATGTGTCGGTCGACTCCATGGATTCAGGTGAAATAAAAAAAAACGGAATGGTTTTCTGGCGACGGAACTGAGCTTCTTCTTGCCGGAAAAAATGGAAGAAAAAGAAAAAATTAATTACAAACTCATTGATGATTGCATAGTTTAATTAAAGGACAGAAAGTTGGAAACTTTTCTGAAAAGTTGCATTAAATGAAAGAGGAAAAATGACTGATTTGCCCTTAGTGGACCCAGTCATACTTGAAAATATTTACAACAATGTCATTGATTATCCACCCTTAATCCTATTTATCCAAGGGCTGAAATTGGTTCTTATGTTCCCACATTATTTAAGGTTCTTAAAACAACCCAATCACATATATATATATATATATATATATATATATATATATATATATGTATATATATATGCACACACACACACACACATATATATAGAATATGGTTTGTGTGAGTACCTAAAAAATGCAGAGTACCGTGATTACATGTGAACACATGGGCTTCAGATGTGAACTTGCTCCGAATAAAAGTTTTTTTTTTGAATTTTTTTTCATATTCATTTTGATCCAAATAAAATAAGGCTATTCATAAAAAATTATATATATTCATGCTTTCTAGCATCTTAAAAGTCATGTGAACGTGAAAAAATTTATGTGAACATGCTTAGTTGTGAACACACGTTCACAACAATACACTTCATGTGTACACACACGTTTCACATAGTCCTAGTGTGTGTTTATGTGTGATTTTTTGCAAGTAGTCTTGTATTATTAATTTAAACATGATTATTGAAAAAAATTTCAAAAAAATGGTTTTAAGCGAGGTATCTCCGGTACTCCGCAAAACTAGTGGTACTCATTTGAACCCAAATATATATGAGTATATAGGTTCAAGATCTATGGAAAATCATATTTGATTCATTGACTGGAGTACTGGAAAACCATATTAAATGTACATGTTCATTACGGTAAAATGTTAAATTTAATGCACAACTACAATATACATATGTTCAAATATGTATTATTATTGACTAGTTCACATCATTTACATGTTCATTAAAATAAAATGTTCAATTTCATGCAAAATAACAATATGCACATGTTCAAATGTGCAATATGCATGAACATGTGTATATTATGCATTTTTGTTTGAAATTAAACATTTTGTCTTAATGAACATGTAAATGATATGAATTGGTTAATCATAATGCAATTTTGAACATATGTATATTATAATTTTATATGAAATTTAACATTTTATCATAATGAACATGTACGTTTGATATAGTTTTCCAGTACTCCAGTCTAGGATCTCGACCACATATATATATATATATATATACACACACACACACACATATATATATATATATATATATGTATGTGTATATATATATATATATATATATATATATATATATATATATATATATATATAATCAGGTTCATCAGCGTACCTATGAGATTCCAGCGTACCCTAATGTGAATGATCATTCACATATATTTTTTTTGAATAGACATGTATAAGACAACATTATAAAACTTTTTTTTTCAAAAGGAGCAACATCATAAATCTTGTGAATGGTAAAAAAAGATCATGTGAATGGTCATTCACACCATATGAATGGTGTGAATGACCATTCACATGGATGACCATTCACATAAATATGCATTCAGCATTCACATAATTTTTAAGGGCACAGAAAGAGTGAATGTATGTGAAATTCATATATCATGTGTGTAACATTAATTTAAACATGGTTATGAGAAAAAAATTTAAAAAAAGTTTTTTAAGGTTGGTTCATTCGGGTGCACTTGATTTCGAGAGGTACCTTTTTGAACCTGAATATATATATATATATATATAGTTAGGTTCCATTGGGAACCATATGCATCGAGAACCTACAAAAGAATCATCCACATCCCTTAGATTAAATGATCAAATATGCATCACATGATCACGTATTTGGTATGCATAAGGGTATTTTGGGAAAAATAATATACCTACTCAATTAAAATTAAATTTTATATTAATTGAATATTTAATCAAATAGTCAAACAATAAATGCCAAAATAAATTAAATTAACACACTTCCAAAACTACAAAATCTAAACAAATTCAAAATTACAAAATCTAGAGAATACATGATGCATCTAATATTAACCGCCCAAAATTCATGATGCATCTTGTTCATCGTCGTCACCAACATTCAGTCATCTTCTTGTTCATTATCATCATTGTCGTCGTCAAACATTATGCATCTTCATAGAATCCATTATAAAACACGATGCATCTTTATCGGATTCATCTTCAAACACGATGCATTTCATCGGATTTATCTTCAAACACGATGCATTTTATCGGATTGATCTTCAAACACGATGCATCTTCATCGGATTCATCTTCAAACATGATGCATCTTCATCGGATTCATCTTCAAACACAATGCATCTTGATATTCAAACACGATGTGGCTTCATCTTCTTCTTCATTTTTTGCAACTTAATATTTTGCATCTTCATTGTTTGCATCATCTTTTTCGTCCTCAGCTTCATCTGCATGTCTTGTGTTTGTCGGCCAAGAGAGATGGGAGTGGTCGCCGGCCATGTGAGAGGGATAGAGAGGGCGGCAGACCGCCATGAGAGAGGGAGAGAAAGGATTGCCAAAGTGTGTGTGTGTGTGTGTGTGTGTGTGAGGAAGAAGAGATAAAGGGGGAGAATTAATTGGATGATAATTAATTTAAGGATTTTATTTCCTAAATTAATTACTCCAAGCATGGATGTTATTAAAAAATCTTTTACATTATAATTAATTATGAATTAATAATAAATATATTTGTCATTCCTAATTTACCCTTTATGTATTTTTGGTTCTTAATGCATCAAGTTCCCATTGAACCTCAATCTATACACACAGATAGGGGTGAGCGACGGGTACCATTTCCCGAACCCGAACCGGTACCGGTTCGGTACCGACCGATACCGAATTAATATATTCGGTTCGGTATTCGGTTTTTAAATTAGCTAAAATTCGGTATTCGGTACTCTCGGTTCGGTATTCGGTTTTTAGATTAGCTAAAAATCGGTATTCGGGACCGAACCGTCACCATATAAAATTATACGGTTCGGTATTCGGTTCTTTCAAAAGTAATAATTCGGTTTCGGTATTTTCGGGATCGGTACCGGTTCGGTACGGTCCGGTACCGAGCTCACCCCTACACACAGATATATATAATTAAAAGACAAACTAACCTACTATTACTTCTAAACCACTCCCTTGCCCCAAGTGGGGACTTCAAAACTTCCTTCCACCGCCTAAATTTCAACTTGCTTTCGACGGGAGTCGAACCCGTAACCTCACAGTTACATCACACACCTCTTACCAAATTGGTTAAAAACAATAAATTTATTTTAATTTATATGCTATAAAACAATAAATATGATTATTTAGTCAATTTAAACATGCATGATAGGTTTGAATTAAATATTCAAATAAATGTAAAAGACAAGTAAACAAACATAAATAATTAATAACGATGATTAATGATTTAATCGATAAAATTTAATGTGTTCTATTTCTTCGTATTTGAAGAGTTTATTTCTCACGTATTACGTGAATAAAACTTATTTATATAACGTATATATACGCACACACATATACATAGATAAAAATAAAAAAAAAATGCAACTATTAATTATTTAAAATAATATAAGAATATTATTATTTAAATAGCAGTTGGTTTTCGTGATTTTTTAAAATTTTTATTTTTAATTTAATATATTTTAATTGATATAAATTGATATTTTTGTTTATATATATATATATATATATATATATATATATATATATATATATATATATATATATATATATATATATATATATATATATATATATATATATATATATATATAGGAATGGGTTCTTTTAAGAACTCCAAATAATGTGAGAACACAAGAACCATTTTCATCCCTTGGATTAAGAGGATCAATGGTGGATAATCAATGGCATTTTTGTAAATCTTTGCAAATATGGGAGTCTCCACTAAGGGTAATTCTGTCTTTTTCTTTGGCCTCTTCCTTGTGACTCTTCAGAAAAGCTGTCATTTAATTAAGCTTTTCAATCTTCAATGTAATCATCATTTGTGTTTGTCATTAATCTACCGGTCTCCTCCCTTTTCTCCGGCCAGAAGAAGTCTGCTCCGTCGAGTCGCCGGAAATCATTTTCTTTTTTTTTTTCGACCTATCCATGGAGTCGTCTTTTACAGTTCAACAGACTCCATGTAATGTCGTTCCTAATTGTTTTGCAGCAGACGAGGAGGTCGTCGATCGGTCTTTTCATAATCCAGGTAATTCGTCGTTTCCCTTGGCTAATATCCGATGTTTCTAAATTTTTTCTTTCTAACAAGTCTGATTTTGTTGTGTCCATGTCAGTATTTTTTTGTCTTTGCTGTCTTATTCGATGTTGTTCATAGTAGGTTTCCTTTCAGTAGTTGTTTTGAAATTCTGAACGAAGCCTTCCTGTTTTTATGAACGTATGCATTCCTTGTTGTTTTTATTTTTATTTTGATATCGTATGTGTTGAACATTTTTTATTCTATATAGAATAGCATATTTTTATTCGTAGAATACTCTTCGTTTTTTCGTAGAATATAATGTTTTCTGGTTGAAAGTAGCCATTCTCCATAGAATGCATATTATTCTACGTAGAATGTTTTATATGTTTCCTAGAGTTATAGAATGCTTACACAGGTTGTATCTTTTGCCTACTCCCAACAAGTTTTGATTTTGTTGTGTTCTTGACAGTGTTTTTTTATATTTTCGTGTTATTTTATTTGTCTGTTAGCAATCCTATTAGGTTTTAATTTATCTGTTATCTCTCGTGAAGAAGAATAGCATATATTCTATGTATAATTATGTGCGTATACGTAAAAATGAACTATTTCTATTCTACATAGAATAGCATATATTCTATGTAGAATTATGTGCGTATACGTAAAAATGTAGTGTATTCCGTTTTAATAATTAGCTTTTCTACATAGAATACTTACTATTATTCATAGAATATTTATTTGTTCTCGTAGAGTTTATAGAATGCCTTCATATGTACATTTAGTTTTTTGTTATTCTTTGAATATGTATCCTTTTTTTCGAGTTTAATGTATCTTTTTGTTTGTTTCATATTTCCTAAGCTTTGTTTTTTTTTCAAAATCACAGATTCGGGTAAAGATGAAACGTTAAGGACGTTGATAAACGACGAGGGTTCTGAGGAGATAACTCCAGGGGGAGGGAGATATTGGATTCCCAACGTCCCGTCTCATTTAAAACCGCAAAAATATAGTGTGTATTCTTCGTTGGACGATGCTATTGGAGTGTATGAAAAGTATGCTGATTTATCTGGATTTGACACTAGAAAAGGAACGACAAAAAAGAATAGCGATGGGGTTGTTACAATCAAATATATATTATGCAATAAAGAAGGCAATTCTGCGCCTGAGAACAAACTTCGTCGAGGGAAAAGCGGTCGGGCAGAATGTGGCGCCTGTGTGAAGATAAAGTTGTTGTCCGTGGCTTCAAAAAAGTACCTTGTATACGATTTTGTCGAGAGGCACAGCCATCGGTTGTTATCAGATGACAGGAAACACATGCTTAAGAAGCGCAGACAGCTTGACTTCGCTTAAGAAGCGCAGACAGCTTGACTTCACTCGTTTATCTGTGATAAAATGAAAATTCCTTTAAATCATCTTCGTCGGTTTAGCATCATTATGATCTCCGATAGGTTATTTGTAAAAAAGAGGGCTGGGTAGTTTTATCAATGATTTATACCTAGAGAAAACCAATTTCTTTAACATATTTAAAATATATTCTACGGGGAATGAACTTATTCTTTGTAGATAAATCTCATTATATTCAGAATCTTATACGGAGAATGAAATTTTATATTACACGTAGTTTATAAAAAAAACAGTGTTTTCTTATTTGTTCAGATAAATAAATTATACCTTCAGACGATGATGAGACGGATGATTCCGAATCATCGGAGCTATCAATTCTTTCTCGTTTCGTCCGCCGGCTAGAAATCTTTTTCAGTTTTCCTCTCTTTGACTTTTTCGAGGACACTGAAACCGTGTCCCTAGATTCACTTCCTTCTTCTTTGTCATCGATCCTCACATGCTTTAGTTTTCCCCCCTTTCGGGTTTTCTTTGTTTGCTGTTTTTCTTCTTCGGAAGATTCTGCCAAATTTAAATTATCAAATCCTGTTATAGGACTTATTTAAGATTATGATCCCCTAAAAAGCAAAACAGAGGGTGTATATGAATCATCTTTCGATTATTGAGCATAGAATCATATCGTAGAATATTTGATTATATATAAACATTCTATGTAGAATGTTATGCTTCTTCGTAGAATAGCAACTTTTTTAAACAGATAACATTTATCATTTTCGTATAACGGACAGTATTCTATCTAGAATACATTACCATCATAACCATCATAATCAAATTATCGTTATTGAGCATAGAATCATATAGTAGAATATTTGATTCTATAAAACATTCTATGTAGAATGTTATGCTTCTTCGTAAAATAGCAACTTTTTTAAGCAGATAACATTTATCATTTTCCTATAACGGACAGTATTCTACATAGAATACATTAGCATCATAACCATCATAAACAAATTATCGTTCTTCCAAGTATTAAGAGAAATAAAGAGAGATAACATTAAAGTTCTTTTTCTTGAAGAATATTGAGTTCTATTTAGAATATCATTCATTTCATCAGTCTCCACAGGTCAATGGGTTGTAGAATACTTTCCTAACCTGAATCAAACACAACATACCCTAAAAATAACATCGATAAATTTCTCATTCTACGTAAAATAACATATTCGACATCTTCTTTAACTCTTTTTTATCCCCAAAAAATAATCTAAAATTGACCCAAACCCTAAAATCTAGGGTTTTTATATATACATTTCAGAAAACCCACCCTCCCAATAAGCCAAATACATAAAACATTCTCCAAATAATCATCATAATCATCAAATCGACTGTTTATCTACCGTAGAATGTTCATAGAAGGCAAAATCACTATAAAAAAAACCTTACCAAACTCCTCCGAAGACGACAATCGTACTGGCTTACTCGAAGCAAATCTTTTCACCTTAACTCTGTCATCTTCTTTTCCCTTTAGTTTAGAAACACCCTTCCCTGTAGAATGCATTTTCGCCAAATGCAGGTCATCGAAAATTTTCAAAAAAAAAAAAAAATCATTTCTATTAAAAGAATTGCATTGTTCTTACGCTTTGCTTTGTTGTACAACTCGTTAAGCGTTTCTTCTTCAGTCGCCGACGACGAATGCATGGCTTCCGGCGAGGTATCAAGTTTCTCCGGCGGAAGTTTTTTGAGAGTAGAGAGAAGGTTGAGAAATTCGAGGGAGGGAAATGATGGAGAAGAACCGTGGCCTAACCTTTGAAAACTGAACGGTTGCTTTATTTTTTTATCCCCATTTTACCCCTAAACTGCCCATTTGTCCAACAAAACTATCCCTTAAAGCTTTCTTATTTACAAAAATGCCACCTTACATCTAAGCCCTTGATTCTATGAAATCAATGGCTGAGATTAGTTCTTAGGTTCCCACAATATTTGTGGTTCTTAGAAGAACCATCCCCTATATATATATATATATATATATATATATATATATATATATATATATATATATATATATATATATATATATATATATATATATATATATATATATAGAGAGAGAGAGAGAGAGAGAGAATCAGGTTCATCAGCGTACCTATGAGATTCCAGCGTACCCAGCGTACCCTAATGTGAATGATCATTCACATATATTTTTTTTGAATAGACATGTATAATACAACATTATAAGACTTTTTTTCAAAAGGAGCAACATCATAAATCTTGTGAATGGTAAAAAAAGATTATGTGAATGGTCATTCACACCATTCACATTGTGTGAAATGACCATTCACATGGATGTCCGATCCATTCACATAAATATGCATTGAGCATTCACATAATTTTAAGGACACATAAAGTGTGAATGTATGTGAAATTCATATATCATGTGTATAACATTAATTTAAACATGGTTATGAGAAAAAAAAATTAAAAAAAAAGTTTTTTAAGGTTGGTACCTTCGGGTGCACTTGATTTCGAGAGGTACTTTTTTGAACCTGACTCTCTCTCTCTCTATATATATATATATATATATATATAATGTAATACTTATATATTTTATTACAAATTAATAGTTATGCATTAAAATATAATAGAGTGTGATCTTTTGAAAAAAATAATAACTTGTGTTTATATTTTATTATTTATAGATTAAAAAATAATAGAGTGTATTTATATTTTTAAAAATAATAAATTGTATTTATCTTTTTTAATATTAAATTGTATTTATCTTTTCCTGTAAAATGTGAAGGTGACACGTGTCATTTGATGTTATTCTTTATATATATATATATATATATATATATATATATATATATATATATATATATATATATATATATATATATATATGTTCAAGTGAGTACCACATATTACACAGCGCACCCTATATATATATATATATATATATGTATGTATGTATGTATGTATGTATGTATGTATGTATGTATGTATGTATGTATGTATGTAATCAGGTTCATCAGCGTACCTATAATATTCCAGCGTACCCAGCGCACCCTAATGTGAATGATCATTCACATATATTTTTAAACAGACATGTATAAGACAACAGTATAAGACTTTTTTCAAAATGAGCAACATCATAAATCTTGTGAATGATAAAAAAAGATCATGTGAATGATCATTCACACCATTCTCATGGATGACCATTGACATAAATATGCATTGAGCATTCACATAATTTTTAAGGACACAGAAAGTGTGAATTTATGTAAAATTCATGTATCATGCGTATAACATTAAATTGAACATGGTTATGTGATAAAAATTTTAAAATTTTTTTAGGGTTGGTACATTCGGGTGCACTTGATTTCGAGAGGTACTTATTTGAATCTGACTCTATATATATACATATATATTAAGGATTCTTTGAGTACCATTTATAATTAAACATCGGTGATCACAAATCAAAATAAGGCTTTATGTGGCATCCCACATTGGTGGATAAGAGAAGCCAATAGACCTTTATAAGGGTGAGATAACTCCGCCCTCCCCCACAAGACGTGTTTTGAGATAAAAACAAAATAGTGAGGTACCATGTTGGGGTGATCAAAGCAGACAATATCCTGTTCTGATGGACTTGGACTATTACATAAAATTTATCTTTTGTCAATTAATAATTGAATTTAAATTTAAATTTCTTTGATTTCCATTATACGTACCAAAAGTCACCTAAACTTTTATTTATTCACTCCGATCTATTTCATAATAAACCTTTAATTTCATTTAATATTTTATATAAACCTTTTTTCTTAAAAAAATCGAAGACGTGACAATGATTTTAATGTACATCGTAAATTTTTATTTATGCACTCCAATCTATTTCATAATAAATCTTTAATTTCATTCATACTATTATATAATACTAATTCTAAAAATTTTAAGATGCTATAATGATCGTAATGTACAAGCTGTTGAAATTAATTTTCATGCTATGTATATATCGAACGAACCGATACTAACATCTTTTTATCTAATTACACTTGTCCAAGGCTTCTCTTGCTATTTATAGAAATACATTATTTTTATATTGCATTGTCATGATATCATCATTTATGTAATTTGTAAATTAATATCATTCTCATAGATTTTAAGATGGTGTTCCTCAGTGTTTTTAGGTCGTTCTAATTTTTATATGCAGATTATTTAAAATATATGATATCAAATTAAATATAAATGTATGATTTATAAGAAAAACTGGTGCGTGCAAAACACACCTCAGTTTTTTTAATAACTAAGTGAACCAAAAATATAAATTACACAACTGATAGTGTACACGATTGTGCAATATAGGTTTAGGAATCACCCAGGTTTTATCGAACTCAGTGAACGAAATAAAGAACGAAGACTCCAATACTACAACCTAAACCAATATTTAGCCATCTCAGACCTTTGTAATGAAATTAACAACTAAGACAATAAAAACAATTAACTAAATAACTAATTCAAACTAAGTAACACAAGAATATAGTTAATCTAATTTTTTTTTTGGCCTTTTCAAATTAAATAAAAACTAATTCTATCAAACACGAATTAAACTAAATAACGATCACAAACAACTAATGACAGCTAAATAAAACGAACCAAACAAACTAAAACAGAATCAAAGCAGAATTGACTTAAGCAAGTAATGAACGATAAAAAGTTACGAAACTATTATATTACGAAAGTGTCACCCACTTGAAATTAGAATACTATGATTAATTGGTGATGAAATAAATTGATTGACTAAAAACAAATCGGTTAATAACCAATTATAAATTTAATTAAGCACAGATTTTTGTTTAATTTACAAATTAATTAATTCCTTAAAGTTAAATTATTTTATCTTTATAACCATGTGATGAAAACAAAACAACTAGTCCAGACTCTAATATTAACCAATAAATCTTATTATCGCAATACAATGCGTAAAGATAATCGATCAACACCGTAATCCAATTAATTAACTTTGTCACTTCAAAAATAAAACTTTACGGTTTATTAACCCTATTATCGCAACAAAATGCCAACTAATTCATAGAAATCATTATCCCAAGCGGGAGAACAAGAAAACTACTCACTATTCATATCCAAAACCGAAACTAAACACAAACAAATATTAAACATGATGAAATTGTAATGTTAAGGAATGAATATACCA
This sequence comes from Centrapalus pauciflorus, assembly GCA_020465985.1. NCBI lineage: Eukaryota > Viridiplantae > Streptophyta > Magnoliopsida > Asterales > Asteraceae > Centrapalus > Centrapalus pauciflorus. The sequence continues at coordinate 424,826 of JAANYP010004970.1, read as the reverse complement.
AATCCGTATCTATCCGTGCAAAATCAACTCCAAAATCAAACCAAATGATTGAAAACTTGAAGAATACTGAAACCCTAAACTAATCTATGATTAAATACATGAAAAATGAGATAAAAGCTCTGAAAATCGCCCGAAAATCGTCTCAAATCCGGCTCTCCTATTAACTGCTACGAACTAGGGTTTTTAAAACTAATTTTGGTGGGTTAGGTCTCGTACGCGGGTGCATAGGTTAAGTCACGCGGGCGTGTGGCGTGCTTTGATTGAAGTTGGTCACGCGGGTGCGTGACTTGCTCTGACTCTATTTAGTCACGGGGGTGCGTGGAGAGTCTTACGCGGACACATAAAATCACTTTTCGCCAGATCTTTCTTTTGATCTTGGAAGATGGTTGGATCTACCATGTTGATTTAACAGCTTTTAACCTGCAAAACACAAAAAATAATAAAATCAGTATCGTTTTCATATATTTCGGTCTGAAAACCACGCAATATGCAAGGAAAATGATGAGAAAATATGTATAAATATGCACATATAAAAAACATATGAATTAATGCATATATCAACATTTGTTACCTTAAATTTAATAATTTAAAAGCCAAAATAATAAAGATGGTTTTATTATTCTTTTAAAAAGCTATACACATCATTATGTCTAAGTAATATTTAATTCGTAACCTTTTGGTTGAGACAACAATTTGTTACCGACGAGTTAAAGATCTTTTGATTTAAATACAGTTTCATTATATTTACAAAATCATTCTATTATTATTATTAAGATATTAAAGAAATATATTTATTAAGTGTTTGAATAAGTGTTGCAACTTTTTAGAAAACTAATAATCAGATAATATTTGTAAAAAAAAATGCTGTCAAAAATTTGATGTTTGTATAAGCTCATGATTTTTCTTATCATATAATCTGTTTTAAAATGGTTAAATTTGTATTTTAACTATAAAATTATCAAATAGTCAATTATGAAGTAAATAAACTTATTTTTATAGTTTTTTGAAAAAGTATGATACGATTAATTATAAACATAAATAATCAATTATTAAGCAATACAATTTAAACACTAAAATATTATTTACGTTAGTATATACAATAACCTAACAATCATTCTTAATGATCAAAACTAATCACGAAAAAACACATATATTTAAATGCTTTAACATATTTATTTGTCAACGAAATTGAATTTGAACCACATAAAAAAGTAAACTAATAAAAAACACCTTATCTGAATAATTCCATCTCAGCCTCTAAATATAAAAAAATGGGATTTGATTTAATTAAATATAAAAATTCAGAACCCCAAAAAAAGTCGGGAAAAATATGTTGTCGGAAGAATCGGTTGGTGCGACCTTCGAAATTCCACAGGAGGTGTTGGAGGTTTTACCGTCTGATCCATTTCAACAGCTCGATGTAGCTCGCAAAATCACCTCCCTTGCTCTCTCCACTCGTGTCTCCGCCCTCGAATCGGAGTCCTTTGACCTCCGTCAACAGCTCGCCGACAGGGATGCCGTCATCGCTGACCTTCACTCTCAGATTGACTCCCTTGATTCTTCTCTGTCACAAAACTTTCATAAATTGTCCCTTGCTGATCAGGAAAAAGTGTGTATCTCTATCGTCTATGGAATTGTATTTCTGTTTAATTCATTGGATGTGTGTAATAATACGTTTAGCTTCTTGTTTTAGGACAATTTGTTGAGAGAGAATGCGTCGCTGTTGGAAACGGTTAATAAGCTCAAACGTGATGTTGCTAAGGTAATCTACCTAATTTGCTACTTATTTTGTGGTTTTGGGGCTTCGACAAAAATCAATTGCTACATATTTAAGATATCACAAGTCAATTACTATTAGGTATCAAAAAGAAAGTTAAGGTGCTAAAACTTTGCTAAATAAGAGAGTTGGTTACTATTTGGTTAACCCAATCCCAAAATTAAAGGACAGGAATAAATAAAATCTGATAATGCTGTAAATTTTAAATTGCTGAATTTGGAGCCGATGGATGAACCAAGTCGACTTATTAGGCTGTTTGTTATAACGTTCGTTTGCCTATCTAAACCTTTCCCTGGGCTGCTCTCAAGCTTTGGACGTATTGAAAGTAATGGCCTTTTGTAGTTGGTCCTCTTACTCATGTTCTTGTTGATTCATTATTCATATATTTATAGGCTAGTTGCTCGATCTGTACGAAATCATTTGTTGCCATTATTGCATTTGCTAGAGAATTTTGTGCTGGTCTGGCTCCTAGGATTTACCAAGTTTTGTTGAACTTGATTGATTGTTAGATTGAGAAAGCTATACTTTTCATTTCAGAAATTTCATTACAATTGCAATTGCCTCTCCAATTCAAGGTAGATATATTGTTTGCCTTGATAACGAGAATGCACATGATTGATTTGATTCTATAGGGCCCCTATATTGTACTTATAGCAAGCACATTTGCAAACCATCTTTTTGCAACTTTGGGAAGGTGGAATGGGTGGTAAATAACTTGTTTGGTTACTTGTTTGTATATGAGGCTAATGATCTATGACATTGTCACCTTTTTTTTTATTTGGTCGAAAAGGAAGTAATAGGTTTGTTAATCTTATTACTAATTTAAATACAACTGTTTTTTTTTCTATGGTTTTATCTTACATGCAAAGTCTTGCTAATTTGACTGGTAGAATAACGTAGAAGAATGCTTTCAAGACAATATAGTTGTTTATTACATCCAGGCTTATAACTTTTTGAATGGCATCATTCAAGATAATGCCAACATGCCCAAGCAGAAAATGTCATGTTGTGGTAATTGTGCTTTAACTTTATGTTAGAGTGACCCTTGCTCCTATCAGGTGGCAGGGCAGACGATCAGCAAAATAATCGTAACCATAAAAATTTGTTTCCAAATATATATGTAGAGATTATACTTTTGAAAATCTGTTGATTATACTATTTTTGAAAAATGTGTTAAAAAAAACTAAATAAACATGCATGTTAAGTCTCTTAGTATGAGTCAATTTGGGCGAGGGCTGCCCATTTCACCCATTGGGCTAAAATTGCCACCCCTTGGGTGCGCAGACCCCCCTGTGGATGATGAGTCCCTTGGGGGCTGACCGTAACATTTTGATAAATCCCACATCAATTGGTGGCAGGAGATGTTGGGTATTTAAGGACACCACCTTACCAAACATGAGGTCTTTTGGGTGGACAACGTCAGTGCCAAAAGAAAAATCGTTTGGGTGTATGTGGTAAGGGTGTTCTAACTTGATATTAGTGTGACCTTGTTCCTATTAAGTGGTAGGGCAAACCCACCGTGGGTGATTGTAACACGACTAGGAGATGCAGGGTATTTAAGGAGACATTTTGGGTGGACAAACAATATCTTGTTGGCGGTGGGGGTGTTATTTGTTACACATAAATTGGTAATATTAATAAGGGTTCACAATATTTCTTTATTTGAGATTCTAGATTTAAGATATTTGATAAATAGTTGAGCATATATATTTTTCTTAAACTATTTGTCAAGTCAAATATTAAGAATCAAGCGCCTGATTTTTGAGTTATTATTGTGATATTAAAGAGATTCTCTATATCAGGAATGCATAGAATTGTACATGAGCGAGCTATAAGATTTTGATGTACCACTAAAAACAAAGGATTACGTTGAAACTTCCAATTTTTTGAAGTTCTAACCTTCTCAGGCACTCGTATAAAAATCCATAGTCCCATATACAGGAGTTTAAACAGATCAGGAGTCTTTTATTCCTTACAAAATTTATGTGGTTGGACAGATAACAGAAACCAACATTTGGTTTGTTGGTGTCTTCTAGAGTCAGTAACTAAACCATGGACATACTTTTTTGCAGTTGGAGACCTTCAGAAAGACACTTATGATGTCACTTCAAGATGAAGAAGGAAGTTTGGTAAGTGAGCTTCTATAGCGGTTTGTATAGATAACTTTGTTTGGTAAGCTTGAAGAACTCGTTTGTTGTGAACAATAGTCTTAACATAATTTTGAAATCCAACAACATGAAAATGTATTTTTGAACATCACTTAAAGGTCCCAACCATTTTCAGTGCTAATTCGACCCCCTTTTGTTCATATATATTTTGCGAGATGACAGACAACAGGTCCTCCAGTTGTTGCAGCCAACGTCCAAAACCATTCAAGCGTATCATCTCAAACATTTTCGAGAGGTCATTTAATCTCTTTGTTTCATCTCAAAAATTTTATTCAGAAGACCGACTTTCATTTGACAAAAGGATGATCTTAATGTGTTCCAGAAGATGATGAAACTGTACCGCCTTCGAGTGCTTCATCCATCAAGAGCCACGCCTCCGACATAGGAAATTCATTTCATGATGAGCCTCAGAAGGATGGTGGGACACATTTATATTTCTGTAGCTGGTTATTGACAACTGCCGATGCTTTTGTCCAAGTTTGACTTTATGTTTTATCTTATCAGCCTCAAGACCTCGCATATCACCAAGCCTTTTGTTAGCATCCCAAACAAGCACACCTCGCTTTACGCCTCCTGGATCCCCACCAACTTTATCAGCGTCAGCATCCCCTACAAGGACGCCTAAGCCAGTTTCTCCAAGAAGACACTCAATTGCAGTTTCATCTGCAAGAGGCGCATTTGATGACAAATCTTCAGTCTTTTCATCCGCAAACTCAAGCCCATACAGTTCAATGTCTGGTATGGATGTCATATTTGTAGAAATCAGCACAGTGTGCTATCAATTTTCTAAATCCACATTGTTATGTAGTTAATGATTAATTTTGTGATTATTTCAGGACGGACACGAGTGGACGGTAAAGAATTTTTCAGACAAGTCAGGTGAAATATATGCTCAAGTTTTTTTTTAAATACCTTTGATAAGTGAGTTCATTATGTTACTATTGAATAGCGATTAAACTAGGCTTTTTATTGCAAATCAACCATCGTATTTGTGAAAATGGAGAAATAAAAACACTGCACTCGATAGAATGTGGGTGGGTGGATTTAAGGTGTCTTTATTTTGCATTCACGTTTCACCGTTTATCCAGAGTTGCTCATACTTCCAGAGCAGTATCTCCTTTTCTGCAAATTTTTTAGATGGTGGCTTGTTTCTTTGTTAGCAAGTAAAATCCAATTACATACAGAGGCCTTACAGTTATAATAAATTGAATACATGACGTGTAACTTTGTATGTTTATGGGATCACTTGCGTTGCAATTGAACCGAGTACAGTTCTTTAGCTGCACAGTTTTCTTCAGATAATTCTAAAACATTATTGAGGCAAATGTTCCGAGTCTCCTTGCTCTTTAGTTTTATAACTATCAGGAGACCAGCTTATTCTATTACCATTTATCCAAAAAATCTTCTTCATCCAGCATCTTCAAATTGCTAGCATGGCGCATGTGATTTCCATGAAAATCAGAAAATCACAATATTTATAAGATGTTATATTTTCTGATGATGAACAATAATACATACTTTAGTTTTTTGCTGTTCATACTGTCATCTTGGACTTGCATCTCATTTTCTGTTTGCTTCATCAGGAGCCGATTGTCATATGAGCAGTTTGCTGCGTTCTTAGCAAATGTGAAGGAGCTGAACTCTCAAAAGCAAACCAAGGAGGTATGTGTTCTTAACTCATTGTTACTCCGGCTTTGTGTTCTCATCGTCTCTAATTATTTGTGACCATTCTAGGATACATTACGAAAGGCAGATGAAATTTTTGGACCCGATAACAAGGACCTCTATGCTATTTTGGAGGGATTAATTACTCGTAACTTCCATTGAGCCAACACATTTATGTATTTATATTTGCATAGGAGATTATGCAAATATTGTTTGTTTTGTTGTAAATACAATCCTTATTGTATATTATTTATGATACATCCGATATGGTACTATGATTTATGTCACACTGTGTATACAATAATACACAAGATTAACGATGCATCAGATATCAAATATGCATGTGTCAACTGTGAGTACCATGTGTCTATGTTGTTTATATATGTAAACACCAATATCTATGAATAATAACTTCGATTTATTATGTAACGTATATACAATAAACTAAAAGTGTTATTATACGTTTTCTACAACCATCTCAAACTTTTTTAATAATGTAACCTCACAAATGAATTACTAGGAATTCAATTCCAGTTCCAACAGATTCCTACAAAATTTACAAACCAAGTACATCCGATTGTAGATTATCGATGGAAAATACGACTAAAAACGGACTGAAAACAGAATTAAAGAAGTTACAGGGATAAAAGTTCAAGTTAAGAGATAGTAGAGGGGTATCTTTTGCAATTTATTCAAACACACCCGTTGTTCGTCTTAGTCGCCACAGGCCCACAACAGCCCTGGAGCGAGTCTGAGCACCACCAATCCACCAATTAATCCCTCTCACCTTTATCGATTCCCTGTGAAACAAGGTGCTTAAACCCTATTTGATGAGAAATTGTATTGATTTTGATTATCGATTTTGTTTTCTTTCTACTCTTGATCTGATTTCTTCGCAAATGTATGTGTAAAATCTGGAAGGTAACGATGTTGATTTTGTTGTTCGATAGGGATTGACCGATTGAGATTTAGATTTAGATCCACCTTGGATGGCGACTTCGGTAGACGCTTCAGGTGAACCTATACCGACATCGGCGGTGCTAATGTCGGCTTCGAAACACATAGCGACCAGATGCAGAGGTGAAAATTTTGCTTTTCTTAAGTGCAAGAAAGACGACCCTAACCCCGAGAAGTGCCTCGAGAAAGGAAGACAAGTGACCCGCTGTGTTTTGTCCTTGTAAGTATACATCTTCTTATCCATCTATTTGACTGGCGATATTATACTTAGGAAATAGGGACTTAAATGCCATTGGGCTATGTCTTGGTCTCATATATCTATATGACTATATGCACAAACACATAAATGCGATGTTCTGAAGTTTCTCTAATTCTATGATGGTGTAAGTTGTTTTAAACTTGACTTGGGAATTGGTACAAAATTTCGTATGTTTTGCAAGAAGGGGGGGGGGGGGGGGGGTAATCTATGTATATCTTAGTGTGCAAAATCTTATTTGAGCTTAGCAGACAATGACAAAGTTTTACAAGCTGGTGAATCTGCTTCATGGATCATGAGTGGCAATGAATCTAGTAGCACCTAAGCCGATATGTAGCCAGTTTCCAGGTCATGTGATATGGTGCATTTGAAGTCAGTTATAATAATTGTATACATCCAGATTTCTTTTAGCCGAGCCAATCCATGTATTTCTTCAAGCCTGGTTATATATTGGAGCTTTATGCACGATCATTTAGGAGTTCAGCCATGGCACTAGTCCAACATGCAGTATTGTGAGTGTTTTTTTCATCACGTTCTAAGTGCTAATGTACTTTTCTTTATATTGTCATCAAGCATAACCCAACAATACCCTTTTTTAATAACCAGGGAAACCGTAGATTATTGCCATCATTATTTCCCTTTCTCCACTCTATATTTCAACAAGTTTTGAGCCTTCTTAGCACCTAGATCTTTGTGATCATTCAAATTGGCAACAGTGACTCAGTGAGTGCTTTTATTATCCACACAATCATTGTAGTTCCATATGAAAAATATCAAGTCTGAGCTTTTTGGTCTAGTTTTGATGGAATGATCGTCTATAGGTTCCTAGCAGTGAGCAGAACTGTATGTCTGTATGTAGGGCATCATATGAGTACTTGCTCAAATTGCTGTGGGAGATATGGAGTGTATGCCATCATTTATGTTGGATATGCGACTAGAATCCAACAAAGGGAAGTTTGGTAATTTCATTATGTAGGTGAAGCCAATAGGTGCTGTTATTTAAGGGCAGAAATATTGTAATCTGTAATTTGGTTCCCGATGTACGTCTTTTTCTTGTTTGGATTGGCAGCTCAGTTCGTGTACTTTTTATATGTCTAGTGTTTTAAGAACTTCTAGAATTCTTGTATCTGTTTCTTGAGCAGTTTTTGCCTTGATCTGTATATGTATTTGATCAGAATCAAACAATTTATATGTGCCCCTCAAAATGTCTCTGTCCAACAACATCTTCATTTCATTGTCCCGAAGTACGATAACAAACATTTTATAAGCACCAAAAGCAATTCCACATCAGCTACAGGAATGACATTTTGATATTGGTAATGGATCAGGGTTTCACAGGTTGACCCAAAATTTTATATTTGAACTCATAATCTCCTAAGTTTTTGGTGGTTATAGAATACTCTCATGGTGATTTCAGGTTGTTTGCCCATAAAATGTCTTCTCTTGTTTAGTTGTTTATGAAGTGCATTCAGCTGCTATTTCATGTCTTGATATTTGAAGGCCAGTTGGAATTGTCAGTGTCATCTTGGTAGTGGGCTAGTAGCATCATAATATTCGACACATTCTTGCTAATCTTTCGTATGCAGGCTTATCATAATTTGTCATCATATATTAGTTTCCTTTCACATTTCTCTCAAGTCCTAAACCATAAAAATAAAGTGGGCCTGCACGATCTTTATTCAAATTCTCCTCACATCTGGTTTGTTGAGTCAGATCTATTTGTAGAATTCATTCTGTATTGTCATTAATTTGTGGAATTCCGTATGGCGGGAGACAGAATGATTGAACAAACAAATAGAGACAAAAAATTGAGACAAATATATGGAATCGAGACATAATCTGAAGTTGATAGCATAGCCATATTAAAAGCATACTGAAATGTGAACTGCATGATTGCCTACTTGTGAGTTGTGCTCCTAATCTGGTGTAACTCCTTATTTACTTATCCCTAAGGTATGAGGATAATCTTTTTATTCTGTTAACTACACTTGTTCTGCATCTTTTGGCAATAGCAAATTATTTTTGTAACACGTTATAATTTCTTTACCAAAGTCTACTTTCATCCACTATCCCACAATTTGATATATGATAACATAATTTTGAAACTAGAAGTTGACAATGCTAATTCTGACTTGGGTGTTATTTATTTTTCAGAGGTTAAAAAAGTCTGGTTTCACTTCTGAAAGATAAGAGGTGGTGTGAAGTCTGAAATCAGAATCATTTAAGATTTTCTTTAATATGAAATATCTGAATCTGGAACCAGAGTCATTTATATGAAAATAAATTGACTATAAGTAAATCATTTAATTCAATATATAAAAGACAGTTTGATTAATAAATTGACCACGTAAAAAAGGCTTAGGATTAGAGGTTTAAAGAAGTTGGTTGATCTCTTTAAAAGAGAGAATGTTTTAGAGCTTTAAGATCTCAAAAAAAGTAACAATCTTAAAAGTTAAACTAGAAGGATCCGAGTTTAGACGTGGAGATATACAAAGTAAATGAGATTCTCCTGTTGTTAGCTAATTTTAGTTTGAAATAAGCGCACATCCAATTTCCCATTTGAGACATTTAAAATCACAGCCACATAGATTAAAACTGAAGTGATTGAGAGATCATTGACCAATGTAGATCTTTTTTCCCGAGGACTATTGAGTGTCTTGTGTTCTTTACTTCGTTCTAGCTTCATGCATTTCTTCGTTTTATTTCTCGTAACTTTCATATTTTCATCAAGTGATGCCAAATTGCTGTTGTTCTGTATCCTGAAAGTCTTACCTGTTCGCTTATGTGTGTCTGTCCTCCCTTATATACTTGTTAGCAGTTTAGATATGGTAGTCAATTGCTGGGGAATACATATCAAATGCTGGTCAATTATGTCAAGTGGATAAAAATGAAGTTTCACATTAATTATATTGGCAGGACGAGCAAGAAACTATTTTGGTGTTGTTTACTTTGAAATCTATGTTATATAAATTCTACCTTTTTAATAAACAATGATTTAAGAGGTTTGTAAACGTTTGAATATACTTTGATGAATTTCGACTTGCTTAACTTGTTCGACCCGCTTACTTTTTAGCTACATTTTCTTTCTTTTTTAATCCACTTGATCCGTTATCAATAAAATACAACCCAAATCACTCCATGTTCATATTAATGGATTGAGATCTTCACCTTTAAATTCTCTGTAGAAGATTATTAACCTAAATGAACAATTGTGTCAATCATGATGTACTTGCTAGTAAAGTCAGTACCATCATGTGACATGTTAACTTGTACCCATTTAAAAATTGATAACCATGTATAATTTAGTATGCACCTTGCTCTACCCTAATAAAACAAACAAGACCTGCCTAACAGAAGAGTTTAGGGGGCGTTTGGTACTGTGAAATGGAATGACATTTATAAGCTATTTTTGACTCTCTCCATGTTGATAAGGAAAGGAGAGACATTAAACTTATACTTCCTCTCAGTAACAATAAAGCTTGTAAACTTCATGTGATTCCATTTCATTCTATTCCACCATTCTTAAACACCCCCTTAAGAGAAGTAATCACTAAGTCAAGGTCATCTACCCTTAGATAAGGATGTTGTCAGTCGTTTTTTTTTTCTTTTTGCCCCCTGGGGTGTTAAAAAAAGGATGGAACAGCCTAGAAGGTTTCAAAATGCTTCAGGACTAGTATTGTCGTATTCTAAAGGGAATTTTTGTATCTTAACCTTCATGCTGCTTTAAATGGTCGTAGGAGCATGTAGTAATTAGTATAAGTCTACCCTAGAAGGCTCTTGGTCTAGAATGTTCGTATAGCATTCTTAGATCTCTGGATCCTCTTCTGGATCCAACAATGACAGACATAGGCAATAGTGCAAATCTGTGTGGGGCCCTAGTCGTTCTTGTTAGGAAACGGTGCACAAACACACACACACCAATGATAAAGTAATTGCAGAAAATAAGAACAAACTGGAATTTACGTTGTTCGGTCCAAAAATGACCAATGTAGTAACATCCACTACTGCACTAGCAAGACACTTGATTCGGATGAGGGTTACAATTACATAGGAATGATGATGTATATAACCGAATTTGAACAAGAAAAAACACTTTGTCATGTGACATGGCACATGGTTTGAACTTTGAAGGCAAAAGAATGTAGGCAAAGTATACAGAAAATAGTAGTTTGTTTTGTTACCTTTGTACATATATGCAATGCATACTCTCAATCAATCTGTTTGTGTGATTGTGCTCACCCATCAGAATTCAGAAGTGCAACTAGTCAAGTTAAATAGTTTGTAGGTTGGCTTTCAAATTTTAAATTTTGAAGTTAATAGTTTCACAAAATTTAGAAGTAATGAGTAGAAAACCCTAAGAAAAACTTGGTTCCCATGCAGGTTGAAAGATCTCCATCAAAAGTGCACAAAAGAGATGGATGCATATGCTGGCTGCATGTATTACAACACTGACGAATTTGAATTATGTCGCAAAGAGCAGAAGGAGTTCGAGAAAGCTTGCCCGTTAAATTGACGGGAAAGATTCTTATATTTCATACCGCTCATAATAATTATGGCCGTTTTGCCAAACGGGATACTTTATCGGGGTGTGTTTTTATGCAAACTCATGAGATGTTATTTGCAAGCCATGCTTTTCATATAAAGATCTGCAGTTTGACAAGTTTCAGCTGAGTTGATTTTTCTTATTTTGATTAATCTTGATCTGAGTGTGCGTACTGTAACCCTTGCATTATGATTTGGCTTAGACACAAAAATCTTATCAAATATATTACTTTGAAGTGGTACATCAATTACTTGGAAGATTATATAATAAACTAGGGGTGAGCTCGGTACCGGACCGAACCGAACCAGTACTGATCCCGAAAATACCGAAACCGAATTATTAGATTTGAAAGAACCGAATACCGAACCGTATAATTTTACATGGTGCCGGTTCGGTCCCGAATACCGAATCTTAGCTAATTTAAATACCGAATACCGAACCGAAAGTACCGAATACCGAATTTTAGCTAATTTAAAAACCGAATACCGAACCGAATATATTAATTCGGTACCGGTCGGTACCGGTACCGGTTCGGTACCGGTTCGGGTTCGGGAAATGGTACCCGTCGCTCACCCCTATAATAAACAATTAAATAATTTTATGGCCTAAAAGGAAATCAAGTATATGGTGCTAAACATCATTTTATTTATAAAGTAACACCAGGGACTCTACCTAATGTTCTTTAGTTAGTGTGGAATCAAGGGGACTAAATAATTAAATAGGAAGCTATCAACAAAAGGAAGGGCATTAAAAAAATTTAAATATATATTTTTCAGTATAAAGACATTATATAAGGTGACTTTCATGTGTTTGTTGAATTGATATACATATGTTTTTTTTTTTGTGAAATAATGTTTTATGTATATGTGATGTTGATATCTTCATCATTGGAAACTTTTGTGTTAATTGATCATCATGTAAAGTGAAAATGTGTTGGTGTTTTAGGTATATGTCATGTTTATAGGATATTATATAAAAAAGATAATACAAAATCAAAATGCCATAAAAGTTAATTTACCAAGCATTTACGACAATCAATTAATATTTGTATCTTATTCAGATTGTTCATAGGATAAATCAATAATTTAATATAAAATATAAAATTTGACAATAAAAACACTTTAGATTTTTTTAAAATAATATTGATTATCAATTCAAAAAGTAAAATTAAATTTCTTGATCAATTTACGGTCTAAAAAGTTGAATATCATCTTCTTTTTGGATAAAATGAAAATATCATAATCCTTTTTCATCCTAAAACATTTTAAAATATATTTATTATCAAATGATAATTTGTATGATATATTAGCTTAGTTTGGTGCCATGGTTTATTAAATAATTGTAATAATAAAGCAACGAGTGAGAGCAAAGCAAGTAAAGGATGCATTTGGTTCATAGATTTTGAAGAATGATGAAAAAGGAATGAACATTTCATTTCATTCGTACGACACGTTTGATTGTTAAATTCTATGGAATGATAACCATTTTTCAAACAAAAAATTCCCTCTCCTAAAGGAATGTGTTTTCCATGAGAGTTAAGAATGAACATTCCATTCCCATACATATATTTTATATTCATCTACTATATTGACCCGACTAAATCCAACCCCACATACCCTGTCTATATCTTATCCATCGCACCCTACCCTAACCCACCCTACTCTTACCCTACCCATCATACTAAACATATCACACTCTTCCCACCTTTATATCACACTCATCCTATTGTACCTCACCCCACATCCACAGGCCTACCACCAATTTATCCACTCATCAAATTTACACATCTCTTCTCACCTTTATGTTTCACCCATTATACATTACCTCATCCCACCCCATTCTACCCACATACACATACACATCCAACCCTATCCCACCCCACCTATCCACCTTATCTTACCATCAATCTACTTAATCACTAAACTTACCATACCATTTCCACTCTTATATACTAATCATATCATATCATGTCATATACTATCCCTACTCTAACTCGACTCCCTACCTTACCTTACCATTGGTCTATTTATTTATCAAACTTGTTATATCTCTTCTTACCCTTACATTACACACACATCCTATTTAATATCATTCTTTCATATCATATCACAACAACTACTTTTAACTCATCATACCTGATCTAACCTACCCATATCATATAACCCATCTTAACCCCATCACCATCACCAATCAAAAAAGGGCAAATGAATTGATTCTGAATTTCATTTTTTCATTACAGATTTTCATTCATTTAACACGAGATTTCATTCCGGAGTAAATTTTTTGCGAATCAAACTCGGTGTAATTATGGGTAAGGTGGAGGGTCAAGGGGAAAGCATGGATGGATAAGTTAGAGTAGGAGCAGGAGGAAGGAAGAAGCTGTTGTCAGTTGTCACACGTCACTCTCGTAAATATACATCGCCCCAGCCGTACCATTACCACCACACTTCAGCACTCATAATTGCACTCCACCCCTTTCATCCTTCCCAAACATTTTCTTGGGTTTTCCTCGGTACTTTTCTTGATTTCGTTTCCCTTTGTTTGGCCGCCCCCAAGTGGCCAATTTTAGTAAGTTCTCATCTCCCAATTTCTCACTCTTCTATTTATATGAATTCCTTTCGTCTTGTTCCTCATCTTGTGTTAGGATATTCAAATATTGTTCAATCGATCTCGTTAGGATTCTGAATTTCGATTCTCCTTCTTCGTCTTCCTTATTTTTTTTTATTGAAGATCTGGGAATTTTCATTTGTCATGATTTGATCCGCCAACTTGATCATATGGGATTTCAAAAGATGATGATTCAAACCTTTTCTACTTTTCTTGTTTGAAAAACTTGGACTTCGTTGGGCCATGCTTCACTTTGTTTGGAATTATTCTTTTATGCATTTCACTTGTTCTTTTTATATCAGATCCGTTGTCTGAATTCCTATAGACTGGGTTTTAATCAAAATTACAAAAGGATCTTGTACCACAATTCCAAATTAGGCAACCATTAGAGAAACGAAAGCAAATGAAAACAATTTAAAGTGCGGAGCTTGAAGTTGAATGCAAGGCATTGACCAAACGACTTTATTAATTTCAAGAGCTCATTGGTGCTTTCTCGCCATTTGATTTTATTGTTATTTCAGTTAAAATATGGGTACATATCTCAGCACTCCTAAAACAGACAAGTTCTCTGAAGATGGTGAGAATGGGAGGGTCAGATATGGTTTATCATCAATGCAAGGGTGGCGTGCAACAATGGAAGATTCTGTGAGTAGATAAGTATTAACAATTGTGCATATGTGGACTATGTTTTTATTATTGTAATTATGTGCATGTTCCCCTAGCTTTGTTTTCGAATTTATCTTTACAGTGAAGCCCAGTGTGCTATTTGAGATCTTATTTGCAAATAAGTTTGTATAAGAAGTCATGCATTCGAAGGCGTTTGTCTTCTTTACTTTAAACGAGTAAGAATGAAATAAAAAAAGAATACTAAATAGGAGACTGAGAAACATGTAAAGAATGTTAGTTACAAAAGAGCTTGTATCCATCCTTATATAATAAATTACGTTTTGGGGCTTTCAATACCGTAATTAAGAAAATTGTGAAGTAATTCAATTTAAAGTAAATTGTCAAGGGTCCAAAGTTGTATGTAAGATCACCAAGGAGAAGACTGAATAGAAAAGTTTTTCTAAGAAGTGATAGCATAAAATGTATTATTAATACATCTGACTATCTGAGACTCCGAGACTCCTCGTTCTGGACTTCATCGAATCAAATGAATTCTTTGGGCGTGTTTGGTAAGGAGCTTTTGGAAGCTTTTAGGAGCTTCAACTTTTGATTTTTGAAAGCCAAACCTAAAAGCTTTGTTTGGTTAATAAGAGCTTGAGCATTTGATTCGAAAATGAAAGCTCTCAAAAGCTCTTTTACGAGAAGCTACTTTTTCAAAAGTAGCTTAAGCTTTTGGCCAAACAAAATTACTTTTTTGCCCTTCTAATAATTATAAACAACAACTTTTAATTAATACTAATGTCTTTTTATGTCATTTGATACTAAAAGCTACAGATATAGATACTTTTACCAAACACATTTATAAAAATTAAAAGCTACAACTCCCAAAAGCTCCACCTACTAAAAGCTCCAGCTCACAGCTATAACTAGTCGTGCCAAACATACCCTTTACAGAGCTTCTATAGATTTTAACAAGTGGCACGAGGGTTTCGTGTGTCAAACAGTTGAATGGAATGAGGACTTCGAGCTGTCGTGCAGTTTCACAAACTGACAGAGCTCAAAAAAGATTGGGTCGTTTCTTATTTCAGAAGGCCGAGCAGATCAAGCTCAGAACTGGCTGGAGGTGCAATCCTTGGATGTTGCACAGATATAGTAGATTTGATTACTATTTTTCATGTTTCCGATGACTATGATCGTAAGTAAAAAGAATAATGTTTGTTTGTATTATCAAACCTCATTTGGTTGAGATGGTTACTTGAAGGCTACTTTTTGGTACTTGAGTCTCTTCTTTGGAGAACTTTTTCTAAAGTTCCTAATGGAATTGCATGTGATTGATTCTGCATATTTACATTAGAACTTGCTACTAGAAGTTTTATGTTGATGGAAGCTGAGGTGATCTTTTGATTTGAGCTATGATTGTCCGGCTTATTGGTTTTGTTCATTTAGCATGCAGCGCTTCCTGATTTGGACCCTTCTACCTCTTTCTTTGGTGTATATGATGGCCATGGAGGTATGTACTAAGGATCTCTTAATGCTTGTATCTAATGTGAATGTGTTAACATTTATATTTGAATGTTTATTTGATTTCCTATTTTTTTATTATTAGCAGTTTTTGAATGATTATTTGAATATTTGGATGAGTTTATTTTAGTTTTTGTTCTTATCATGTTCACTTCAGGTAAAGTTGTTGCAAAGTTTTGTGCCAAGTATCTTCATCAACAAGTGCTCAAGCATGAAGCATATTCCAGTGGGGATATTGAAACTTCTGTACAAAAGTCATTTATCAGGTTATATATTCTAAATACTTCAACTAGATCTATCTTTTGTTTCCTTTTCTTCATAATACTACTTATCATTGCTTTTCATGTTCTGTTAAATCTGTCGCAAATTATCATTTCATTTGTGTTACATCGGTTAAAGTACTAAGCGATAAAAACCTTTGACGAACAATCAACGATAATATTAGGGTGCATTTGGCTTGTGGAATGAAATTTAAAAAGAATTAAAATTTCCTTTTAGTGTGTTTGGAACTTCGAATTACAAAGGTAAGTAACTAAAATTCCATTATAATCCATTTGTTGAAGGAGTTCTTCATTCCTAGCTATTTGCAATAGAATTTAAATTCCAATATTTCACAGCCTACATCTCTATCTGGCATCAAACATCATACCCCACCCCACCACATGGAACACACTAAGAATTGTAGTTTAAATTCCAATTCTTTCGAATTTCATACGTGAGCCAAACACACACTTACTGTGTGAAAAATTATCGATGATAAAACCAGTTTTTGTGTTGCAGAATGGATGATATGATGCGTGGACAAAGAGGGTGGAGGGAATTATCTGTTTTGGGAGATAGAATAAACAAATTCACCGGGGTTATAGAGGGTCTGATATGGTCTCCAAGAGGAGGAGAAGGAAGTCATCAGGTGGATGACTGGGCTTTTGAGGAGGTACTATTGCATGGAACAAAAAAATATCTAAATAGTAATTTTTGGCTAAAAGCTAACGTGTTGATCTTGCATCATCTCTTATTTTTATATTGGGAACAAAACTGCATTAAATGACTTGAGGTGGTCATAGGAATTAGGAAAGAAAGGAAATTTTCAATAAACGTGGGAAGTATATAACGGTGTATCTGTAGGAGAAAAACAGTTTTCATCTTGGGAGACAATATATCGGTTTACTATAAGAGAGGAACAAAGATGGAAAACACTTTTGAATGGTTTCATTCATTAAATAAAGACAAGTTAAGGGAGACTACAAGAGTAATCGTCAACAAAAGTAGAAAAATACTTATAAAGTTGGAACAAATTTGAGTAGTAATAGGACACGCCGACACGGACCCAAGCATCATAAAGGAACTACTTAAATGGAGACATGGCCTATATACCGACTCTAGGATGCAAATGAACACATCGATGTTTGAAAAAATTAATACCAGTTGCAATATAGAGATGAGTAGATGACATGTGAGAAAATTCGGTAAGATATTGGAGGGATAAACTGATAAATGACATAACCAACAATGCTCATCAAATGTCGACAAAAGATGACCTGAGCAACAAAGGATCACAGTGCCTGAGATTCAAGTATGCAGAGGCCATAAGATTATTGTCCTTCAAGAACGATCTGCTTCGACAAAATATCTGGAACAAGACGATGATTCAGGAAAAAATGAGATTACATTTTAAACCATGTGACAAATAACAAAGTAAATGACAATTTAGATAGTCTCAACACAGAAGAAATGAGATAGAAAGAGTCAGACTAACGATGCCATAACTTACAACTCTAGGAATAGACACACATGCAGTTGGGATATGAGAAGAGGGTACATGGGTATAGAAATCATCAAAAAAAATGAGACTTACCTGTTGTGTCATGTGATTTGAAGCACCGAAATCAATTACCCATCTAGATATAGAATATAAAGATATTTAGTAGAGTTACATGTCACATCAAACCTAATAGTTGGTGTAGCAGGTTTCAAGAATTCTGCAAGGCAAATATACTCATCCGCAGAGATAGTGATAGTTTTTTTGCTGGTCAGTAGTCCCAAACAAGAATCAGAATCCAGAAAAACAGTCCAGGAATGGAATTGAGAACCGAATCTGAAACCCAGATCAGAAAATCAATAAAAATTGATGAATGCGAACGGAAAATTGATTTGATCTCGATGAACAGAAACACATAAAAGGGAATACGAACAGGAGATCAAAATCTGAAACGATTAACAGAACCAACTCTAAAAAATCTCACTGGACTGGTCTCAAGTGCCCTGGAAGGGAGGCAGCAACGGCAGGTCAATGTCTCAATGATGAAAGAAGAAGACGACAGCATAATATGCTATGACACGCTCTCATGTGCCGTGTGGTAGTGGCTGGTGGTGCATGGGCTCATGTGTTGGTTGAAAGACACCCATACTCTTGTGTACACAACTGGATGTCTGAGTCTGTCCACCTAGAATACATACAATGGGGGAGATATTCTACAAATTAAATCCCTAAGATCTCTTTAAGATTTCTCTAAATCAGTTCCTTGTTATAATCCGTGACAGAATTGTTGCTAGTCAGTGTTTGGTTGGAATGTTAGAATCTGGATTATCCAGAGACTAAATTGTGAAATATCTGATTTCAGTTGGCTATTTACAGTTGTAGACTGGGTCCTAATTTCTAGCTGTCTGTTTATTACTTGATTTCCTTTTTTATTTCAAAAACTTCCAAGTGTTCTCCTTTCTTTTAGGAGTCTTCTACTATTAAACATAATGCATCTTTTCAGATTTTCATTCCCCAAGAACATGATAGTATGAGAGAAGCCTCTGCACTGCTGACCATTTCTATTAGTAATGATCAAATAAAACATGGCTGGTGAATAAAGTTCTGAGCCAGCAGTCGACATCTCATGGAAATATGAAAAGTTATTATTTCTAAATATCTGAATATCTGATGCTAATATCAGTCTATTTGACTCGACATTCAAGGCTTTATAAAGGCAATGTTATATACATATGTATGACTCTAAGGACACCTAATGTGTTTAAGGTCTATTCTGATCCAGTCTTTTCTCATTAATAATCTTTCTAAATGGAACTTAAGAATGAGATTGTTATATGTTTGTTTTTCCTTTTATTTGTGAGTACACCTGTTTGCATGTAATTTAAGTCAGAGTCAACAAGGAAAAATATCAGGTATGTATAATTTTTTTAAGGAAAGGCTTGGGGAAACTGGCTGCTTTGAAATAATGCAATTTGATATATGAACAATGGATAGGTAATTGGATGTTGTCTTGCTCTGTGCAACAGTTTCTACTTGTTGTATGTTAACTTTAAACTCATCTAATATCAGACTTTCTTCTGTCATTAATATTAAATCTAATGTCCCTTAAATCCATATTCTAGTGTCTCTAATGTAAATTTAACCCAAATTTTGGCTTTGTATAGATATGAAATGTTTTATATACCTTTGATTCCTTGCAGGGGCCTCATTCTGATTTTACAGGGCCAACGTCTGGATGTACGGCATGTGTTGCAATAATGAGGAACAATCAACTCATTGTCGCTAATGCTGGTGATTCTCGTTGCGTAATTTCCAGGAAGGGTGAGGTATATCAGTTTAATACTTTGTTTCTCTCTTGTTTCTAATATAAATAGTTATTATATTGACATGTATACATAATATCATTTTGCATGCCTTTTGTTGATATTTCCAATTTTTCCATCATGCTCCAGCCTGTACTCCTAAATGGGTTAAATATGAATTACTAATAATCTTAGCTCTTTGGTCCAGAGACCGGTAACCGATGTAAGGACCTGCAAGTGGATTTAACAATTAACACAACAAAATGGCCTAAATAGATAAATTGCCTTGTATGTTCTAAGAATTTGGATGAAAATAAATGGTTTCATATATTGCAGGCATACAATCTTTCTCGAGATCACAAGCCCGGTCTTGAAATTGAGAGGGAGAGGATACTAAAAGCAGGTGGATTTATTCACGCAGGACGAGTTAATGGCAGTCTGAATCTTACAAGAGCTATAGGTATCATCTTGTTATTCATTTTTATTAAAATTTTAATTTTTATCTTTTTGGTCCCTTGCATCTGTTGGATGAAAGGAACATAATTAAAACAAAATTTTGAATACTGTTCCTACAAGCTCCAATATGAGTTGTGGCTCATTTTCTGCAGGTGACATGGAATTTAAGCAGAACAAGTTTTTGTCTGCTGAAAAGCAGATAGTAACTGCTAATCCTGATGTCAACACTGTAAGTCCCTTGTACCTTTTCTTCCAAATATAATTTACTAGTTGGCGAAAAAAATTCTGGATCATGTCAAATGTCTAATGAATCTATCGGGTGATTAACAATTATATTTTAGTTAGTGGTTTCATCTTATGTGGTCAACTCCCTGGCTGCTTGGGATATTTGTTCTCTTCTTTTTTTTCTTTCAAGTTGTTGGTATTAGCAATATAATTTATGTGTCGATCCATGAGTATCAATTGAAGTTAATAGAGTAATTGCAATAATACATTGCTCCCTTGCTTTAGTTTTTATTTAATGGTTGTATGCATTCATTTTTCTTAAAATTTCTATATTTTGCTTAGGTTGAGTTATGCGATGACGATGATTTTCTTGTGCTGGCCTGTGATGGTATCTGGTGAGCTGTCTTTCCATTCTCCGATGCTTTAATCATGTAATCTTAGGAGGTTCAAGATCATCATGTTTCTATTTTCGTCTCGGTATCTAATCAATATTTTTGTTTACTCTCATATGTTCAGGGATTGCATGTCAAGCCAACAATTAGTGGATTTCATTCATGAACAATTGAAGTCGGTAAGTGTGAGGTTAGGTGTTTGATGATTTTAGAGAAGAAATGCCCTCATAATGGTTTGTTGGATATATTTGCATAATAAACCGGATCAACCATATTGCTAAATCATTAAGATAAACCATAAAAGAACCCATACCTGAATCCATTGATATCGTCTTCTTTATGCGGAAACCTGACGATGAATGATCAAGGTTGTGAGAGTCCTCCTCACCAAAGCCTTAATGTTCTAGACCGAACAACAGATCTCTGATAGATGGAAATTAGGGATCTTAGGGTTGCTTTAGGATATTGGGGACCCTCACTGTATATAGAATGAGAATTAGGGTTACCATCAAACCCTAAAGCCCAATAATATTAGTTTATTAATTAATAGCCCAATAAGTCTATTAAAGATAAAACCCAATAATTTAAACATATAAGTCCATCCAAATAGAAATTCTAACATGGTTCTCTTATCACTGTAACTCATAAACTTGCAGGAAAATAAGCTGTCAACAATATGTGAGAGAGTCTTCAATAAATGTTTGGCACCATCAACGTCTACAGGTGAGGGATGCGACAACATGACCATGATATTGGTGCAGTTCAAGAAGCCGATCCAGCCATGTACGTCTGCAGAAGCGGATTCCAATGCTGCAGGACAAGTAGAAGATAAACTAAAAACTGCTGCCGATGAATCAAGCGAAGTCTAGGTTCAGACAAATCAATCTTAGTGCTCTCAGTGTGCGTGTACACATGTATATTGTTGGTAGAAGTCCTGTTGCCATAAAAGCATTTTGACATGTAGTTGTCTTTCACCAATTTTTAAAAATTATGTTTTAACTTCAAATGTAAAGGAAATGTTGTTTTGTTTTTGTGTTGGTAACGATGATTTGATTGAGAACTGATGGTGTTGTGTTGGTTGCTATCGTGATCTTTTGATGCGAGTCTTGTACTTCTGAATTCTAATGGCCTTATATATATGTCTTTGAATTTTCAGCAAGTTTTGTGAATTCAAATAATAGGTATATTGTTTCTAAAAGACGTAATTTTCGCCCTTGATTTGGTTTTTAGTCTTGAAAGTTTAACTTTCTATATTAAAACGTTAATAAAATATATGAATTATATATTATCTACACCAAAGGGCCTTTGGCCTAGCGGTAAGAGGGTGGAGATATGAGGTCACGGGTCCGACTCCCGTCGGAGACAAGTTTGAAATTTAGGTGGTGAATGTAAGTCTTGTAATGAAAGAGTAGTTTAGGAGTAGGATAATTTGCGGTTCAAAAAAAAAATATTATCTACACCAAACATTACAAATGCATAAAAGAGTTTAGAATTTTTTAGTTTAAAACTTACATAAATTATATGGGTTAATAATACTAAACACCCATAATTTTTTTTATTTTCATGATTAAAAACTCCTACTTTTTTTAATTATAAGTCCTTGAATTATTTTTGTATTATCTAAAAATATAGATCTAATTCATATGACTGGTTACCAAAAATATAACATTAATATTTCACCCAATTATGCATTGGAATAAACTCACCATCTTTTTTTGTTTTAGTTATTAAGTCCAATCTTCTCGTTTTAATGGTTGTATTTTACCAGCTAATATGGTAACCAATAAAATAATATATACTTTCGAATAAAACAAAAATAGTTTAAGGATTTAAACAATTAAAAAATTAGAAACTTGAACACGAAAATAATAAAAGTCGATAAAAAATTTCAATATCAACCCAAAATATATTGATTATAAATATGTAATTATATTTATTCTGAGCAATGTATATTAATAATTTAAAAAAAAAACAAATATAAAAAAATTTTAATCATAAAAAATAATAGTAGTATGTTATAAATTAAACAAATCAAATCTTTTTAATTATACATAAAAAGACCTGGTCACGTTCTACATGAAAAAGGTAATCAGGTCACAAAAAATAAAAAACAAATATATTTGTTTATGGTAGAACTTATACATCAATTTAAACCTACTCCTAAATTACACATTTTGTTAATGATAATTGATGATTACTCGAACTTCCAACCTTAGAAATCCCGTTAACAACTGGTATTGTTGGTTAGAATCCCTTTAGCAAGAGGGTGTTTGGTTTCGTGTTACGAACGATATTATTAGCTTATTATATTACAATAACGCAAATAATTGTTTTAAAATGTTTGTATTGCATACGCTAATAAGTGATTATTTGCGTTTAGAGTTAATTTTACCACTTTTTCATAAGTTAAAAAATGTAGTTTATTTGCCTAATAAGTGATTATTTGGTCATTTTACAAGTTAAAACACAAAATTCAAATACTTTAAAAACTGCTTATTTAATAATTATGATAGCAAATAACAAAAGCTAAACCAAACACTAAATTTTCAGCAGTACTTTTTGTTATAACTATTATCTGATTATTAGTTTTTAAAACGCTACAACACTTTTTCAAACGTAAATACAAACACCCTCTAAATAAAAAAAATATTTAGGGGGTGTTTGGTTTGCATGTTTTTTCTCTGGGATTTGTATTCTGTCAAAATATTTGCATTATGCAGCATTTTCATTTGACAGGAATTTGTCAAAGAATATACATTATCTTTTAAGGAAAACTTGTTAATCTGAATAATGCAAGATAACTGAGATTTGAATCCTAATGGAAAGACTGAGTCTTTTAAATAACAAAGAAGAAAGTGATTTAAGAAATCCTGTGATCTTAAATTCCTATTAAAATATACGAACCAAACATAAGATTTTAAATGCAAATACAAGGGAATCACATTCGTCCACACATGTAAATATATGAAACTTTGAAGATGACAAAATTAATGGGTAAATTGATAATTTTAAATTTAATAGATATTTTCAGTGACCCACTCCTAAAAATGGTGCTTTTGTAATTAATCCAAATTAAAAAAATAGTTAAATAACCCTAGTCCGGTAACTACCCACAAAGCCCCTGTCCGTCTTCTCGACGGCGACATATTGCAGGTTCAAGTGCGAAAAACGAAAGAAAGAAGATGGAGGCAGAAGCAGGAGCAGGAGCAGTAGTAGTTCCTGAATCGGTGACTGAAGCAGTGAGTAGAACTTCAAACAACTTTGAAGAATTCCGAGCTCATTTCATCGATTTCTTGCCTCTTTGCGACGCTCATACTCTTTCACAATTAGACCCTCTTCAGCGTGCTCAATCTCTGCTCTTGTTCGCCAAAGCCACCACCACACTCTTCGCATGTATTCCTCTTTCTCTTTCTCTTTTCACCTACACAATTTACCATGTATAACCTTTTATTTTCACATTCTGTGTTTTACAGTGAAGCTGCGTTGCAATGGTGTTGACCCAGATGACCATCCTGTCAGATCGGAACTTGTAGCATTTCTTTTCTCTAAATTCACCTTCTTGTGTACTAATTATTATTAACTAGTGCCACTGAGTTTGGCTTTTCCTTTGTCATTTTTGATTAATTATTAAGTTGGTAATGGTAGGAGAGATTGAAGTTGTATCAAGAGAAGCTGGATAGATGCATTAATTTGAGCAAAGGTAAGTTTTCTTTCCAATAATTGATTTGAGTTTCAAAGTTTCCAGTCAGTCACTAGAAATGAAATGATGAAACTTTTTGGATCATACATAGTCCTTTGAAAATGGAATCCAACTTTTATGCCTTCTTAGGGAGTGTTGAGATGCTAGTTAAATTTATATATTAGATTTATATAATTTGATTAACTTGCTGTATGAGAATGAGATAGTGTTTGGACATGCTGCATCTAGACACTCTATTCAAACAGCTGATTATAAGTAGAACTAGGTTATTACTACTTGAAGTTGCACATCCAAACAGCCGCTTGCTTCAGATATCTTTGCTTGTGCTAACTATAAGAATTATCTACGAAACAATGGTTTTAAGTATTGTTATGTCAAATGACTACTTGCAGCCCCCCTGCGACCATCAGCTACTTTAAACTACCAGGCAGCCACCCGTTTCATCGAGCATTCATTGCCTGACCTTACCCCTGGTAAGTAGCCTGTACTATTCTTAAATTGTAGCGTGTCTCTTTTTTAATGGTTTTACCATAATATTTTTTTGTTAAATGACAATAATTTCACAGAGCAAAAGAAGAACATGAGGGATATTAGTAGACGAGAGGGGGTAAATCCGGTGCATTCAGAGGGTAATGTTAGTAAGAGGAGGAAGTATCTTTCGTCGGCAAAAACTTCTGTAAAAACTGCTGCGCAGGAGTTTCTCGAGAAAGCCACTCGTGAGCTTCTTGGTGATGATAAAAGTTCTTTCAAGGGACCTCTAAAGCCTCAAGATTCAGACGAAGATGACATGTCTGACAGTTGATACTTAGGTATATTTGATGTTCAAATACTTTTATTTTTGTTTTCCTATTTCTTACTCTTTGTTTTCATTGTCAATTAGGGTTTTGTATATTCAGACATTGTATTCAAGTAGATTCTCATTTATCTGATACCATGATATGTGTTTTTTTTTTTAACAACAGATGTTAGTGGTTAGTTGTTAGCACCATTGTTAGACACCTTGAGGGTGAGGACCAAACCTCACATCTCCAGCTAAGGAGAAACGCCCTTGGCAAGACTCGAACCCGAGACTTCAACCAAGGGGAACCCCTCCCACCTTTGGTGGTTGCCAGTTTGCCACTTGATCTAAGTCAAGTGGTTATGATATGTGCTTTTCATCCATCCATATTTTAGTTAACTAATTGCAAGATGCTTTTAATATATATAATAGATGACTCATTAAACTTACGTCATTCAGTTGTTACGATAGACCATTAATCACCATTATCAATTTTTTTATTTATTTAAAAGATTTCATTCATTAGGCATGAGGCCATTGGGAAAGTGCTGTTTTACTTTTCTAAAATATTGTACTAATTCCTACTGTCTGCGGTTTTAGTTTCTTATTTTTGATATGATGTTAATCTATTCTCCAGTTTACTTACTTTTTCCCACTTTGTCCAACCGTGTTTTTTTCTCATTCGTGTCTCAATGGTAGGTCGGTTGCACATGTGTATTTCTATTAGAATTTCTTAAACAATGTTGATTTTGAGAATACCCGTTTTGCTTGCAGTTGTGATTATTTTAAAACTTTGCATAATGACATCCCGCGTTCCCTATCAAGTTTCATAAACAACTTCAACTCGTATGAATTGGGTTTCCATGGACCGCTTAATTAGTGAATCCTTTATTTCTGAAGACCAATGAAATTGTAAAAAAAAAAGGTATTTTTTTCCTGCAAACTTTGAAGCACATACTGATGCTATTGGTTTTGGCCTTATGGGTGATTATATATTTGATTATTTGTCCAATGTCCTGTAGTTGCAATTTGAATGTATTAGAAGGAGCATTAATTTTGCTTCCCAGTGGATTTTCAAAGATGCGTTTGCATACTTGTAAATTCTCCCTCTAGAATCAAGGAAACTAACCAACCATTGTGCTATATACCTTATTGTTCTTTTGATTTTCTGGGCAAAGTTTCTCTTCATCCTTGACTCCTTGTGGTTGGCAAATTGGTCATAAATGTGAGTTTTCGTCTGGAGAGTAAGACCAGTGGGCAAAAAGATTACTTTCCCCCCTTCTTATGATGCTTTCCATGGTCATTTTTTCTTTATTTTCTGATACCATCCATCTGTTCTTTACTTATTTATGCAGGATGCCATGGCTGGTCTTTGCAGTACATATGATGCACCCTTTTTTGTTTTTTAGGTTTGACTTTTAAGTAGGAGGAACAAAGTTATTAGTGTTTTAGGTTGTGATTGATCTGGTTCTTGTTGCACAACTGGTGATGATTTGATCATGTTTTAGGTGAAAATTATCGTATGTTTGTGCTTTTTGTTAGCAGTATTGTTATGGGTACTCTCGGGTTGGCCTCGTATCAGTTGTAACCTGGACGTGTAAATCTATCTAATCCAACCACTTTGCCACATAAAAACACTGGTTACAATGGCTAGAAAGACTGGGCCTACTTTTCTCAATTATGAAGAAAAATGACAATATTTGCAGAGGTGACAACTTCTAACACATTTAGCCAACTGACTTTTCATTGTTGCCTTCAACAATTCCAAATTGGTACTGTTTCGTTTTAGCTTTTCACAGGTTGGACAAAAAACCAAAAGCTGAACATCACTTTTGTTGCCAAACAAGTTAATTTTTTTCATCTTGGTTTAGTGAAATATGTACAATGGAAACCAGTTTTTCAGTTTTTAAAATCTCGGTTTACTAATTATAACCGGGTTCTAATGTCTAAATTTCACAAAACAAAAAAAAAAAAACTTGAGGACTTTTATGAAAAAATAGAGATGATTACTAAAATAGCCAAAAATCACACCCCATTATCAAGTTTTAGCCAAATAATATCAATCTAACCAAAATAGCCACACTTTACGTTACCACATTTACGTGATAGCCATCAGTTACGTGACCTGTACCTTTTATTAATATTTTAATGCATTATGTTACAAAAGGTGTTTGGTAACCATGAAATGACAAGTCACCTACTTTTATTGAGAATGAACAACATTTAAATTTGGTAACGTAAAGTACCACTGCTTTACGTTACCAATTAACTTTTCTAACGTAATGTATTAAAATATTATTAAAAAGTACAGATCACGTAAATGATGGCTATCACGTAAATGTGGTAACGTAAAGTGTGACTATTTTGGTTAGATTGATATTATTTGGCTAAAACTTGATAATGAGGTGTGATTTTTAGCTATTTTAGTAATTTTCCTAAAAAAATAGTATCAAGAGACGAAACGCAAAAAACGTAAAAACATGTTGTTTTTGTTAATAATAAACCCTGAATATTAATAAAAACATTGATGGAATAAAATGTAAATCAAATTGTTAACAAAATAAATATTTGTTATCCATATTTACGGAAAACTGTTTATTTCTTTAAAAAATTATCACTTTTAACATCCCATCTGGCCTCATAAATACCTAAAACCTCGAGCAAAATTATCATTAATTTCTCCCTAGCCACTAATATCAATTTTCAAGTACCAACTATGTAATTTAATAACCAAAACCATTATCGTGAGAAGAAAAAAGTCATAACGGGATATACAACAATTCAAAACTAGAAGAGATAACGAGAAAAAATCAAGAGCTTAAAAACTGAGAACATGATGATATTAAAAAAATTGAACACTTTGTCGCTAGTTTAGGTTTAATTCAAGTTATGGATTTCACGATATAGACCCTAGCCTTTTTACTGGCTATTTTCTCCAATAAAATCATCTATAATAATTTTTGGATTTCAATCATTTTCAATACAAATCATACAACATGATTTTAGTTTTTACCATGAATTTTAAAACACATAGGTAACTCAAAACAATTATAACAAGAAAAACCCTTTCGAATCACACATGAGATGCAAGGAAATCACCAAACAAAGAAAAATAATTCATACATTAATTTTTCTTGATTATTCGTTGAAATGAATTGAATTGTTTTTTCATCTATGTTTGTAACATAGCTTCTTAAAAATATTATTTTTTTAAAAAATATAGTTTATAGTTGAATTTATTATTAAAAGGATTACTTAAAATAACATTCAAAATTAACTTGAATTTTAATATGGCTTAATACAAATTTACAATTGTATGTTATCTATGATTACTTACCTTATTAATTTTTATATGCATACCGTTAAATATCATTGAATTTAACTAAATGTTGTTGTGAAACACTTGTATAAATATTAATAATTATATATATATATATATATATATATATATATATATATATATATATATATATATATATATATATATATAGGTGGGTTCAATGGAGAACCTATATGCATCGAAGAACCACAATGCATTGCAAGAAAATCGTAATGCATTACGCGGGATGTCGATACATCACCTGGAAGTAATGATGCATCACGAGGGATTTTGATGCATTTGTGGTGGTGCATGAAGGTTTTTCAATGTTCTTCGATGCATGACGAATCTCCATTGAACCCATATCAGAGTGGAGTCCTGAAATCTCATACTAAACGTATATGTTCATTACGGTAAAATATTATATTTCACGTAAAAATACAATATACATATGTTTAAAAGTGCATTATTTTTATCTAATTCATATAATTTGAAGTTCATTACGATAAAAATTTTATATTTCATGCAAAAATATAATATACACATGTTTAAAGGTGCATTATCAGTTACTATGTGCATATTGTTTAAATATTGTACATTTACATGAAATAAAATTTTTTATCGTAACGAACTTCAAATGATGTAAACTTGTCGATCGTAATGCAAGTTTGAACATGTGTATATTGCATTTTTTCATGAAATAAAACATTTTTATTGTAAAGAACATGTACATTTAATATGAGATTTCAGGATACCACTCTAATATGAGACCATGAAACTCAACCATAGATACATATACATATACAGATACATACATATATACATACATATCCAATCAAAGTCGGTGCAATAAGATATCTGAATCCATTATCGCATTTTCAAGTTTAATATCGATATATTGTTTAATCTGTGAACTCATAAATCTTAATGATCCGTTAAAATTATGTATAGGTGCCATGTGTAATTCGGTATCGCCACATGTAAACTCCAAGCATACTAAATTGGACCACACACTATTATTAAATTAAATAATCACTAATTAAATCCATGTAGTAGGTTTCGAAGATGGATATTATAAATTTCTTGTTGGTTTATAAATGTTTACGTACAAAAATTATATGACAGATTATTCACTTGTGGGTGCGGTGGGTATGCTGTCAAACCTTTGTTCTATACACACACAAACAAAATAATGTTGCCCATGTTCGTACATACTATAGATTACCATAATTCAAATTTCAGAATTGACATTGTTTTTGGTCTATACGACTTTTACATGATGGGTGGTATTCAAACATTCTCTATTAAAACATACCAGTGAGAAACTAAGTTTGAAAGAACGACTATGAAATTATCCATTAAATCGATATAGAATATCGAGAAGTTGAGAGAATCTATTCTAATAGATGAAACAAATTAACCAAATGTAGGATGTTAAAAAAGTATATGGTCCAAATAGACGATAAGAAAAAGCCAAATGGAGACTCGACCGATAACAACTATATTTGATTTAATCGTTGTTGATCTATGTAGAAAACTAGTTATTGATTTGATTGTCAAATAATTTATTTTTTAATATACGAAACAACATCATCTTTTAATTTTATATTTAAATTTTTAAACCCTAAGCCAATTTGGTGTCGTATCGATTCTAAACGAAAATCACACCATTTCTAAACAAGTTTTATATTTCGTCGAATTGTGAACTACAGAACAAAAAGTTGATTGTTATTTTTAGTAGTTTTATAAAAAAAATAGAGAAAACGACATAATATGTTTCGTATTACTGTTTTTCCCAGGGCTGCTGAAACTTGAAAGTAGTTTATATATATATATATATATATATATATATATATATATATATATAAAACCTTGTTGCAAAGTGAAAAAACGCATATGCAAATGCATTTGGGGCGATTGGCAAATAGTCTTAAGAGAGAGAGAAGAAGTGCAGATCAAGTCTCTGTCTGGACACATCTTCCCCACAACCAACTCACCATTGAAAACAAGTCATCAGTAAGTAAGTTCACAATCCCTCTTTTAGATCTTCAATCTCAAAAGCAACAAATTTAAAGCTTCTTGTTTTATTCCCCACATCAAACCCCTTTTGTTTTTCTTCATCTTTGACCGCTCCTATATCTTGTGTAATCTTTATACCTCTCAATCATTGCTGCCCCTGCTTTTTTGGGCACAAAAGCTAGGGTTCTTCAATACCCATTATCCCCTTTCATTTATTGCTCCTCAAAATTACACTCTGTCCGTCTTTGCTATTATTATTCTTCAGCTCTTCTTTCACCAAATCATTGGATTGTATTTGATTCGTTTTGTTTCCAGGGTGTGTACGAAAGGAACTAGCTCGGAATGTCATGAGAAATGAGGGTTAGGGTTTTTAAAGTTTCGGATAGATGGGCTGTGTCTTTGGAAGAGAGAGTTCGTCTTCTGGGCCACCAAGTTCTGAAATTGTAGTAGACAAGAGGAGAGAAAAAGATAGGGATTCGAATCTTCAGTCTGGGAGGAGAGAGAGAGCTTCAGCACCAAACCCTGATAGCACCAACAATGGCGGCGGTGTCGGCGGGGAAGCACAAAATGGGGTGACTCAGAATGGGGAAAAAGATGGGGGTGGAAGACCTAGAGGTGAGAGAAGGCGCTCAAAGCCTAATCCTAGACTCAGTAATCCTCCCAAGAACATCCATGGTGAACAGGTTGCTGCTGGATGGCCAGCTTGGCTATCTGCTGTTGCCGGAGAGGCCATCAACGGGTGGATCCCTAGAAGGGCTGATACCTTTGAGAAAATTGACAAGGCAAGTAAAACATATTGATTTTCATCCCAAATCTTGTACTATTGTTAGGGCAATTGCTTGGTATCATAAACTGCAGAAACATACAGTAAGAACTAAGAAGGGTGTGGTGTTTGGGCGAGTGTTATTAAACTGTTTATTTGATTAGTTGACTCGATTATTCGAGTAGTGATTTCAAGTAAAAGATAATCAATTCTTAGGGGTGTTTGGATGTGCACCTTTCACACTGATTACATGAGAATTGCATTTTCAAGTCACGGATGATCAAGTTTTAGTGTTTGATTAAACTAGTTTTGATTTTTATTATTTGAGGCTCCAATGATTAATTTAGGACCAATTGCAATAAAATTGATTCTCATTTTACATCGTTCAATTTATTAGTTCTTTAAATAATAAGAATTTGTCAAGCTTTCACACACCAATTGTCTTATTGCCACAATTTCAAATGGAAGCACGCCCAAACACCATCTTCTAACTTCCGTTTTGTTACAACCATTTATCGAATTCTATTTGTTTAATACTCACTTTCAAAAAGAACATCCGAACACCCACTAAATATAATTAATGATGGTTTGTTGGTTGTCATGGTTGTTTGGCATATGTCATTTCTGATTTCTTTTACATATGAGGTTGCCATGCTAGATTTGTGAAGAAAAAAACTAGATATGTGATGTTTATCCTCCTGGTTATTGTTATTTACTTTTGTGATGTTTATCCTATTGATTACTGTTACTTGTAAAAGTTCATGTTTGTTGATTATGCTATATGTATTGTAATGTTGTGATTAGATTGGACAAGGCACATACAGTAATGTGTACAAAGCTAAGGATACTATGACAGGAAAAATAGTCGCATTGAAGAAGGTTCGGTTTGACAATTTGGAGCCTGAGAGTGTGAAATTTATGGCTAGAGAGATTTTGATATTACGCCGTTTAGATCATCCCAATGTTGTAAAGTTGGAAGGTTTGGTTACATCGAGAATGTCTTGTAGTTTGTATCTTGTTTTTGAGTACATGGAGCATGATTTGGCTGGACTTGCTGCTAGTCCTACAATCAAGTTTACAGAGCCTCAGGTTAGATTCTGATATTTATCTCAAAATCATAAAATTGTCGTCCTCCTTTCTTCGTGGTAACGATCTGTGAATTTTTTAGGTCAAGTGTTACATGCATCAACTTTTGTCTGGGCTTGAACATTGTCACAATCGCCATGTGTTGCATCGGGATATCAAGGGGTCAAATCTTCTTCTTGATAATGGTGGGAGTCTAAAGATTGCCGATTTTGGTCTTGCGTCCTTCTTTGACCCAAATCACAAGCAGCCAATGACTAGTCGGGTAGTTACATTATGGTATAGACCACCAGAGCTTCTTCTTGGGGCCACTGATTATGGGGTAGGCGTTGACCTTTGGAGTGCAGGTTGCATTTTAGCCGAGTTGTTGGCTGGGAAGCCTATCATGCCTGGACGCACTGAGGTAATGGGTTTGCAAAGATTTTATAATCTTGTATTTTTGTGAGTCATATGTTTGCGAACACTCATACTCTGATTTAATTTTTTCACGAGAGCAATCACTAGTTGCTTCTTAAGTTTAGGGTATTATGCTCATGTTTCTAAAACAATTTAGAGGTATTATAGCCATCATCTCCCAAACTATTTTTATAAGTTAAGTGAGTCAAGTGACTATATGTGTAAGAAAAAAGTGTAGTAATAATATAGGTGGAATATTGAAATAGAATGTTTCTATTCTATGACCTTTAGATGTAATTTTTTCTTTAAAAAATACATCTATTTGGGACTAGTTGAAAATGTGGACTTTTAGCATCTTGTTATACAAGTGAATATTCATTTTCTTGGGTAAAGTGATTAGTTTTTTTCTTTTTGGGTCTCACATAGGTAGAGCAGCTTCACAAGATCTTCAAGTTATGTGGTTCCCCATCTGAAGAATATTGGAAAAAGTCAAAGCTGCCACATGCGACAATATTTAAGCCCCAACAGTCATACAAAAGATGCATAGCGGAGACGTTCAAAAATTTCCCACCTTCATCATTGCCTCTAATTGATACCCTCCTTGCGATTGATCCAGCCGAACGTCAAACTGCAACGGCTGCTTTGAGTAGTGAAGTGAGCATCCATATCCAATTGTCATTCAGTCTTATCCTGTTGCTTTTCTTTACGTTGCAAACATATGTTCTATTTCCACTGGTTTCCGTGTGTATACTTGGTATATTAACTTTTAACGTCCTTTCCATTTCTCCTAATTTTCTTATCCATATATGTTAGGGTTTTAATTTGTTGGTCACGTTTTAGTTTGTCAGAATGATATCATTATAAAATCATTGCTCCTATTTAATTAAATGAGATGAAAGGTCTGTCATATCTTATTCCATAATACTTGAAGGTTTGTTACTCGTACATGATTTTGATTGATAAAGGCACTCCTCGAGAACATGTTAATTAGACTATGCCATGTGTTTTTTTGGCAGTTCTTTACAACAAAACCTTATGCTTGTGATCCTTCAAGCCTTCCCAAATATCCACCAAGCAAGGAAATGGATGCTAAATTACGTGATGAAGAAGCTAGAAGGTAGGCAATGTGGTTTTCCACCAGAAATGAAAATACATTCATCAAATACACAAAAAGCAAATAATCCATTAGTTACGCCTCAGCAAGGTTGTTAATTCAAATGTCTTAATTTTTTTTTCCAGATTGAGAGCTGCTGGTAAAACCAATGCTGATGGAGTGAAAAAGACTCGCACACGTGAAAGACCTGCAAGGGCTATGCCTGCTCCAGAAGCCAATGCTGAGCTCCAAGTAAACATTGATGTACGGCAAGATAAGCTTACTTTTTGAGTTAAATTCTATACAGTAGGCTTCTTAGCTGCAAATTGAATATACACTCGTCATCGGTCTTAAGGTTTATGCTTAACCAATTGTTTGGATGTCCCCCATGTTTTGGAAAATACATAGATCGCCCCTTAAAGATGTAACCTGGACTCTGACTCTCTGAGGCCATGCCAGGTCATCAAAAGAGGGGGTAAAAGGCTATAGTTAGATTGACAGATCTTTTTGGATATACTATTTGCCGTAGTTACCATTTTACTCATCTTCAACAATCACACCCACCCACAACTAGACAACGTTGTTACCAGTAACTGAAAAAAAAATGAGGCTTAAACAGTATAAATCTGTATCTTTAATAAAAGAGGAAATATTTAAAGGGGAAGATGAGGAACACGCCAAAACTTAAAACCATGAAGGCATGTAAGTCTGAATGCCAAAGTCAATGTAGTTCTTAACTTATTCCCTTTTGAGTTTAAACACACTTGTGGGATTTTATCAGTTAGTATTGACATAAAATATCACTTATATTGGGTCAACAGGAAGTTGTTCTTGAGAGGGACCAACCACTTGAGGAAGGAAATTTTAGGGTTAATCACACAATGCACACACACGATCAGTCAGAAATAAACGACACAATAATTTACGTGGTTCGGTCTAAACTAACCTACGTCCACGGGGCAACTAGGGTTTATTTCAGTGATAATCAATCAAGTACAATGCATATCAATATATAGATTGCTATTAGGCCTAATCTATTGTCTAATCATCAATATGGGACAAAATAGATGCTTGCCAAATAAATGCGAAGTCCCAATGTGGGACGAAGCCTACAACTCAACAATCTTTCACTTAGAGGCTTCTAAACACGAACAATTGCGCTCCACAAGTTAACCTTCTGTAATTCTGTATATGCCCAAACTGATCTATTAAGCTCATATCTCCCCTAGTTGCCACCAGCCTTGTCATCACTATTCCTGAAGCCAACTGAAGCCCTACACTACACATCTTCAGTTTATCCAGTGTTACCGATTTGGTAAACATATCAGTTGGATTCTTTACACCGAGATATTCTTCATTTCTATAGATCCTTCACCAATCAATCCTTTGATAAAATGATACCTCATCCCGATGTGCTTCGTCTTACCATGATAGGCTGGATTTTTCGCAAGCTTAATTGCACTCTCGTTGTCATAATGCAGTGGATACTCGATTACTCAGTCAGCTTTTTGTCTAAATCTTTTAAGAAATTATTTAACCAAACAAGCTTTTTACTGGCTTCAGCAGTTGCTATGTATTCAGCTTTTGATGTTAATAGAGCTACACTCTTCTAATTTGGACATCCAACTAACTGATGTTCCTCCCACTGTGGAATTGTAACCCGAAGTGCTTTTCAACGTATCGTTACATCCACCCGGATCTGCATCAGTATATCCCTTGAGAACCAAGTCTTTACCCTTGAAACATAGTGCCATCTTTGAAGTGCCCTTCAGATATCTCAGTACCCATTAGACTGCTTCCCAATGCTCTCTCCTCGAATTAGACATGGAACGACTAACAACTCCAACGGCATGAGTTATGTCTGGTCTAGTGCTCACCATAGCATACATGAGAATACCCACAACGGATGCATAAGGAACTTTAGCCATCTCTGCTTTCTCTTCTTTCGTCCTTGGAGACTGATCTTTGGTAAGCTTGAAGTGACTTCCCAAAGACTTGCTTCTTGACTTAGTCTTCTCATCACATTCATATTGAACCACCTGAGGAAGGAAATAATAGTTCATAGGAAGGAAATAATAGTTCATATCAATGTAATATAGTCTGGCTTTTTTCTTCTTGGACATGTGTGTACCTACCTACCTTATTGTTATAACAATAGATTGTCAAATAAGACATAAGATTGCACAACTCATCAAATAGTCCATTCATAGTTGTTAAGATTTTGATTTATCTTACAATTTAAGAGAATACTTAAATATTGTAATACCCTTCATCGTCACTCGTTGGATGTGAATCTTCTCTTTAATTCTTGCGTGTTACTCCACTACATGAGGCATTTGCTGGCATTATCTATATTGATTTATATGACTTCTGCAATAGGTATGCTTTTGGTGCTAGAATAGGTTGGGAAGGGGCAATTGGAGTCTTTTTACTACATGAGGCATTTGCTGGCATGATCTATATTGATTTTGGTGATTCTTTTTGCAAGATGTATGCTTTTTGGTGCTAGTAGGTTGGGAAGGGGCAATTGGAGTCTTTTTACTGCTATCATTACTGTTACACAAACACATATGTGCTTGCATGTTTAACTTATTTTTCGTATATATCATCTCTGAAGCTGTGTTACCCTTGCAGAGGCGGCGCTTGATTACACATGCAAATGCAAAGAGCAAAAGTGAGAAGTTTCCTCCGCCGCACCAGGACGGCACGCTGGGTTACCCGTTGGGTTCTTCACATCACATGGATCCGACATTCGATCCTCCTGATGTCCCGTTCAGTTCAAATTTTTCGTATGCAAAACCACCTATACAGACTTGGTCAGGGCCATTGGCAGAGCCTGCTCCTGCAGGTCGTCCACGAAGAAAGAAACACAGTGATTCTTCATCAAAGAAGAACTAGGCTTGTGTTCGGTCAAAACCACTCGATACTGAAGTCTACAAATATTGCTGGACCAACATTATGTCGGGAAACCCTTTTACTTGTAGAATGCAGAGGTTAAGTATTTTGTTCTTTGCGTTTCTTGTTCGATTTTTACTTTATGGGATGGTGAGAAGCTCCTTTTGAGTACTGTAAATGTTTGTCTTTTTCGCCCTTGTGTTGAAAAACTTTGGTTAGATCAGTGAACTTGAAATAAACATACAGCTATTGAACAAATACTTGGACATTCGATTATATTAATTGCAATGTATCATTCCCAAGCTAATCTCGACCTATTAACATTCTATCGGTTCATAAGATTCTCGTTGTTTGTAATCTTCAACGGGCTACACCCACCTCCTCCATGTTGGCAGACCCAATCAGCAGACATTACATTAGCAGTAGAAGGGAATCGGAAAGTCTTGCTTCGACCACTAGAATCTTTCTTTGAATTTTAGTGGACTGTATAGTAGAGGTCCAAGGATCAAATTCTGCAATGTTTCTTAACTATAAGTTACGCAATTTACCTTCTTTGTGTTGGTCATTGGACCAGTCGGTTAGGGGCTACATAGGGCGGGTTACCCCTTTAGCTAACTTTTATATGGCAAATTACATGTTAGCTAATTTTAATCAAGTTATATATAATAACATAAATCATCAAATAATAACATTGGCATCTTGTATTATATTTGATAATAATGTGAAGGTGAAATTTCTTGACGAATCAAACCATTGGCATTTTGTATTATGTTTGCCTATGGAACCACCGAATGTATGATGCAAATTTTTTTTTTTTTTTTTTTTGCCTAATTAAACTGTTTCTATACGATAAATTACATCCATTGCTTTAGCATGTTGATCAAGAGTGATGCTTTGGCAAGCCTTCCATCTCTGTAATAACTCGGTCAGAGGCTGTTTTAGTTTCTTCATGGATTCATTACCCACCAGTTTTTGTGGGTTTGCAATGTTGTATCTCAAGTTGGTGATCAACATGTAGACAAGAATAATGAATGTACAACCACAATCAATTCTATATAGGCAGTTTGCAGGAATACAATTTTAAGATTCATGACTCTTATGCAGCTTCTTGCAGTTTTCGGTTCTTTCCAGGTACAAATACAGCATTTACACCCAAATCATCCGAATCCATTTCCATTTGGGTTAGGCTCCTAACAAATGCAGAAAACAAAGGGAAGTTTTCTGGCGAAAAGAACTCTGCGCCCATTCTCTGGTAAAGAAACATATGGATTCCATTCGTTCCCACAAAATTTTTCTTTATTTGTTCAAAGCTCTTAGGATTGCCTGCAATGTGCAAGTTTTGACCACAAACCTCAATGCCATGGCTTCTACAAGCTTCTCTTATGTCTGCAAGTAGTAGCTCGGGGCTTGAACAGGACTCGTATGGTTGCTGTTCGTCCAAGAGATCCATTCCTGGCAAGATCATTCTGGATGAGTTATTGGAAAAAATCTTTGCGATTTCTTCATACCCATCTCTGTTGACCGTGTTATAGAACCCTGCAGTTAGCTCTGCAGGATGAGACCGGCTTCTGTAGCATGAGTGAATAAGAGGTAGTTTGCCCGATACCATGACTGGAGTCTCGCTAAAAGCGGAGGCGGCTAATGATAGCATACGGTCTGCATGAGATACAAGTTGGGTTGAATACCACGATAGAAAGAAATCACCATAGGGAGTCTCCCACGACCCTCCTTCTTTAAAGAACGTGTTAATGATTGGCTGCTGGTCATAAGTTGGGGCATCATGTGGACCAGAAAGTCCCCATCGAGGGTTCCCCATATGTTCGGCATGTTGCTTTAAATCACTCATCATGTTTTTGTCATAACACTGAAACTCCCCTCCTCCATAACCAACACTACTTTTGTTGTGATTCTGGCGAGACGGATACTGAAGCTCACCATCTGGCCCCATACCAATTGTTACTCCCTGCAAAATTAATCAATTAGCAACTTCTTTTTTCAATTCTTGATCAATGGTCATTTTCAGAGTCGAAATTTACAGAAACAAACTCATTCCATTATCCCAATTATCACAGGTATAAAAGAACAGAACTTGTTTAACTCCTTACAGTGATTGTAGAACCCAAAAATGGATAAAAACACGTCTTGAAGCTCCGAATGAATCCTTCGTAGACTTGCATTGCAGTTTTGCCATAAAAAACCGGAAGATCATCAACACCAAAAGATAAACAGTCTTTATACCGCTTCCCTGAACGATCACTAAAGAAGATGTCAGGTTGAGATTCACCGATTTCAGAAACCCAGTTAGGGAGGTGAATGTTTTCTTCTTGGGAGGCATGAAAGCAGAGGGAAACATGAAGCTTAAGACCCGCTTCTTGAATCATGTGTACAAGAGTAAGGTAGCCTGACCATTCATATTTCCCCATGGATTCCTTCTCTGCAACTCCCCACCAAATTGGGAGTTCTACTCCTTCAACTCCTAATAATTTTAAAGCCCTAATTCCGGCCGATATTGCTCTTGAATTGTATATTGTATTGCAATCAGACACTGAATTCATCGGCAATCCAACATATAACTTCACACCATCTTCCTGCACATTCAACAGGTACATCAAAAAATGTTGATAAAACTTTTACAAGTAATTAAGATCAACAACTACTTACATAATTATGAATGGTGATATCCTGAGAAGCTTCAGCTTCAGTGGACACATGAGGTTGAGAATGAGCAGTAACCCAAAGAGGAAGACTACGGTGTCTGATTATACGTCCAAAACCGATCTGCGAATTGATAGACAATGAACGGAACATCATCAGATTATTGTCATCACTATTATTGCTCAATTGAGAAAATTTTCTTCTGCTCCCGGGAAACTTGGCCGGAGAACTTCCGATCAACGACATTTCCATGTTGGTAAGGAAATGATAAGCTGTGTTAGCTAGAAATTTTTGCAAAGTAGTGAAATATTCTGAATGAAATTTGGAAGAGAGATGAATTTGGATAATGATTTGATTGGGGGAGATATATATATAGAGGCCAAATTGCTGCTCCACGTGTCAAGATCTTAAGAAGCAAAATTTTTGAGCCGCATATTCCTGACGTTGATGTAAATGGGGTAAAACTCCTTTATACAAATCTAAAAAAGGAATAATAAAAAATAATTAAATATTGCATTCTATGTAGGAATTAATTTCCACGTAGGAAATATGTGGACCAATAGGGTGAATATTGCATGGTGGTTGCTGAGGTTGAATGACGTGGAATCCCGGGTAGTGGTCAATAGAAACGTGAGCCAACCATTAATTTTCGGATCCTTGGCGGAGTTACAAAAATACAAAATTATTATTTCTGTTCGTTCACTATTGACCATATAAAAAATCCTAATGATGGAATAAATAAATGGAATGCATATTCTAATAAATAATGATAGTCGTGTATTGGTATTATTATATCTATTTTATAAAAAAATAAGTAAATGATGAAATCAATTACAACTGTCACGTGTTGTTTATCTAAGGAGGCTTTGGTTCGCAAAATTTACACATTATGAACGTTTACGTTGAAGTAAAAAAGTAGCGGTTAAAACCAAAAACAAGTGGTTGGGGTTCAAGTCTTATTTGATATAAAAGATGATAATGTAATTAAGATAATATGCGGTATCGTAGGTTGTTTTTGAATAAATAAGGAGGACTTGAAAATATGAGGATTTAAAAGTAAAAAGGTAGGGTTTTTTGTTAGTGAAAATGCAAATGAGATTTTAATTATTACTTGAAATTTTTTTACCACACTTTGAATTGGGCATTATGAATGTTGGTAATGCATGATGAAGAGTTGTATGGATCTCAGATTTAGAATTCGTTATTTAATTTTTGTGAATAAAAACTCTAATGATCATTATGTGTAATGTTTGTATTAACATATATTGATTACTCACAATAGAATTAAAAATTATTAAAGTAATACAATTGTAATAAAACTTTCGTAATCGATAATAAACTGTTAATAAAACTGCTAGGTTGTTAAAACTGATAATATAGACTGAAATTAAAATCCTAAATAACAATTAAAATAATACATTTGCACAAAAATAAGTTAATAAATAATCAATATCCAATATAATTATAAATTATAAAATTTTAAATTTGCGCTTGGCAGTTTATACTATAATTTGTTTTTAAATTATTTTAAAAAAAATTTAAATAGGTCAATCATGTAATCTTTGGTTGACTCTAACTAGATCCAATAATTTTCGTATCAACCCATTTTCAAGCTGTTCGCGTTTGAGTGTTAGGTTTGTATAACTTTTTTCATGTCGTTTTTTGGGTTGTGTCGAAAACGAAGCACCCTTAGTTTCAACTGTCATTCCATTTTCTTTATGTATACGTGTGTGTGTATATATATCTAGGGGTGGGTTCAATGGAAAACCACTATGCACGTGAAAACCATGGAAACCTACGCAAACCGTCCGATTTGGTGCATTTAATGAAAAACGCGGTGGCATGATCGTAAATAAGGTGATGCATCACGCGGGAAATTTGATGCATACGCGGGATCTTGATGCATCACGCAGGGAATTTGATGCATTTGTAGTGGTGCAGTGCGGTTTTCACAAGTTTTCAGGTGCATTGTGGTTTTCCATTGAACCTCCCTATATATATATATATATATATATATATATATATATATATATATATATATATATATATATATATATATATATATATATATAAAGTTTAAAAGAGAGCCTATCGAAACCAAATGCATCCGATGGTAACCATTTAATTTTTTTTTAATTTCTTTTTTACTTATGTTTAAATTAATGGTGGTGATCGAATGATATAATTTTTTTTGTCATTAATACTACTATATAACTATATCTTGCATAACATACAAACATATGAAAATCTTAGGCGGCGTTTGGTTCGCAGTATGGATGAGCTCGGTTTTGGAACTAGCCCGAACTCGAATTACCCGAAAACTGAAAATGTACAAATCAAGAACTGAGAACCAGCCTTATATGAAGCATCTGATACAATTCCAGTTATTTCCCGATTTTTATAAACAGAACTCGATGGAATCGAAAACCGAATTGCAGGAATTATAGAAACCTAAAACCGGCCTGAAAATGAAACGGTCTGGTTCGGTTCCAGTCCGATTTCAGTTTGGTTCTGGTAAAACAGGTATTTTGCTCATCCCTAGTGTGCAGAATGTTTATGCTACAAATGAAATCTGTCAAAGAAATGAAAGTTTGGAGGAATGAAATCTGTCTGAATCCAAATATTATAGTTCGTTTGGTTGGTAGGAAATGATGAAATTCAGATTAAATTCCTTTACTGTTTTCTGTCTGGTTGATAAATTTGTCAAAATGAATTTTTTCTTAAACTTAACAACAATAACAGACATATGTCTTATCCAAGATGTTGAGTTTGCCAACGAGAGAAGATGGAGATCGAGATGGAATAGGGGACGAGAGCAGAGTCGAGTAAATCTTTGGCTGGCGATCTCACGAACCCTAGCTATCGACGAGAGCTTTTGATGATGACACCTTTGGTCGGAGAGAGCACCTTTGGCCAGCGAAGGATGAAGAAGAAAAGAGCGTCTTCTTTTTAGCTGCTAGGGTTGAATGTGTTTGTATTGAAAAGAGGAGAATGTTTTGGAATGAAAAATAAATTTCTACTCATTTACCATGGAACCCACATTTCTTAAAAAAGTAAGAATATTTTTTAAAAATGGAATCATCATTTAATTTCATTCCTTTAGAGTTTTGACTAACAAACAACATATCAGAATTGAAAATTCACTCATTTTTTGTCAAATTCCGTAAACCAAACGTTCTCTTATTGTTATGGATGATAAAAGATAAGTGCGGATAAATAAGTTGGAAAATGTACAAAATACTCTTCCAAAAGAATGGGGAAGTAAGTAGTGGTTGGCTGCGTTGCTATTGACCATTGGCTTTTTGGGCAAGAAATGCATCCACGTCATCCAACCTCTGCAACCACCATCCAAAGTTCGCCTCCTTCAATTGGTCCATAGTTATTCTGACGTGGATAATTCATTATAATTCTGCTTTTTTGTAATATAATAATGTAACTAAGAAAGCTTCAATTTCTTATCGGGTTATATATCAGGAAAAAGTTATTCATTACTGTAAATAATTAATATTTGATTGTTTTAAACAATAAAAATGTATAAAGCTGATTACCTTAAATTTAAAAAAAAAGTTTAATATTTTTATTGCAAATAAAATTAATTACCTTAAATTATATTTAAAAAATCTTATTTTTTATTTTATTGTAAACAAACTTAATTACTTTTAACGATAAAAAAGCGTAAAGTTTATCTCAAATTTTCTTAATAGAACATTTCTTCCTTTTGATCGAAAATAAATTCAATGATTGTTTTATTACTACATTATAGACGGTAACAATTAGGTATATAATATTTTCATAACATTACATTATGACATGATGATGTAAATATATTTAATATTATGTTCATTGTAGTTGTTTATATGATTTTTTTATTATTATTTTTTTTTTTGTGATGATACATCTTGTGTAATAATTATATTTTTTATGTCATACATTTATTTTAATAAATTATGTAAATTTCAAAATACATATAGTTGACAAAATCCCCATCCCTTGATTCTCCCTTAGGATGCAAACTAACTTTCTGCTAGGGATGGATCAGAGTAGAGATAGAGTTTAAAAGTTGGATTAGGGACGAGACTTGAAGTTCTAAATATTCCATTTCAGTTGTCATATCTAGTAAAATGGATAAAATATTAACATGACCGTCGTCAACTTACTTTTCGTTATCTTATTTTATGAAAGCATACAAAAATAAGTAGTGTGGTCCAAAAACATACCATTTGTTCTTTTTAAAACATTTATTTAACAAATTTACTTATTTGCTTGCTAGAAATCACGATTAATTAAGATGATTTTAACTTTGTTTTATCCATATAATACATGTACTTTAGTTTTCTATTCTAATATAATTCAATTCTACATGAAGCTCGGTTTTTAATATAAAGAGCCTGGTTTTTCAACCACACTCTATGTAGCAATGGATCAAATTGTAATAAAAAAAATCTAATATACATGTATTATATGGATATAAGAAAAAAAATACATATACTATATCGATACATTTTAAAAGTACGTTGATATTGGGCGAACTTAAACTTTTATTGTACTTGTAGTTTTGCAGATAATCCTTGTGCATCCGTATATACTGCACTTTAGAAAAACCTGTCACCCCCATCTCAGATGTGATTATCGGGTCTTCCTAGAAATTAAAATTGCAACTGAAAGCATTATACTTCAGAAATTGAACTAAATTTACATTTTGCATCTTCACAGGAGGCCAAAAGTGTGATTTTTCATGACCTAAAACAATACAAGAGAATGTCATCTTCCTTTTCAGTTATACATCATTATATAATGACAAACCCTAGTTTGAATCGGTTCCGTTGACATCCTAGTTATGGATCTTCATTTCCGCAGTTTAGCATGTGAAGCTAAAATCACATGGAACTAAGAAACATGCTTCAAATGTTTAGAAATATAATACCAAAATAATCACCTCGGCTACCAAAAATTCCTTTGTGGCTGTACAACAGGAAAGGTCTGCTCCATCGTCCTAGCGCCTGTCTACAAAAACATAAAACCACAACTCTAAATAATCTGAATAACAGTAACGAACCAAATGAAGCTACACAAAAATTAGCCAAGGTACCTTAATTTTCATCAAATGGATAAGGATTTGGAAGATTATCGCTTGCTACATTACCCGCCATTCTTTGAGGTCCTAGGGCATTATTCACATGAAACTGATTTGAAAAGTTCACAGGCAGGAGTATTCTGGATTCATCTGAAATTGCTTCTGAACTTTTGGCAGGAATCGGATCAGTATTTTCCATCACACATGCCACATGCTGACCTAGCTGTTTTGAGCAAAATATTCAGCTATCTAGCACTAGTGCACAACTAGGACAATTATTGAGATAAAATAGTTGTGTAGAGAAAGATAAATCATGACTATATATTCAGTACAAAGAAATCAGTAAGATGTACAGATTCAAGTACCTTTAACATAATCCATAAGCACAAAGTTCATCCGAAATTTATTATTGTGTGATTGAATCCTCATGGGAAAC
The DNA here is from genome assembly GCA_020465985.1 of Centrapalus pauciflorus. Taxonomy (NCBI): domain Eukaryota; kingdom Viridiplantae; phylum Streptophyta; class Magnoliopsida; order Asterales; family Asteraceae; genus Centrapalus; species Centrapalus pauciflorus. The sequence continues at coordinate 379,881 of JAANYP010004970.1, read as the reverse complement.
ATAACAAAACAACAGGCCTTTTTCTTACAGAGAAATGCCCCTAATGCGAATATCTCATACACTCGATTTATAAAAGGATAACATGAACATGTAGAATAGTATACTTTACAATGGCAAAGGATTGTTTGCGACGTACCTTATCATGCTGATCATCAAATTTTTCATGATGAAAATAACTGAGAGTCGGTGTCTGTGTCAGCATCTTATAGCTGTCTGAAAATTGCATATTGCTTAAGCCATGATCATGTTGTGTAGATGAGGATCTATAGTACATGTGGCTTATTGCAGATCTTAGACGATGAACTCTTTGAGAATAATAAATCTTGGTTGCAAGTGGAGCTGGATTCTTCAACGTTCCTGTTCCGCCATCAGCATTATCACAACAAAACTAATTCAACAAATTAAACAGTCATTATGTGTGTGCACATATTTCAAAACTTTTTTCTCAAAACGATATCTTTATTTTCAAAGGTTAAGAAAAAAGGATAAATTACCTTTGGTTTGTAAATAGTGGTCATCAGGTTTCCCAGGTGTCTGATGACCGGTGACAGTATCAAAAGTCTTTAGGTTTCTTGCTTTTGATTCGTTCAGGAACTCTCTGCCTGAACATTGACCAACACTGAATAGTGTATACAATAACTTTACATAAATTTGTTTAGTAATAACTTCAGATAAATTTGTTAAGTATCAGAAACTAAGTGGTTGTTACATATAACGTAACTTAATACACAATTTGATGAGTGTGCCTATGCTCTATTGTAAGTTTGTAACAATCTAAATTCTAAAGTACATTGCTTCTGGAAAGAATGGGGCTCAAGAAACATGAATGTATTATGCAAGTAATATGAAAATATATGGATTAGATGAACAAAGATGATATATAATCCTTAAGAACACAAAACTCAACAAGTGACCTGAGTCAAAAATTATGTGCAATTAGAAGTTCATTTTATCTTAGTACATCACATTGAGCACGACCTGAAGCAACGTGTGAGATCAAAAAGATGGGCACCAAAGGCCAATACAACAGAAAAAAGAGCAAGAATCTGACAAATGAGCAGAAGTGGAACAAAGAAGATACCTTTCGCCTGATTGGAAAACGTAGCTGCCTTTAGGGTTCGTTCATCCAGATGACCATTTGAAGTAGTAGTTTTAGCAACTGTCAACCTTTCAGGCGTACCCACTGGTGCAAATTGTGCTTACCTTGAAGTTAAGCTCAACAAAGATGTCTAACAACAAAACCTCATAGTCCCAGTACATTTAAAATAAAGCTTGAAGGATCCAACTTTCAGAAACACAAGAAATAAACGAAGCAGTATATTGTAGACCTAATGTCCATGGGGGTGTTTGGATGTGTGTTTTGAGAGCGATTGTGTGATATTGGATATTCAAAATCAGATAATTATCTGTCAACGAAACGTGCCTTAGGAGATAATGTTTGGACAAGATTGTGCTGTTTGAAGTTGTGATAATCAGGTAATAGTTGTTTGAGTGTTTAGCATTTTTTATTATGCAAGAAACTAATTGATAAAATGACCAAAAAACACTGTTACAAAGTGAAATGTTGTTGAAGTATATAAATTTAAAATACGAGAATCTATTTTCAATCAAATATAATAATATTTTTTACATATTATTTACCAATAAATCTGCAAAAATAATGCCATCTATAAAGTGAAAGAGAGGTAATATAATGAGGTGTATAAATTAGGGTTAAAAGTCATTAAAGTAGTGTTAAAAATATGAGTAATACAGTGACCTTTGTTTTCCTTTGGACAATCAGTTTTGTCACAACTGCTCCTAAATGAATTATCATAAAAATCTAACTAAATTTCCCATAAATAATTAGCTGATCAGAACAACTTGAAAGTCGAAAGCACAATAATCAGATAATCATGTAGAAAATCCATATCCAAACCAACCCCCCCCCCCCCCCAAGCAAGTAATTTATGCGCCCACATCACTTGCATTAGAATGGAATACAAGCCAAATCGCATTTGATTTGGACCCCTTAAAAGTAATTAGCAGCAATAAAGTGTGCATCAGCTTAATTTTATCTTCAAGATAATTATTATAAGGATACTAGAAATACTAATTTGAATCTTCTTTCTCTCCTTCCTTGGAGGTTTCTTTTGCCCAGCAACAACATCACGCACTGTTGTATTGTCAACTAGAGAACTTAATGACTTGCACATCTCTGTAAATATGGAAGACAAATAAACAGTTGTTACAAGTATGTATGCAAAGAGAAGCCTGATGATTATCAACAAATAGCTTACAAACGAACAGACCAAACTGCAAGTCGTCAGTGATTATAAATAAGTACTAGCAATAAACCAACCATAATCATCAAATGAAGTAGTAACTTAAGTTAAATTTCATTTTGAATTTCCATCTATCATTTATTGTCATTCCCACAGTACAACCATACTGAGACCAAGAATGGCCATAAAGAACTAGAAGGATAACGTAACCTGCATGCATTGCATATTGGCTAGCCTTCACAGGTTTCTTGCATGAATTGCAGCAAACCTGCAAGTTTCGAGTTTGAGCAAAACATGAGAAAAATACTAAAATAATTCTCAAAAGGAGCATAAAAGCAAAACAGAACTTGTGTTAATCTCACCAAGATTAAAGGATCCATCATAGGCCTCAAACCAAATACATGCATATCTGCATCGGTAATCATATACATGACACAGAAGTGAGGATACAAACATATAGAAGTTTAACATAATATCCGAAGAAGAATAATAGAATGACTCAGCATATTGTATACCATTTAGTAAAATGAGGGTAATATTAACTGCACACCAGATTACTCTTTTTGTTTAGGGTTCTTCCTCGTAATAACCAATTAAATAATTCCCTAATAGTTTGCATGTTATTAGAGAATAAAAGACCTTCATAGTCATATCCCTAATGCCTTCTTAAATTTGCTCCCAACAGCAGACAACTGCTTTATAAACATCTGCTGGCAGTGGTAGGATCACCTCAGTAGTCAGCACTGTAGGTGTCAATGCTCAGGCAACCATAAACAGGGACGCACCTATTCAGGCCAGCACATTGTCATACCCTCTGTTGACTGATCTTTTTTCATAGCATCACCATGAATCCTGCCTCATAATGAGGATGTTCTATTTCAAACCACCTCTCTGTAGACCAGTTCTGGTTATTACCAGTGCGTTCCTCACCTGTTCATCTCATCAACGAAGTATTTCCCATGTCTGTGTGTATAAGATCTGATGAATTGTGTGACACTTCAGGATCAATGTTGAAACTTTAGAAAGTTAAGGGAAATATGAAAGTTTTCTGAAAGTTCAAACGCTGGATTGCAATTTCATAAACCACACGGTCTATTTTGCAATCTCAGATACACAACTTTCAGAAACTTCAGTGACTGCTATGAACTTTCCAAAAGTACAGGGACCATTTTGTAAACTTCAACTTTTTCCCAAACTATAACAAAGTCAGGAAATGTTGTGCTAAGGGGAAGTTTTTCTAAGGTTTAAAAGTTTTGTTGCCAAGTTTTTCATATCATCTAATTTCACAGGGATCTTCAGTATATAGTTATTTCAATACTTCATAATCATGAACTTACTGCAATTCTTGTAGATGTGAAAGCACACTTGCAAATCTATATCCATTAGAAGTGGCAACCAACCTTTCCACTTTGGTGTTTTTATTCAACAAAAAAGCATGGATTCGTGTTTATTGTCTAAAATAACTTTTTTGTAGATTACAGAAAAGAATATTTATATCCAAGATATATACCTTTATACCACAATGTGATGTATCAATAGGATTGGGTAGAATGCTAAATTCGGATGTGCCTGTGCTGGCCCTGTTGATTCATCACAGTATCCTTCACCGACCTTTTTAACAGACATGATTCTCATAACAAACAATAAACAGAACGCACACTTCTGTTTCAGATGGTAAAATCCCTCTTATGTCTTGTTTGCATTTGCTCCTCTGTTTCACATCTGACCCCCAAAAAAAAGATCGGGTATATGTCTTGTTCATAACACACTAACAGTTGTTTTCATACAAATAGGACCAACTATGAGCAGGCTAACCCCCTTGATTGTAGCCACGGTTTCCATTCAATGGGATGAACATCGAAAATATCTTTCAGAGGAGTATTTTTATACGGAGAAGCCCGTCAAAAAAGAAGGTTTTCAAGGGGATGACAAAGGATATAGCTATCTTGAAATCCTTATAGGTAAAAAATAATAGGTTAGCAATCATGTGTGACAACAAAAGCATTGCTAACATGATAAGCCTTATAGGAAGTTATTCCAAGCTATATATATACATGGGTGACTAAGACATTCGAATAAAAAATACATGTGTGACTAATACTTTCTCAAAATTGAGGTATCTTAATCTCAATAAGAGGACTCCACTTTGCTGAAGAAGTATGTTTACTGTTTAGGAGCTCTCATGAGTCTCATCCAAATATTAATTTGAGCGTAAGCCACTAGACTCGCCTATTATCTAGATCAAGATGTTATCTCCTCACGAAGGAAAAGGCTTAACAATCTGAAACCTAGACTTATTGTGACGCTTGAACCCAAAGTCATAGGATGGTCCAATAAGGCAATAACCACTAAATCAACTTAAAAACCGTGGTGTGAACTGGGAAGTTATTGGTAGACCACAACTTAATGCTTGTCCTATGAGGTCACAATTCTCACTCTATTACACACACTAATGTCATATATTCAATGTGTGATGAGTGAGCCTATGTCCCCTCTTCACACCGATCATTGGCTTGTCATTCTCTGCATTTCAAGGCATCTCAAGGGAATAGAAAGTATCATTCATTTCAGTTAGGGTGCCACATACATGTCACATGCATATTAGTTGTGATGCACACCAATACGCATCCGATACACCTACGTTTTGTTGCTATTTTAGCTTCTTTTATGTAATGACCTATGATTTTACATATTTGAGTAAATTCACAAATTTGTGAATCGATACTACTAATTACTTAACCAAAATTCTTCTCACATTTCTCACGAATATTTAGTTGACCATTTGATCGTGAATTTCTCTCTCATTCTCACACACACACACACACACACACATATAGAGAAAGAAAATAGTGTTCATATGAGAACCACAAGAACCCGTTCGAACCCCACATCACAAGGCAAACACTTTGCATCACGATTATAAAAATTGCATTGCATCATAGTTATCAAGTTTGCATCATCTTTGTATCACACAATGCAAATATTATAACTACAATGCAGACCTTGTGGTGCGGTGTTCGCAAGGCTTTTCAGTTTATACCAAAACCCAACAATATATACACACATTAACCCAATTCTGTCATTTTCTAAAATCACAACCAAGAATCCAATACATATCGAACTCAAAACACCGTTAGTGTCCACTAGATTTCCATATTCATTTAGGCTTTCGTTTGTGTATGATTCTCACCCTACAGGATTCTGGCTCATAACTAAAACTCCATCCCCTGTTATTCACTTGTTCAATGCATGTTCATATATATATATATAACAAAGTTACCCTCATAATTTTCTAAGAACATGATGTTTCTATATAAGCATCATTAAGGTAAAATGCATTTCATGCTATTGAGTTGAAAGCATCAGTCTTATATAAAACTTCTGATCATTCATTTATTAAAAATTCTAAGCAAAAAGGCATTTTCTTCTTGATAACAAATTTTGCTTAATAGATCAACATTAAAGACTCATCAATAAAATAAAGCAATACAAAGAGAAGAACTGAGGTCATTAAGATTTTCTTAGCTCCACAAACTTTATATTAGAAGGGTTTCATGAATTATTTGTAACTAAAAGTAACAAATCTGAATATTTACCTTCTTCATCAAGCAAATTTACTTCATCTGCCTCTTTAAGTTCTCGTTGAATGTATTGAGCTGCTAACTTCCAACAGCCTACATCCTCTGTTATAGAATTTAAGTGGTGAGGGAAGGGAGAAATGAAACCACGCAACTGAGTGGAACCTAAGATCGTTATTACATAATACCTATTCAAATAAATCATAAGGAGCCAACCACATCAAGAAGTCGTTCTTAGTAACAACTCACTAGACAAAAAGATGAGACATAATTGTCAATAAAAAGGGAACAAACAATGCAGAGGTTGTATTCCTTCGTGAATTTATTTACTTTCTCACTGCTATTTATTGATTCACGGTTTTTGAATCCATTTGGTCGACATTTGTTTCCATGGCATTTACAATAGCAACACACTCACAATGGATCCTCTGACCTCTCTAAAAGGAACAACTCATTTGTTATTTTATTAAGGCACTACAAACAAACATTAAATCAAATGGAAGTGATTCTCCTCCTCAATTATATAATATATCCTTTCAACTACCAGAAACAACTAATATTTTCCTGACATTTGTTGCATCCTAAACTCCACTTAGAATTAGGACTGGACCTACGATTCTGGGGCATACTCTAAACTTTCATTTTTTAACTAAAAATGATCAAACCTTTTTCTTTTTGTGTTGCAGTGCATACCCTACTTTTAATTTCTGGATTCACCACTCCCCTTATTTATTATATATGGATCACCATATGAGAATATGAAATTTAAAATATAAAATAGTATATAATTTTAACGATAATGATAGAAATAAGCGAATAACGAACAAATAACATATGGTCTTGTTTCTACCTGCCATTATTTGCGAGGTACTCCGTCCTTCCATCAGGGTTGTCATTTGCCCACCTCCAAGGGAGCATACCATTGAGACGCACTGTAAACTGCCAAAAACTGTCAGATTAGGAACACGCATTACCAAAGATTTCAAATTTCCTCGAACAAAAGGATATGAGATCAGTAAAATTATTGCTACCGAGAATTGATCAAAACGAAAATGGAAATTGTGTTAACTTACAACAGCTTTTAGGGAAGTTGAAGAGGAAAATAATGGCGTTTCTTTGCGTAATTGGGTGCACCCATTTGGAAAAACTTGCAATAGCTTTTAGAGCGATTTTAGTTACAGAGATGAAATCAAATGTCCCTTCGGAAAGGATTTGGAAATTGGATACTGGTTGGGATTTGTTGTTTGTTTTGTATGTTACTTTATGCAGGTCCCTAAAGTTGTAAACTTTGCATCTCCACCCCCTCATAAACAATTACAACACGCATAAACATTTTGGTGTTTTGCTTTGAACGAACGAGAGGAAACAAAATTTAGGTGGCGTTGGTTCACGGAATAGAATTCAAAGATTTTTGAATTTAAATTGCAGTCACTAATATGGTTGATGGTTAAAGTAGAAGATAATTTTTAGTGCTGATTAGAGTTATAGGTTAGAATATAATTCATGTATTGGTCATGAATTAGAAGAAATGTCAAATTTCTATAAACAATAAAAATTTATGGAAAATACATAAAATTTGACCATTTACCTTAGTTATAAAATTTTTTGAACAATTTAAATTTAAATTCCATCAAATTCTATTCCAGGAACCAAACGGCATATAATACTTATATGTGTATGAACGTTCCAACTTCCAATTTGTCATGTAGGATATTACATCTACATAAAAATATTACAAAAAGATGTCTGGAATTGTATTTTAAAAGATACTATTAATCTTTTTGTATTTCTTTTTAAAAAAAAAGCATAAAATAAAATGTGTGTCAATCAACATCATCGTTTTATTATAATTTTTGTTATTTTATGTGCGAAACAAGGTTTTTATCAAGGTTTGAATTTGAAAACATTTTTTACGATACTTTGAGAATATAGTTTAATTAATTAAGTTTTTTATGTATGTTAAATTAATTCGATGAGGTGTATATATATTTGACATGTAGTGAAATACTCACAGAAATTAAGAAAAGCAAAAGCATTGGTTAAGTTGAGTTATTATTTTATTATCTTTCGGTATTATATATGCAAAAGAATTTCATAACAGGAAAAATATGGTGTGTGCATCACATGGTATGTTTCACCAATAGAATGCAATTGCCCCACATTTATTTCAATTAAATGTTTTATTTTACCTTAAGTATGTTTTTTAAACGGAATATCATACTAGTATCAAAGCATTAATTACAAAAGATTATATATATAATGCTGTCAGAAAATTATATATAAAACCAAATCAGTAACGTAAATCACTAACTTGTTATTGACGAAATCGTTTGAAGCAATCAAAGATTGAGGCCTGCAAATCTGCAGTGTCCTTAAACAGAATTTGCTTCCGTCTAGAGGATACAACATTCTATTCGAAATGAGTATTCGAATCTAGCGAATCTCGTATGTCTGCGTGATGACCAACGATCCCATATTTCCAGAGAGAAAAAACCAAAGAGACGAATTTCTGTGGAGTGTAAAAAAAATGATTCTGTTCAAAAAACGGATCCGAGACCCCCAAGGCCATCTTTTGACCATCAAATATCTATATGCATATGTCAAGTCCTTGATCCAATCCAAGATGTCAAATTGTTTTGATAACTTTAATTGGATTTGAATTATAAGTAAATCATTTTAACTATGTATTACCTATGTGGGAGAAATTCACACATAAGTTCCAACATTTATAAGTGTTTGAAAAAGGAAAATAATTAAACCATTCATGACTAGATTATTACTTGTATGCATTTACATAACCAATTAGGAAAAAACAACTCACCTTAACCAATGCTTTTTCTTTTAGTACTTATATATCATCCTAAATTATAACGTTCGAATAATATCAATATTTGATCACATAATCATAAATACTAGTAATTAAGTAGTAACCAATTTTACTTAAGCAATAACATATATAGTTAGAGATGAGAAACCATTAAATGAAACCTCACAAGCAATACTAAAAAGAACAATCAAGCTAGGCATTTGATTTTGGATTGGATTAAAGGAATCACCCACATTTATATATAATTAAGTGTATGCATGCATTAGTAGTTTTAACTGAATACAAAGTTTATCATTTTTATAGTTTCAAAGGGGTGCAACCTTCTTTGTGCTCTCTGTGTCCATCAATCGTATATCATTGCTCCTTTGAAGCAGAAGCATGTCTAGCACACTACTTCTTTGAGGCGAAACAACACTGGTCGAAGATGGGATGACACCGACTATAATTAAAGAATTTTTAATTATCTTTAAGAACTTACAATCAAGATATTGTTTGAAAACTTGTTTGATCACTTCACAGTTCTTATTTGCAAGGTGAAGAGTTGATGACCATTCTTGAAAATATATGAGAGCTTTTGTTATATCATTCTTGAAAGTATTTGGATCAAACAATACAATTAATACTTAGAAGAGAAATAAAATAGTGAGTTAATTTGCCCTCATTATTAATTGTCAACCATGAATCACAGATCATATCACTTTTGTATATTTGTTTTCTCTTTGAATAATATCATAAGATGTTTGAATTTATATATGTTTTTAAGATGATTACTAGATTGTCATGTTATAAAAACCCAAAAAAAAAAAATGTTTATTAATTATAATTATTTTTTATGACAAAATACAAATCTAAACATCCTCTTAAAACACAATTTTGGTTCATTCTTTTACACAACATGACAAGACTTTAAGTATTTTTGGTAACATATATTTTCTAATAATAAAATATCAAAAAGTACTTTCCAATTTTTAAGGCTTGTTGCACAAAAATGTTTGTGCATATTTTAATACATAAAAGTATGTTGCATACTTTCTTCTTCAATAAGATATCATCTCTTCCATAAGTTGACATTTTTTTAATAAAACTTTCAAGTTAATAGCAAAGAAAGTTTTCCCAATTCAAGATCTATATGATTACTTTAAAAAGGTTGTTCTACGGTGCAATTTAATGTTGGGAACTTTCTCAATGTAGAATATGTTGCATTGTTTGACTCTGTTTTATATAAAATTAAACTTGCAAAAGTTCTATAAAAAGTTTCAAGCGGAGACAATAAATTACTTGAAGGATTTTACCTCAAAATCTTTTTTATTTTTATTTTTATTTTTCAAAACAAAAGTGCGTTACAGGTTTTCAAAGAGTCATCTTTTAAACTTCTATAAAAAATTTTATATATTTTTTCAATAGAAAAATGTCAAAACAAACAAGAAATTAAGTAGTTTCTCAACTTAAAAGTTGGTTGTCTTTATATAATTTTAGATACTTTTCATTTCTAGTATAATGAAAACTAGTTTATGTTTTATAGAAACTTTTAGTTTGTTTCAAGTGATTTGATGACCCTTTATTACATTATGAGGGTATTGTTAGATGCTTTGATTTATATGATTTTATGTGAATTGAAATTTGATTCCAATCAAATTCCTTATTTAATTTGTTTATAATAGTGTCAGAAACCCCTTCAACACCTAAGTAAATGTTTTTACAAATCCTTCCAACACCTAACGCATTTCAAAAACCCTTTGGCACGACGGTAAGATGGTGAGCGAGAGGTCACGGGTTCGACTCCCGTCGGAAGCAAGTTGAAATTTAGGTGGAGAAAGTAAGTTTTGTGGTAAAGGATTAGGAGTAAGGATAGGATAGTTTGCCGTTAAAAAAACTACCATTTCCTAAACTTATGACAAAGACATAAATTACCTCTAAAAAAACCCTAATCCATTCTGTAATCTATCGATCAATTTTAATATATAGTTGACACCGTCATTCACGGTTTTCTCTTACGTACATGGCAAAACTTGCTTCTCCATACATTAATCGATCTCTTTCTCAATATTGATGTTACCTTCTCTCGTTGCTACCCATGTACGTACGTTTGTCATTTCTTCTTTGGATCACATGTAAAAAAAGTTATTATTTTGTTTTTAACTTGCGTGTTTCAAATGTTCGTCCTTTCATGTTATCTTTTTCATAAAAATCCTCAAGTTACTTTTTCTTTTTGATTCAGTGAAATTTAGATATTAGAATTTGGTTTTTCAGTTTTTAAAAACCCAGTTTATTAATTTTAACCGGGTTATAATAGTCAAGTTTCACAAAAGTAAATGAAATTTAACTTAAGGATTTATCTTGAAAAAAATAACATTGAGAGACGAAAATGCAAAAACCATGAAAACGTGTTGGTTTTTTTCATAATAAAACTAAAAACTTATATGAAAATGCGTAATAAAAAGTCTTGTAAAAAAGAAACTTTTAATCGTCAAACAACGTTTTTTTCATGCAATTCCAAATCATAAATTTAAACTTAAATCCAAAGTCCAAACGTACTATTTTGATAGCTTAGTCGAAGTAAATAAATTTAAAACAAAAATAAAATTTTAATATTAGTGGGTGATGCACCATTATCATCAAAATGGTTGCTATCCATACAATGTGATTTCCAATGACGTGGACCAATCAGAAATAGCTTACGATTTCATTTCTCCCTCGCTTGTCTTCTTCTCCCAAGCATCCCCACAAAGTTCCTACCTTTTTCCATCGTTTCACGCACTCACCGGATTTACCACTGCCACCCCCATCACCCTTCCGCAACTCAAACGCCTCCAATTTTCTCTCTGATTTCATTTCCATCTGGGTCTTCAATACCATAATACATTTCTGGGTTTTCCCCTCTTCTCTTTAATCGCTCTGCTTTTTAATCGAAGCTTTCTGCTATGGCGCTGTGTGCCTATGCATTTCCTGCACACCTGAATCACCGTTCGATTCCTTCACATGCTCCTGTTTTTCAACATTGCTTCTTTGGAAAGGATCTGCAACATAAACCCTTTTATCAGGTTTTTGATAATGAATTTTTTTAATTGATTAAAAGATGGGTTTTAACTTTTGATTGGATTTTGATCGTCTATGATTAGGCAAGTAGAAGATCAAGTGGGATTCGAGCGACACTGTCGGAGAGAGGTGAGTATCACTCGCAGAGACCTCCTACTCCACTTTTGGACACTATCAACCACCCAATTCACATGAAAAATCTTTCCATCAAGGTAATTTTATAATCTCACATGCCTTGTAATGTTAAATAATTATGTCAATTTTGGATATGAATTCACTCAATTTCTGTTTTTATGATTGATACTCTGAAATAATGGCTGGTTTGACCGCCAAGTCAATTAGTCAAAGTATGTCACTGAGTTCCTAAAAAGGCCCCCACATTTAATGGTAGATTGTGTCCGTTAAAGATTGTGTTTTTGAAGTTGAATTTGAATCGGAACTGGATGTTTGAACAGGTGTGTTGTTTCACTATTGTTCGTTGTAGGAACTGAAGCAATTAGCGGATGAGCTTCGATCTGATGTGATCTTTAATGTTTCTAAGACCGGTGGCCATTTGGGTTCCAGTCTTGGTGTTGTGGAGCTCACGGTTGCGCTTCATTACGTCTTCAATACACCGCAAGATAAGATACTTTGGGACGTTGGTCATCAGGTGGACAGATCATGATATTAATCATATAATACATTTGAAAATGATTGTTCTTGGAATTGAATTGAACCATAATGTGTTTTGTAGTCATACCCGCATAAAATCTTGACCGGAAGACGTGACCGGATGCATACAATGAGACAGACAAACGGGTTGGCAGGGTTTACCAAACGCTCTGAAAGTGAACATGATTGTTTCGGCACAGGGCACAGCTCAACCACGATTTCAGCCGGTTTAGGTAATACAAACTAATTCTTATATCCAGTTTAAACCGATGATAACTTTGTGTTATAAATGATCTTATCATCTACAGTTTAACTGAATTATGGTAAATGGTTCCTTGTTTGGTAACTAGGACTAATTCAAGACTGAATCTATAATGCCTTTTAGTGCAGTTAACCCTTTTATATGATATATCCATTTTTAGTCATATGGCCTGCGAATCTTGATGTTACCCGTTTGAAATATCGTTTATGGTCTGTTTGGGCGTTGAATGAGCAGGGATGGCTGTGGGAAGGGATTTAAAGGGAGGGACGAACGATGTGATTGCTGTTATTGGTGATGGTGCTATGACAGCTGGTCAAGCTTACGAAGCCATGAACAATGCCGGTTACTTAGATTCTGATATGATCGTGATCCTTAACGACAATAAACAAGTCTCGTTACCAACTGCCACGCTTGACGGTCCTATACCTCCTGTTGGAGCGTTGAGCAGTGCTCTTAGTAGATTGCAATCTAATCGACCTCTCAGGGAATTACGTGAAGTTGCAAAGGTTTGTTCTAGCTTCAAAAATTGATAAAGAATTCCAGGAACAAGCTATAATGTAAAAGTTTGATCATGGTGCAGGAAGTTACAAAACAGATAGGCGGCCCGATGCATGAACTTGCAGCTAAGGTTGATGAATACGCTCGTGGTATGATTAGTGGTTCTGGATCGACATTATTTGAAGAACTTGGTCTATATTACATTGGTCCTGTCGATGGTCACAGCATCGATGATCTTGTCACCATTCTCAAAGAGGTCAAGAGTACTAAGACAACTGGTCCGGTTTTGATTCACGTAATCACTGAGAAAGGAAGAGGATACCCATACGCAGAGAAAGCTGCTGACAAGTATCATGGTAAGCAAGTGAATAAACGATTGTGCGATACTGTGATCGTTTAGTTTTGGACACGAATTTGACTTACTGGTGTGTTTTTGGTTCATTGTAGGTGTAGCGAAGTTTGATCCGGCGACAGGGAAGCAATTCAAGTCGAGTGCTCCAACTCAATCCTACACAACTTACTTTGCAGAGGCATTGATAGCAGAAGCGGAGGCGGATAAAAGAATTGTCGGTATCCATGCTGCAATGGGTGGTGGAACTGGAATGAATTTATTCCATCGTCGTTTCCCTAGCCGGTGCTTTGATGTCGGGATTGCGGAACAGCATGCGGTTACGTTTGCCGCTGGATTGGCGTGTGAAGGCCTTAAGCCTTTTTGCGCTATTTACTCATCGTTCTTGCAGAGGGGCTATGATCAGGCATGTCATTGCTTCATACTGTTTAACGATTTCTTATATTTCCAAAAGTTAATTTCATTGTTTCCGGTGTGAAGATTATAACAAAGGGTACTGCTTGTTTTTGTATAACAGGTGGTGCATGATGTAGATTTGCAGAAGCTGCCTGTGAGATTTGCGATGGATCGAGCAGGTCTTGTTGGTGCAGATGGCCCTACGCATTCAGGATCGTTTGATGTCACATACATGGCATGCCTCCCGAACATGGTGGTGATGGCTCCTTCTGACGAAGCCGAGCTTTTTCACATGGTTGCAACCTCTGCTGCCATTGACGACAGACCTAGCTGTTTCCGTTACCCTCGAGGTAATGGCATAGGCGTACCCTTGCCACCCGGCAACAAAGGCATCCCTCTAGAGGTACCTTCTTCGAAAACTTTTTTAAGTTAAAGTTACCCTTTTGGCTTTTGCCCATCGTTCGTTTTAATCAGTCTTAATATTCATTTTCATCCCATAGATTGGAAAGGGTCGAATATTGATTGAAGGGCAGCGAGTAGCGGTTTTAGGCTACGGAACAGCCGTTCAGAGTTGCTTGGCTGCAGCTGATTTAGTACAACAACGAGGCTTAAACATAACCATAGCAGACGCTCGTTTCTGCAAACCATTAGACCATACTCTTATCCGAACCCTTGCAAAGTCTCATGAGGTCTTGATCACCGTTGAAGAAGGTTCAATAGGAGGGTTCGGCTCTCACGTTGCGCATTTCCTGGCATTAGATGGCCTTCTTGATGGAAAGCTAAAGGTAGACATTTTTTTAAAACTTCATATTTGTTTTTATGTTCGACGGAAAGTTAAAGCTACAAACTTTGATATCGCTGTCTACAGTGGAGACCGCTGGTGCTACCAGATCGTTACATAGACCATGGAGCGCCTGCTGACCAATTAGCCGAAGCCGGATTGACTCCATCACATATTGCGGCAACCGTGTTTAATGTACTTGGGCAAACAAGAGAGGCTCTAGAGGTTATGTCGTAGAGGATGGTCGTTAATGTATAAATATGAAAGCAAAAAAAATCATACATTTATCTGCATAGTAGATTGCTATAAAAAGTTGTTGCTGACCTTCTAACAGATTGAAAATATAGTGAAATCTTCTTGTAAATGTTGGATGGTCCGATGTTGCTTTGTTCGGACTTTATAAACCCATTTTTCTCTGAAAATCCGATCCAATTTGTAAAATTCCGGCTAGAATCATACAAGCACTCTAATAGTCTAATGTCTCTCCGTGTACTTCTTTTTATTTTTATTTTTACTGTCCTAAATGAAAAAAGTTGTGTATAAATCACCTTCCAATGTAAAACCATCGTTACAACATTTCCAAGAAACTACAATTGTTGCTAGGGGTGTCATTGTTGGACCAATTTCCCGAACCGAACCGGTACCAAGTAGCACCGATTATAGAGTATTGGTTCGGTTCTCAGTTTCATTTCTTTATTTCATTCGGTATTCAGTCCTACCGGTACAAGTAACATGGTCGCGTGTGCATCTTACGTATAATTGAATTGTCTAAAAAACGATCATACGATGGTGATACAAAATGGAGACCATTCGTTTTGCCGATTTCAACCAAATGCGCTAAATGGACGGCAAAAGCCGAAATAGTTCATAGTATGTTAGAACTAATATTTTTAAAAAAACAAATTAAAAGAAATCTTAGAAAATGATGTATTAAACAAATTGTTTTTTAAAAATTATATGATAATTTAATTTTTTGTTTGCCTCCAATTAGACCTGTTTACTTGAATAAGGCTTCGTTTGTTTTTTCCTCTTTTCTCTTTTTTGTCTATACTATCTGATTCGGTTAGATATAAGAGGTTGAATGTTGTTTGTTTTTCTTACTTTGTCTGACCGTGGTCTGTTTCAATCAGATTTTAAATTTGTCTTTTGTCTGCTCTCTTTTGTCTATTTTAAATTTGTCTTTTGTCTTTTGATAAATTATATGTAATAAGACACTTTATTAAATTAAAAAACAAACAATCTAGTCTAAACAGATTTTAAACATTTTTTAATATCTTATCAAACAGAAGGTAAAAAGTGTTTAGACGTCTAAACTTTAAAAAAAAAACGGATAAGTCAAAATTACCACATCTTTTGCCCTAACAACCTCAGGGGTAAATGTGCACATTAGCCGGATTCAAATGAATCCGAATCGGATTTTATCTGATCATGTTTTTTTTGCTAAAAAAAATCAGTTTTTTAATAACTGATTCAGATCTTAATCAGTTTTGGACCCAAAAACACGTATTTTACATAACCGGTTTAGACTTTAAAAACCGGATTTTTCAGAAGCATCTGAATTAAAAAAAAAAAAAAATTCTAACTTTCTTTATATATATTTTTAATGTTTGGGCTTGACAATTTTTTATCATTTTTTTTTCTTTTAAAATTATACATTTATCACTTATATAGTTATCTAATTAAGATAATAAACTCTAAACAAATATATAATAAGTTGTGACAAATAACAAGAATATCATTTTATTCTTTTGAAGAAATTAAATACTTTTATGTGTTTCAGCGTTGAGGTTATATATTTTATGTAAATAAATATTATAAAAAATATCCACTTAATAAACTGGTATATAATATACCATGTCAAATGTAAACACGTACGGTTACTTGTGCTGACCAAAATGACCATGAAGTTTTCTTCTGTTCTTGTGCGTAATCTTAGCGGACTATTAAAAGGGATATATTGTGTGAAGTGTGAACTCATATGCCCGATGTTTTCATACACAAAACCCATTTATAAATCAATAGAAATATTTCATTATAAAATTATAGATTCAAAATAAATATAGGCGTCTCATAATATTATTTAGATATTTTAATATAAATTAATATCAACTATCCTTTCTTTTTGGCTTTGGTTATTTAACTAGATTAGTGAGGACCGTGGGTTAAACAGAATTTAATAATATAATGTCAAGGTTAAAATATAAGAGATAAAAATAATACTAACTAAAATGAATTACAATTTTGATCAAAATAAAATTTATAATAAACTATGTTTTATAATTAAAAAAAATGTTACCAAAAAAATCTAATAAACTAAAATTCGTTCATACTAATTTTCTTTCATGTTTTAATTTATAGTAATTTAATGTTGATACTACCTTAAACTTATCTCATTTGATACAATTCAACTCAAAAACACGTAACAATCATTTTTAACAAGGTTAGACACGTCTATAATTCTTTTAAATATGCTATGTTCAAAATATTTCTAATTAATTATCTAAAATAGTCAACCCATTGTTGATGGATTCAAATCCCATTTTGAATTTGTGTCATAGTAAATCCACATAAATAGCTAAATACTCTGTTGTGATTGGTTAATGGTCGAGTATTAAGTCTTGTTTGTTTTTTGCAGTAAACTCTTTTTGTATACTTGAATCTCCACGTGGTAAGATATTTTGTTCTAACTGTAGACATAAAAAGGAACTACTAAGTTCAACTCCTACAAGTTACAAATTTGTTTTTTAAAAAACATAAATATAAATATGTGTAGTATTTAATGTAGTCATTTTAGTTGATCCATCAACATGATTTTTTTTAAATTAATGTTTTCTGTATTTTACCTTTTAACTATCGTATATTCTTGTTTCCGTTATTGTGAAACTATAACTTTCGTTTGACATAAATTGGGTTCTATGTTTTTATTCATTACAGTTTCATAATTAATAATAGACTTAAACAAAATTATTTAGAAGTGCGAACCCATTGTGATTTCTCTTGTCTTGAATTAACTACTTTTGTTAATTAATTATTACATATATATATATATTATTAATACAACTCAGTTTTAAACATATGGAGAGGATCAAGGTCAAAATTCCACTTTCTAAGGAAATTAATTAATTCAACAAAATTTCTAGAAATACTTGACATTTTGCAATAAGTCAGTTTGTTGGAAATTGCAAAATAATTTTATGAAGTATGAAGTATCTAAATTATTGAAATATAAAATAGGGTTTATTACGGGAAAAAACCAATATGTTTTCACGGTGTATACGTTTTCAACCCTTAATGTTATTTTTTTTAGTTTTGTGAAATTTGACTATTAGATCTCGGTTTTAATTATTAAACCGGGGTTTTAGAGACTGAAAACCGGGTTATAGTATTCATTTTTCACTAAACCAAGAATAACATGGAGGGGCGGAAACACAAAAAACGTGAAAACATGTTGATTTATTTCATAATAATCCCTATAAAATATAAGAGACAAAATGCAAAACCCAAATTACGTTATATTAACATCATGCATCCGTACAACCAAAATTACATTTGAAAAAAGCAATGTATGTTAGTAATAATTATGATGTTGAACAAATTGATGGTGTTTGGGTCCTAAAGCAATTGTTGTTTGACTTTGGTGTTTAATCATGTTGTACATTATTTATTATATCATTTTTTTGTTAATAGTGACTGACAGTGACTAGCTAGTTAAAAATTAACTGACCATTTTTATTAAGAAAAATGTCAGACTATTTATTAAAGATTGTATGCTTTTATGTTGTATATTTTCTGGGTCAACATTTAGTAGAGTCTTCCAATTAAATAGTTGAAGTACTTGTAAAATAAATAAAAACTCAAAAGTATATAATTATTAATAGACTATTAACATAATATTCGTTCATGTAGAGAGGTGATAGACAACATGGGGATCCCATTTTTCAAATTCGTTCACTCGTGATGTGAAAGATGGGTCTAAGACGTCTTTCTGGAAAGATAATCGAGCAAATGTCCAACAGCTTTTGATGTCCATTTTCCCTCATTTATTTGCTTTGGAGTGTGATAAAGATTACAAACTCAATGACAAACAGAAATTAATAGGAAGCAATTGGATCGGGATTAGGATTGGAAACAAAATTAAAAAATACATAGCATAAATGTATACAAATTAATTCCAACCGGACTCTAATGTCAAATTTCACTAAACTAGAAACAAAATTAACTTGGAGATTTTTATGGAAAGAAATAACACTGAAGTACGAAAAACGCAAAAACCGTAAAAACATGTTGATTTTTTTTTCATAATAAACACAACTAAAAAAATACATAGCATAAATGTATACAAACTCAAAAAAAAAAAAAAAAAAAAAAAAAAAAAAAAAAACCTATTAGAAACCATTAGTTCTTTTTATTATGTTGTGAGAACAACTAGCTTTTCCATAGAATCATGAATAAATTAAACAAAACGAATGTATTTTGTTTAAGGGAAAACTATACAAAAATCAACGCACTTTTGATAATTTTTGATTAAGTTATTGTACTAATAACGTATCCATAAAAGTCCTTTAACTTGAAATTTTTTACGAATTTTGTTCTTTTATGAGATTTTTTAAGGATTTTTCTGATGTTTTTCATAAAATTTCGTTAAGTTAAAGGACTTTTATGAAAACATTTTATGTGCAGTGATTTTTACGAAACACTTTTAAGTTGAGTCACTTTTAAGGAAACGTTTTTGGTGCAATGACTTATTCAAAAAATACTGAAAGTACGTTGGTTTTTTACATGATTTTTCCTTTGTTTAATTATATTTGTTTGTTTAAGTTTAAGTGAAGCAAATAAAAGAAAATCGTCATGTAAATGAGAGGATTTTTATTATATTCATGTTCATTTGTTAAGAATTTATTATGTTTTTGTTTACTTATGCTTATTTATTAAATTAGTAAAGAAAAACAGAAACACAGATAGACACAAAAAAAAACATTCGTTCTTAATTAATGTGATAAATTTGATTTGCAATTAGAGAAAGTTAAGTCAAATC
The DNA here is from genome assembly GCA_020465985.1 of Centrapalus pauciflorus. NCBI lineage: Eukaryota > Viridiplantae > Streptophyta > Magnoliopsida > Asterales > Asteraceae > Centrapalus > Centrapalus pauciflorus. Next base: position 360,204 of record JAANYP010004970.1, on the reverse strand, counting down.
AAGGAAATTAAATGATATGGCATTGACCAGAAGAAATGATTTGTATATCATCAAATCAAATCGAATAAATATTATTAATTCATCTTTTATAATAAAATTCACGCCTTAAAGAAATTTAATGACGATATTTTAATTGGGTGGCCTCTATAATATTAAATAAATACATTGAAGATGTTGAAAAATATAAAAAAGTCGATATATGGTACTACTTTGTCCACGAGGATGTTCCAAGCTTGTCCGTTTTTCTACATATAAATAACAAATATAGAAGAAGTCAGTTATAATTTTAATTATATATTTTATTTTATAGATATACTCAAGATTTTTATATAATTAAGATAAGATCTTTTTCCCCCGCCAAAATACATATTTTACTTAACTTAATTCGGCAATTAGCAACGTTTTGGCATTATTTCACTTAATCATTATTCCCTTTTGATTGTCGTATTGATTAGTTTAAATGGGGTCAATCGCAAAAAAGTTACCTCACTTAGCTAACACAAACCTTGTTCATCTTTAAATTATTAAAAAAACATGTAAAAACAATTAAACTACAAGTTTTCTAATAAGTCACTCATTCAAAAACGTTTATCATAAGTTGACCAATATCAATATTAACAAACTCTGATCGATTTCTATGGATATGGGGTAAGTAGACGGAGATGTCGATAACATTGTGTCTAACAAGTTGGAGCGAGTGTGTCATATATATGACATTCGGCATGTATGTACGGTACCTTATTACCTGTGAATTAGGAAATAAAGAAGACACTTATGGCTGTAGAAATTGTAAACACATAAAAGGTAATTACTGTAACAAAGAAGCTTAGGAAAATGTTTAAATTTAGAAACAAACATTAACTTACCAATCCACATTGGCTAAACTTGTATAAAAAGTATATATTTGTGTACTTCACAAGTTTCTCAACCAAAATCTCATGAATACATTTTTTATTTCATAAATGGTAAATTGCAATTTGTTGAACTGGTCGTATTTGTTGACATAAATCCTTTAATTGTGCATGTTAAAAATGGATTTTTATTAATATCATTACCGAAAGAGTAACCTGACAAACACAACTTCTTAGCCAAATTATCTTGCGAGGAACCCATTCCTAATAGAATTCAGCCCTGATAAATCCAAAAATCAATATCATATTCGGTCATTTGAAGAAACCAAGGTTGAATAAAATGAAAACATGTTCAAGCTTAGCTAGAATCAAATATTTAGAATTAAATTTCTAGCCCATATAAACGAAGCTCCATAATTAATGTTCAAACTATTAATCAAAATTAAACCATGGTTCAAACTTGTTGATGTTTAACATCAAAGTTTAAACATGTTAATTTCCATAATTGAAGGTCATCATACAAAAGCAAATTACACTTATATCTAAATTGATTTCAAATTACCATATAGCATAATTTCAAATTAACTCTAAATTGAATCTTCAAGCCTAGAATGATAGGATGTGCAATCACAAGCATACACACCTAAATGGAAATGTTCAATCTAGACCGATGACCACAAACCTAGCTTGTAAACCCTAATGAATCGATGGAGAGCCCTAAATTGAAGAATAAACTTTCATCAAAGCTAATGAATCGAAAACATGATTAATTGACGGTTGTCAGAGGTTTGTGATCATTTGAGGTTGACGATTCGGATGTGGGAGGTCAACGTTTTTGAAGGTCGAAAGACGTCAAAGGTATGCTTGGGAAATGGAAAAACATGCAATTTGACATTTTTGTGTTGTTTAATTGAGTTAATAAATGATTTTATTTTAATATTTTGTTTTTGCCACATAATTGGCACATGATATGTCACTTAAGATAACTCTGTCTCGTGTCAGGTGGAAAAAATAAGGGTAAAACATTCGTCGGAGACTCCTATTAAAATGATTGGATCCATACCATTCAACTTATATAAAGGAAGTGGACAAACAAGTACATAGTTTGAACCCAGAACTTACATTATGGATTTCATGTCTACAATCACTAGGTAATTACTATTGAAGGATAAACATTTATTTGACGTGTCATGTAAATAAATTGGCTTCGTAAGATTTAGGTGGTTTAGAGGGTTATTTGAGTACAATTTTTTTTTTTTAAATGAGAGCAGATTTTAATTAACAAAAATAAGTTGTAATACAAATTTCTTTCTAATTAATATTCTTATAGAAAAAAAATCATAATTGGTTATTAATTACATCTTTACAACTTATTAATTACATGACAAAAATTGTATACTATTTGTAAGATGTATTTAAAGTACATAGCCTTTTCATATGGTAAAATGAAGTACGTTTATATATATGTATGTGAATGATAATAGAAATATCAATATATATGTTAGTGTGAAATGAAGCCAACATATATCTAATTATTAAAATATACAATAAAAAGTCAAAAGAACAAAAACAAAACAACGTAGTATGTTCACAAGAGGAATTAATTAAGATATAGTATATAGGGTTGGGTTCCGGTAAGAACCCTTGTTACCGTGAGAACGTGAGAACCACTCCAAAATGCACAAATTTTAAAATTAAAAGTTCTACTTAAAATAATTATTAGTCTTAAATATTAATAGATATCATAATCTAACACTAAAATTACATTCATTAAATTATAAACTAAATGCACAAATTTGAACGTCAAATGCACAAATTTTCTTAAATGCACAATTCGTACATAAAATGAATAAATTATAACATGAGATGCGTAATTTTTTACATGAAATGCATAAATTTATTAAAAACAATTAATTTTAGTATCACATGCACAATTTTATACAATGCATGCACAAATTTTAGAGTGGTTCTCACGAAATATAGGGGTTCTCATTTGAACCCAATCCATAGTATATATATAATTATATATGAACGGCTGCTAATACTAATAGTGTTGGATGAAAAGGCAATGAGTGTTACTTCATGCACCACATCTACATCCTATAATTGACCTAAAATATGCCTTTTTTTTCATAATTCATCATTATAGTTTAGTTGTTTACACACTTTTGTCCAATTATAAGATAAATATTTATAAGTCAAATGTATAGAGATAGTACATGAGAAGTGCATGAGAAATTAGAGGTGGTGCATGGCAAAAAGGGCAATAAATAAGGCGTCGGCCAACCACCATGACCAAAACATTTGACTTGTACCCTTGATGACCTAACTAGCTAGCTTACCATCAATTTTTAACCAAAAAACTTAATTTATAAATATACCTATATATATATATATATATGCAAATCTGAAAACTGGTTATCCGTTGTTTGACCAAATCACCAAAGATTGCATGTGTGAACATGCATGCTCATGAATGTCATACATATCCACATGTGAACATCATCTTCTAACCCATATCATATCCTTAATTTCATTATCGATCACTGCACCTATATATATCTATATATATATATACTTAACCTATCGATCATATCTATCTCTCTCTGCCATATCCAACACCTACTAGCTACGTACAATATTAATTCTTTTACGTAAATTAAACGTAATTAAGTAGCTAGCCGGAGGCCATGGCAGCTAACGACACCGCAACTCCTCCACATGCCGCCGGTAGCATGGAGGTACCGCTGAAGACGTCAGCTGCAGCGGAGGACTACAAGCATGCTCCTACAGCTTCCAAGAAACATAAACTCCTTGATGTGTTGTTGAGGGTCTTGCTCTTTGCAACTTCTTTGGTTGGTATCATTGTTATGGTTACTTCTGAAGAAACCAAAACCATTCCCGTTGCACCAGGCCTTGCAGTAACTAGATCTGCTAAATTCAATCATTCCCCAGCTTACATGTACGTATAGTAATCAACCATGCATCCATTTCTAGCTGATTCTTAAATTATTTAACTAATTAATTAATATCAGTTTAATTTCTTTTTTCCACAAGATATATATCGATCAACTTATATATATATATTAATATTAATATTAATTGTACATTTTTATATATACGATATATATATATGCAGATACTTCGTAGCAGCGCTCGCAGTGGCTAGTTTGTACAGCATCATCACCGGTGTGATATCAGTTTTGGCGCTGATGAAGCCTGGGGGAAATTCTGCAAAGCTAAAGTTTCATTTCGTGATACTCGATTCAGTAAGTTCTTTATATATATATATATAAAATCTAAATTAATTATTCTTATGTATATATATAAGAATTAAGCAAGTAAAATTAACTAATAATTATATGGTGGGGTGCAGCTTCTATTGGGTATAGTGGCAGCGGCAACAGGAGCAGCAGGAGGAGTGGCGTACATAGGACTCAAAGGAAACTCTCACAGCAGATGGAATAAGATTTGCCATACGTATGGTTCCTACTGCTTCCACTTTGCAGCCTCCATCCTTCTCTCCCTCATTTCCTCCATAACCCTTCTACTCCTCGTTTGGCTCTCCGTTTACGTTCTTTCCAAAAAGATCCCCAGGCGATCATAGTTCCATCGATCGATCAGTACGTGTGTACGTGTGATCGAGTTTGATGCATGTTATCACTTCATCCATCCATCTTTTGTACGTTGTAAAATTCTTATTAATTATGTACATGTGTTTACTTAATTTAATTTCATTAATTGGCGTGGCAGTTTTGTATTAATTTGTGAAGTTTCTACGTGATCTAGTAATTAAGGATTGATGGCTGAATAGTATACATACTACGCTATATATATATATATATATATATTATATAATATATATAATTTCAATTTTCAAAGCACTAATAAGGAAGGGTCCTACTCCTACATGCAAGTGTTAAATACTTAATTCGAGACTATATATACGTTTCCAATATATATAGTTAATGATTCCAGATTGACCAAGTAAAAGATTGCTTATACTCCAAGTAACAGAATTACAACCTATATATTTGAATGTGTCTTTTGCGTCTCCATATTTTAACTTCCATCCCCTAATTATGTTTGTTTACTTTTATTATTTTATTATAACATAATTTTTAATATTTTTATTAAAATATATATTAAAAATTAATATTATTTATCGTAATATAATTTTATCATCATACTTAACATGACTAGTGACAGGTTATATAACAGTTAAACAATATAGGTTAAATTTTTTATTATCTTTTTAATACTGACATGGATTTATACAAATTTTAGAAATCATTTAATAGAAACTTAGGGTGCGTTTAGTTACCGAAAATTTCCAAAATTTTCATCTCACTTTTCAACAAAAATGAAAACTTGTTTACTTTACAACAATTTCATAAATTTTCATTTCACTTTTTAAAATAACACTTTTTATATTCTCTCTCTTACTTTTCTATTACCTACCCTGTATTTCTTTATAATACTCTATTTCTCTCTCTTACTTTTCTATCACCTAACCTATTTTTCTTATTTTATAATCACCTATCTTATTTTTCATAAAACAAAAACTTCATCATCTAAACAAGTTTTCACTTTTCATAGAAACCCTTATTTTTTTCTAAAAACTATAACTTGAAAACTGAAATTTAAAAATGAGTAGTTTTCGTGAACTAAACGCAACCTTACTTTCTTTAGTTTCTCAACATGGTACATGGTATTTAAATAAAATTTACTTATTTAATACGAACTAATTTATTTACCCGTGTATTACGCAGATATTTTTAATATATCGATGTTTATATAAATTATAATAAACTAAAAGGTAAACATGGAAATATTATTTTAAAAAAAATAAGAGTATATAAGAATGATATTACTAATTATCATGACCTATTACTACTTTTCTATAAATCTTAATATATTATAATTAATAACTTATTAGATTATTAAATTTTATTGGATTTTATTTTATTCGAATTTAAAAATATATTATATTAGATTTGGATGGATATAATACAGATATTATATATTACTTTTAAAACCTATAAATGCATGTCACGTGTCGATTTATAATGATGATGTATAGTTCACAAGAAATAAGTTCTTTTACATTTTATAATATTTACAGATACAAAAGAATATAGATCAAAACAAAAAGAAAGAAATTGAAATTTATTTAATTCAATGTTTATGTTTATTATAAGTTATAACAAATGAGAAATCAAAATTTTCATCCAATTGACTAGGTTGCTTTATTGACCGTTTGTTTTATTTTCCTCATCAATTTAAGAGTCAATACTCCATCATTGGCACGAACCACGTTAGGCTCCACCGATTTAAGAAGCCCCAAGCTATTTCAACAATTTTTTGATAGTACTAAACAAAAAGTAGATCTAGAATTGGATCTGTTTGGCTATGACATTCTTCATAAGCCACTATCAATTCAAGCAGCCCCGACCTTTGTTTTTACTTTTGCATGCCTTCAATTTCAAAACTAGATCTATTCATTTAAAATGTTATCTGAAACAAGTTTGTGTGAGGTTTCGATTTGTGTTTTTAACACCGATCTTTATTTCGAATGCATCAACTTTGATTTGTGTATACAGACTAGATTTACATTTTCTTTAAGTTTCAATATTGCATATGCACCCTTTATCAACTCTACGGCCGGTCTCCCTCCAGATCTAATTTTGAATGTTCCAAATCTGAAGGTTTATAAAATATGTTATAAACAAGAATATTATTAGTGTAATATGTAGATAAATAAATTAATCTATCTATCTATCTAACTATAATAAAGTAGAACATATTCTGTCACATGTCACTCCTATATTCTTCCAGAATTTTGTTTTCCCGACTCTTTTCCACAATTACTGTAACACCCACAATTCTCACATAAATGCCACGTCAATACAATACACAGGTGGCAATAACGCAATCATCTCATAAAGCACATGTCACAGGATTAGCGGAAAACACTGATAATTTAAAACTTTAATACAAAGTTAACACGTCTCAAGTCACATGCTGATACAGATGCATACACGACTGAATTATCTGATAAACACGGATTACTGAAAGCTATCATAATACTGATCCAGAACAATATACAGACAACAGCTTTGAAGTCTAACAACAGCAATCAACAACACCCTCGACTTCTGAATCACTTCGGCTGCTGCGACTGTGGCTGCGACCCCACGGTATGACTGCCTGAGACACACACAGGACTCGAAAACATAAGCTGGACAGCTCGTGAGTACGCGAGGGTTAGACACTGCAGGTAAGAACACATAGCATACACAACACATATATCTCGACCCACATATGCAACTCGATGCATAACACATATCTCTGCTCAAAAGGGGACCACGTTCCCCAGCTAACAGGCCGCACACAGCAGCGGTTAGCTACTCAATAGGCACAGGAGCGACCTGGCAATATCACTGCCGTATATATACAGCCTCATATCTCATGACTGGTTAGGGACAGTCAGCCTGCGCGATCACATATCGCGGACACCTGCAATTCAAACACATATAGCACGTATAGGGTAGAGAAACTCATACCTGCGCGCTATCACTGGCTCATACACATATATATCACAACCACATAGACGACTCGAAAGAATGCACGTGCGTTTGAAAGGAACTCGAGTACTCACCGACTACCCGAAACTTGATTCGAAACTCGGAATTCTCAATGCGGCTCGGTACGCGATCGGCTAGCACCTGTAAACGTCACGGATCTCATACATTAACACAAGCTCGATAGCTACGCAATTCAATCAAACATAACTATCACAAACAATATAAACCCGAAACACAATCTCGGATAATTAACCGATCCCCGAAACCCTTTTACGGAATTCCTATCGAGACCCAATATCCCAAACAACTCAATTCAACAATATCCCGAAGGAATCTGACCAACTAATAACCCACGACTCTCTTATAAAACTAAACCAAGATTCTCTGGCAGACTGATTTACGCGCCGCGCCCCCCTGCAGTCGCGCCGCGCCTCAAGGCTTCTGCGCGTCGCGCCGCGGCTCCCTGCGCGTCGCGCCGCGACCAGCCGACTGCTCTCAGCCTTCACTTTCGAACTCCATAGCTGAACCAGGGGACTTTAACCCCTCCACATTCAATTTCAGCAGCAAAATATGCACAAAACTCATATATAACGACCTCTATACTACAGAAATCAATTCCCTCATACAACACAACATGAATTACAAATTAAAACCCCTAAATTGAAGCTCCTTACCTTGAGCACCTCAAGAACACAAGAAGAAGGTGAAGAACACAGATTCAGCAACCAATTCAAGGACTGAAGTTTGCTTCTCTGCTGGAGCTCCTCTCAATTCACACACACACACACACACACCTTGGCTTCACTTTTCTGCTGGAGGTTCACACAAAATCACACACACACTTTGGCTTTTTCTTGAAAATGAAGGCAAGAGAAAGGATAAGGTCACATATATACGTACATATCCATATCCGGTTCCGAACCCACTAACCCGGACCCGATATCACTTTTTCACAAATTATATCATTAAGACCCAATTAAATCCACGATCTCAAAGATAATAATAATCCACTAATTATTAGCTCGGAGACACGTATCACTCAACATTGACACGTTAAATCCACGAAACGGTATTTAATTGGAACACGCAACAATAATAAAATAAATGAGCCAATAAATTAAATCCACGTACCAGGCTCAATTTAGGGATGTTACAATTACAATTATAAATATACTAATAATAAATAAAAAAGTATTTAAATACTTTCATTTTCCATTTATAAATTTATGAAAGGTAACACTTTGATTGATTTTTATATATTCTTATATTAATTTCATAGTTTTATTATAACCAACGATTATTATAACTATATAACAAGAAATAAGAATAATTTGTTATTGTAATTACAATATAAGTTTAAAATATATTTTCTTGATTAATCCATGCAATACATGGGTTATATGCTAGTATATAATAAAGGAGAACACCTAATGACATGTGATCATTTTTACATTTCTCTGAAAAAGACAAGTACAACTATTATTTTTAAAATAAAAAATAAATACAGTTCGTTATTTTTAAAATATATAAATGTTATATTAAATCATTAACAATTAACTATATCCAACATTTACTTATTTAATATTTATTGTTATTATTATGAATTTAAAATAAATTCAATAAAAACTATTTCTTGATCGATCTATATAATTTATAAACATGCTATAATTTCTAGAAAATAACAAAAAAATTTAAATTATATCAATTAAAAGTACATAAATTATAAAAAAAAATTAGTTAAAATATTAAAAATAAGAAAAGTTGTATTAAAAGATATTAACATAAAACATGTACCACATATTATATATACATATACATACACACAAGCACGCACGCGCGCACACACACACATATATATGTGTGTATCTTTGTATGTATGTATGTATGTATGTATGTATGCATGTATGTATGTATATCATATAAAAAACTACTATTTAAAAAGATAGTAAGTTTAGACAAATGACAATATTATTCTTATAATTTTTTATAATAATTAATATTATATGTTTTAATTTAATGTTTACATATAGAGTAACTTACATAAATTGTCCCTATGGTTTGGCTCTGGTTACGAAAATGATTCCTAGCTCAAAGTAAATACTTGGATAGGTCTAAAAATTGAAAAGTTGCTATAACTGAGTCTCTCAGATTAACTGTCGTGAAAATACAGGTTAACTCTGGGGGTAATTTTGTCTTTTTCCCATACATAGACCATTTTTAAATAACTTTTAATATTTAAATAATTATAATAATAATAATAATAATAATAATAATTATTATTATTATTATTATTATTATTATTACTACTACTACTACTATTATTAGTGTTACTTAATATTCATGTTCTTGAATATTTTTGTTCTTTCACAATGAGATCAATGATGAATTAGTTAATCAGCTGCAATCTCTTAGTTTCAGTTTTTTAAAGGTCATCATATGAAATGATCATCGAAGCAATTTTCTTTATCCAGGAGTGTATGATTATGGGACAAATCTAGTATCTTGATCTTTGTAAAATTTGACCTAATTACACAAGGAATTCGTTTTAATTTGTCTCTTGATCACATCATAGTTTATTAAAACCAGTTATTCGAGGTTATTGCTCGAAGTTGACCCTAGGGTTTTAAGCCTTCGCAAGTAAACATAGATCAACTATGCAAACGGAGAATATGAAAATCACTGAATTTAGCTCTGATTTCAAATAAATGTCTATCGTCTAAATCAAATGGTAAATGAAGGTCTAAGTTTTTGGAGGTCACAACGACTTTCACATATGAAATGAAGCAACCTTCTTTGTTATCGCCATCGTGAATTAACAAAGAGAACAAAGAATCTTAATGACTTTCAACAAATTTTAGTAAAATTAAGGCGGTGATTGACTTACAAGTTTTCAGTTCAACTTCGTGATGTTCTTCAATCCATTGATGAAGCAGGCAAATGAACAATTATCTATAACGCCTTCAAAATTCTAAAAAGCGAGGACTTCTAACAATCAAATGAGAGCATAATCACTGGTTTCAATTCTGAATAAACAGAGAGATTCTAACTGTAATTCAAATGAGGAGGAAGTGTAGTGATTAGAAGTCAAGTCCAGTGAACCGTATCTGACGAGGACTAGGATTAGGGTTTAAGAGAGAGAAAAGACAAGAGGAAGTGAAGTGAGAGGAGAAGTCTCGAGAGGATTATTGAAAGAGACGAGAGGTGTGGACTTGAGGTTGAGAAAGAAAACAAAGGAAACGATGAGATAGTGCCAGTGGAGAGGCGAAAGTGCGTAAGTTTAGGACAAGCATGGGAGATGGAGATGTGGAGAGTGTCGGAGAAGGCGATGGTTGCGGCGGCGGAAGATGAGGAAACAGGCATGGAAGAGATGTAGAAGATAGGAAAGTATAGTACATTAATCGAAATATTATCTCTCCAAAGAAATTTCAAAATTGTCAAATAAGACAAAACCAACGGCGCACACATGTACAAAAGAGAGATGATTGTATGTGTGAGATGAAGCTTGCCTCATTATATTAGCTTCCATCTACAATATAGATTGATTTAATTAATTGGTCGTTCTCACTTACAAAGTTACAAGCGGAATACTAAATGATCGATAATTGAATGGTGAAAAACAAATAACAAAAAATAAATGATTAATATTTTGGATAGGTGATTAATTTAGTGGTTATAAACCTTTTTGATAATTTAATAACAAGAAATATCATAAACTTGGGTATATATCTATCTCCCACCTTTGACGTGTTATAGCGTATATATGTGACATATTGTGTGGGTATTAAAGTGTATGGAGTATTCATCTCTTTTAAAAATTATAATTCATGCGACAGCAACATCATATTAATTTTTCTTTCTACTACTTGGAAATAACTGTTTTTATTTCTTTTTTTATCAAAAAAAAAAATAATAATAAAACAATTAAAACTAGTATATTGAATTTTTATTTATTTAAAATATTACATAACTAAAAATAAAAGACTACGTAAATAGATAAAAATATATAAATATTATTTTAATTAGAAATATTAGGAAATATGTTTTTACTAATTAGTTTATACCTTTTGAATACTTTTTAATAAAAATTATTACACAAAATTGGTATAAATTTAAAATTAAATATATAAACATTAATATTAATAAAAATACAAGAACATCTTTGTTATTGATTTTTTTTTTAAATTTAGGTTAATTCGCAGACGTTAAAAGAATATAATAATCACAAATGACAGACATCATTAGGTAATTGCAAATGATGTTTAGAGTTAATTAATTATTAATGTTAAAAAATTTATGAAATAATAAATTGTATTTAATTTTCAATTTAATTAAATATAATAAATTATATTTATGTATTAAAATAAAACATAAAGACATGTTACATTTAGATATTTATAGTGATCAAAATGTAGATTTGTTTGTTGGCGTGGAAATGTCAAGACAAGTTATCAAGTTTGCTACGGCGGCATGCAGTCCGTAGATACTGGAGAAACAAACGCCCATGTATCTATCATAGCCATCCAAGGACCACACAAACAACCTTCATATGTCTCTTCTTCCTTTCCTTTCCTTTCCTTTCCTTTCCGATACCACCATGCAACGTCGCTTTTATTTTATTTTATACTAGTTTATAACCCACGTATTACGTGGATAATTTTAATTAAATTTATTTATATAAAATATATATGAGTAAAAATAAAAACATACAAAAATAATAATTGTGTTTATTTTTTATTATTTACATATTAAAAAATAGAGTATATTTATCTTTCTTAAAAATTTTAATTGTATTTATCTTTTATTTTTTTATAAGGTGTAATTATCTTTTTAGTGAACGTAGAGCTGACACGTGACATTTGATGTTTTCCTTTATTATACATAATAATAATAATTTCCACAACTAATTCAAATTATTACATTTGGATCTAATTATGATCATTATGGATGATAATAATAGATATTTATTTTAGGTAAACATTAATTTTAAATATTACAAAATCCAATTTATTACTAATTAATTAATGAAAAAAATAAAGTCAAAATTTAATGCAATTAAGTTAAGGTGTTAAATTTGAAAAAAGAGGTGGAAAAATAAAATTTTCTTGTATTGTAGAAGTGACATATGACATGAATTGTTTTGTTTTATTATAATATATAGGTTAATCGACTCATGTATTATATGGGTTGATTTAGAATATACATATATATAATTAAAATAAAAAAAAATTGGAAGCTAGTTAAATTAAAGATAAAAAAATAGTTAGTTGTTTGATATTAAATAAAAAATATTATTATATTGTATTATTAAAAACAGATAATATGTGTTTACAAAAATGTTTCTTTTAATTTTTATTAACTTCAAATATGAAATATCAATGTAAGAAACAAAAAAGTTCAATTATGTGAATGTGTATATATTTTGAAAATGATAAAATATAAAAATAGAATATCTGAAAATTAACAATCAAAATTTATCATATTCACAATTGAAGTTTAATCAATTAAATTTTAAATCTTGTTAGCAAAATAATTAACAAAGATTTTTAACTTTATTTACTACATTTCAACATTTAAATCCAAATTTATACATTTAAATTTAACCATGATCATTAAGGATAATAATGACACATATTTATTTTAGGTAAATATTAATTTAATAATAATTCATTAATGAAAAAATTAAAATCAAAATTTAATGTAATTAAGTTAAGGTAGTAAATTTGGAAAACGAATTAAAAAAATGGCATAGGTATAATTATTGATTTTAATTAAGGGTATAAGAGACATTTCATAAATAATTATGAGTTGTCATTAATCTGGATCATTGATTTCATTCCATCCAATGGTCCAAAAACTCCAAGTGGTTTTCTTATTATATATAATATAGATAGCATACTAGTTTATTACCCGCGTATTACGCGAATATTTTTAATATATATAAAAAAATAATAAATAAAAAGATAAATATATAAATATTATTTTTTGAACAAAAGTATATAATGTGATATTATTATTTATTATGACCTATTAATTTTGTATATTTCTAAATATATTTGAAAAGTAATTATTTTCTTATATATTTTTTAAACTTTTATTATATTATCTTATAATTAATAAGTTAGTAGATTATTAGATGTTGTTTGATTTGATTTGAATTGAATTTAAAAGTGTATTATATTAGATTTGGATAGATATAATTAATAAGTTAGTAGAGTATTAGATTTTGTTTGATTTGATTTGATTTGAATTTAAAAGTGGATTATATTAGATTTGGATAGATTTGATTTAAATTTCTTTATTCTTTTTAAAATCTATAACTGCCACCTGTCAATTCATGGTGGCGATACGTGGCTTCACCAGAAATGAGTATAGTTAGTTTTTTAATATTATATATAGATTATACTAGTTTATTAAAATGTGTATTACACGGAAATTTTTATAAATATTTTTTTTCATAAAAGTGTATAAATAGAAAATTTAAAAATTAATTGATAAATCCAATCAAAATCAAGTAACTATAGAATTTTTTAGTGTTAAATATGATTTTTTTAAAATCTACTAAATTAATGTAAAAGAAATATACCTATAATTTAATAACAAACTCGCTAGGTTTTTTATCCACATATTATGTACTTAGGTGCATACTTTTACTAAATAAGTATTTGTATATAATATATCAAAGGTTATAATAGAAAAACAAAACAATCATATATATATTATGTATAAAATAAAAAATTAAGTCAAGTTGATACTTGTCTGCTTAAAGAAAAAAGTTTTAAAAAATAATAAATTTTATATCATAATGTAGATAAAAATTATGTGATCGTGATATATTTGAATTAGAAATATAATCTATCAAAAGTTATAATAGAAAAAACAAAAATGTTATATATTATATATAAAGTAATAAAATAAGTCAGCTACTTATCTATCTGCTTGAGCTTTTTGCCTACCCATTACACTGTTCATTATAAGTTTAAATATATTAAAGTTTATAAAGAAATAAATCAATTATATATCATATAATAAACATTATCGTGATTCTCAACAGATGATCACTCTCTGCTTTCTGCCTAAATTTAAAATGTAAAGAGTGTGATCAATTAGCCAACTAATCAATAAAAATTTTGTAATTTTAAAAATAGTTGAAACGAAAAAAGTTTGAAATCAAAATGTAGATTAAAATAATGTGATCATAATAAATTGCAACTTGATGAACCATGCATCAGCGGTTGTGAATCGAATCCAACGACTCTTCTTGTGATGCATTTAGGTCTCCTTGTAGTGCACAATTAATTGTTTTTCCACTACAAGGAAAACAGTTTTCTGCGATGGAATGACGACTAAATTTGTTGGTCGCTTAAATGTTCGCCGCAAATTTCATTTGTTACGGATTCACGACGATTTTTGGTGACGAATTTGTCCATCAGTAATACGTTGCAAATCTGTTGCAAATTGAAGATGAATATTTCCGTCATTGATAACTGTCTGTGTTGTAGTGTTCGAAGTTTTTCGATTCATAAAGTTTTTTTTATTGATCTCTCTCTCTCTCTCTCTCTCTCTATATATATATATATATATATATATATATATATATATATACATATATATATATAGATGGGATCATTGCAGAACCTAAATTTAGTGTAGAACTGTAGAACCAATATCGTCCATAGATTTAAATAATCTAATGGTCTTGATTAAAAGAGTTAAGTTTGGAATTAGTGAAAAAAAGATTGATAAAAGTGATATTTTAAAAGAATGGAAATAGCAAAAAGATTGACATTAGCAAAATAAATATCCTTTTTCTTTAAATTAAAATAACATTAATATTATTAATTTTTAAATCAAAAAAATTATACCATAAAAATGAAAATTTTATACTCTTTAAAACGAGACCGGTCATGATATATTTTTTTCTAAAAAAATTTATGTGTTTATTTTTCGTAAAAACAAATTACCCAGACCACGATGCAATATATCATGGTGAGATAATGAGATCATTCGATATCGAATGAACACTTTGATATCGTATATTTAACGTCAATGCAACACTGCATGTAACACCCACAATTCTCACACAAATGGCACGTCAATACAATACACAGGTGGCCATAACGCGATCATCTCATGTTGCACATGTCACAGGATTAGCGGAAAATGCTGTTAATTAAAACTTTAACACAAGGTCACATACATCATGTCATAGACTGAACTGATATACACACATACTGAATCATCTGATAAACACCGACTACTGGAAGCTAACATAATACTGATCAAGTACAAATTACAGACAACAGTTCTGTCGTTCAGTATCAAAATACAGTCAACATGGAAATCTCTAAACCGCCCGATCTCTACTTCGGCTGCTGCGGCTGTGACTGCGATCCTACAGTATGGCTGCCTGACACACAGAAGACTCGAAAACATAAGCTGAACACCTCGTGAGTACGCGAGGGTTAGACTCTGCAGGTAAGCACATATGACATACACAGCACATATATCTCATCACACATATGCAACTCGATGCATAACACGTATCTCTGCTCAAAATGGGACCACGTTCCCCAGCTAACAGGCCGCACACAGCAGCGGTTAGCCACTCAATAGGCACAGGAGCGACCTGGCATATCACTGCCGTATATATACAGCCTCATATCTCGTGACTGGTTAGGGACAGTCAGCCTGCGCGATCACATATCGCGGACACCTGCAACTCAAACATATATAGCACGTATAGGGTAGAACGGATCATACCTGCGCACTATGCTCAGTCTCATACACGATATATCACAACACATATACACGACTCATAAAAGTTTACGCGCGCTTTGTAAAAGACTCGAGTACTCACCGACTACCCGATTCCGACTTGAAAACCCGAAATTCCTAATGCGGCTCGGCACGTGATCGGCTAGAACCTGTAATTGTCACAAATCCCATATATTAACACAACTCAATAGCCACGCGACCCAAATCGACATAATTATCACAATTAAACTAATCCCGAAACACATTTCCGAACGGATAACCGATCCCCGAAACTCTTTCACGAGACTCCTACCGAGACCCAAAATTCCAAACAACTCAATTCAACAATATTCCGAAGGGACTCGACCAATTAACAACCCACAACTCCCTTATAAAGACTAAACCAACTTCTCTGGCAGACTGATTTACGCGCCGCGCCCCCCTGCAGTCGCGCCGCGCCTCTGGCCTTCTGCGCGTCGCGCCGCGGCCCCCTGCGCGTCGTGCCGCGACCAGCCGCCTGCTCCAGCTCTGCTCTTCGAACTCCATAGCTGAACCAGGGGTCTTTAACCCCTCTACACTCAATTTCCAGCTCAAAACACACATACAAACACTATACAACAAACTCCTATTGCTTATAAACCAAACTACACAACTCTCACAACATATAACACAAGATTTAACTCTCAAAATCAATAACCCTTACCTCAAATACTCAAGAACTCCAACAAGAAGATGAAGAAGATCAAGATGCAGCACTTGATTGAATTCTTAGCTTCTCTTTTCTGGCTTCTAATCTCAGCTGGAGCTCCAAGAAGATACACACACACACACACACTTTAGGATAAACTCTCAAAATGGATAAGGAAGAGGAAAATAAGAGCAGGACTCAAATATATATATTCATCTCTATCTTTATCCGGTTCCGAACCCGTTAAATCCGAACCCGATATCACTTTTTCACAAATTATATCATTAGGACCCAATTAATTCCACGATCTCAAGGAGATAATTAATCCGCTAATTATTAGCTCGGAGACACGTATCACTCGGTCTCGACACGTTAAATCCACGAAACGGAATTTAATTGGAACACGCAATAATAATAAAATAAATGAGCCAATAAATTAAATCCATGTACCAGGCTCAAATTAGGGATGTTACAAATCCTCTCCTCTTAAAAAGATTCCGTCCCGGAATCTAGCTCGGACTCGGGAACAACTGCGGATATCGGCTCCTCATCTCGGCCTCAGGCTCCCAGGTGGCACTAGTACCCTTATGATGCCTCCACTGAACGAGTACTAGTGCGATCTCTTTATTCCTCAACCTCTTTACTTTCCGGTCGGTAATCGCCTCAGGCTGCTCGACATATCTCAGGTGATCGTCCACGGTGATCTCTGATAACGGCACGAACTGATCGTCCTTGGCCAGACATTTCCTCAGGTGACTCACATGAAACGCATCATGAACTCCGGCCAACTCGGGAGGCAACCTCAATCTATACGCCTGATCTCGGACTCTGGCGATGATCTCGAACGGACCGATGTACCGCGGACTCAGCTTACCTCTATGTGTGAATCTAATAACTCCTTTCCACGGCGATACTTTCAGCATGACGCGGTCCCCAACACTGAACTCGAGCTCGGTCAGACGACGATCGGCATAACTCTTCTGCCGGCTCTGTGCCACTCTCATGTGCTCGCGGATGACCGCCACCTTGTCGCTCGTCTCCTGTAGCAACTCGGGCCCACTGATAGGTCGCTCGCCGACCTCGCCCCAACACACAGGGGTTAGGCACTTACGCCCATACAGTGCCTCAAATGGAGCCATCTTGATAGAGGAATGGTAGCTGTTGTTATACGCAAACTCGACTAACGGCAAGTGAACGTCCCAACTACCACTGAAATCGATCGCACAAGCTCGGAGCATATCCTCGAGAGTCTGATTCGTCCGCTCTGTCTGCCCGTCTGTCTGAGGCCTGTACGCTGTACTCAACTGAACTCTCGTCCCCAACTCACGCTGAAAGCTCTGCCAGAACCTCGAAGTAAACCGCGCATCTCTATCAGACGTAATAGACATCGGAACGCCGTGCCTTGACACTATCTCACTGATGTACAACCGGGCCAACTGATCCATAGTGATGGTGCCTCTCACCGCCAGAAAATGAGCACTCTTAGTCAACCGATCCACAATCACCCAGATCATATCATTGCCTCGAATGGTGCGCGGAAGTCTAACGATGACATCCATCGTGATATTATACCACTTCCACTCTGGGATCTCTAAAGGCTGCAAATGCCCGTGAGGCTTCTGATGCTCGACCTTCACACGTAGACAAGTCATACATTCCTCGACATACCGGCCCACATCTCGCTTCATCCCTGGCCACCAATAAAACTCGCGCAGATCTCTATACATTTTGGTGCTCCCGGGGTGAATAGACAATCTCGAACGATGCGACTCATCTAGAATCAGCTGTCGCAGATTACCGACTCTCGGAACCCAAACCCGATCATGAAACGCCCACAAACCTCGGCTATCTCTACTCAACATCTCAAGCTGTCCTGAAAGACGCTCTCTCTTCACATTCTCAGCTCGCAATCCCTCTAACTGTGCATGCCTCAGACTCTCCACAAGAGTCGAGGTGACCTCGAGCCTCGCTGCTCGGGAAACCACTGTCTGACCGCACGCCTTACGGCTCAACGCATCGGCCACCACATTGGCCCTACCCGGATGATACTGGATTTCGCAGTCGTAATCTTTCAGTAACTCGAGGCTGCGCCGCTGTCTCATATTCAGCTCCTTCTGACTAAACAGATACTGAAGACTCTTATGATCTGTATACACCACAAATCGCGAACCGTACAGATAATGACGCCATATCTTCAACGCGAACACTATCGCGTCCAACTCAAGGTCGTGCACGGTATGATTTTCCTCGTAGGTCTTCAGCTGTCGCGACGCATACGCTATCACCTTACCTCGCTGCATCAGAACACATCCCAAACCGGTACCTGACGCATCACAATAGACCACAAAATCCTCTGTACCCTCGGGCAATGCTAACACCGGAGCCTGACATAATCGGGACTTCAGCTCTCTGAATGCCGACTCCTGCTCATCGGACCACACGAAAGGAACGGACTGCCGTGTCAATCTCGTCAACGGCCTGGCAATCCTCGAAAAGTCCTGAATGAAGCGGCGGTAATACCCGGCTAATCCCAAAAAGCTACGGACCTCAGGCACGGTCTTCGGCGGCTCCCAACTCATCACTGCCTCTATCTTCGCCGGATCCACTGAAATACCCTCGGGGCTCACAACATGCCCCAGAAACTGGACCTCGCGCAACCAGAACTCGCATTTGGAGAACTTCGCATAAAGTCGCTCCTCTCGCAGCACAGATAAAACCTCTCGCAAGTGCTGCTCGTGGTCCTCGGCACTCCTCGAGTAGATCAAGATGTCATCGATAAAGACAATCACGAATCGATCCAACATAGATCTACACACCCTATTCATCAAATCCATGAATGCCGCGGGTGCGTTAGTCAGTCCGAAAGGCATGACTAAGAACTCATAATGGCCGTATCTCGTCCGGAACGCGGTCTTCGGCACGTCCTCGTCTCTGACCCTCAGCTGATGATAACCCGATCTCAGATCTATCTTCGAAAAGAAGCTCGAACCCTGCAACTGATCGAACAGATCGTCAATACGTGGAAGCGGATAACGGTTCTTCACCGTCACTTTATTCAACTCTCGATAGTCGATACACATCCGCATGGAACCGTCCTTCTTCTTCACAAACAGCACTGGAGCTCCCCATGGGGACGATCTCGGACGGATAAATCCACGATCGAGCAATTCCTGAAGCTGCGACATCATCTCTCTCATCTCGGTAGGTGCCAGCCTATAAGGCGTCTTCGCGATAGGCACCACTCCAGGGATAAGGTCGATATGGAACTCGACCTGACGATCTGGCGGTAACCCAGGCAACTCCTCTGGGAATACCTCAGGGAACTCTCGAACTACGGGTATATCCGCTAAGGTCTTCTTCTCTAATCTGGCGTCAACAACATAAGCCAGAAAAGTCTCGCACCCTTTCGCAACATATCTCTGGGCTCGGGCCATAGACACGATACCGATCTCACCTCGGCGCCTCTCGCCATACACTGTCACTGTCTCACTGTCTGAAATGGGTATCCGGATCATCTTCTTCGCGCACAAAATATCGGCCTGCCTGGCTGTCATCCAGTCCATACCCACTATCACATCGAAACTGCCGATCTCTATCGGTAGTAAATCGATCAAAAACCGGTGAGCATCGATCTCTAAAACACAATCTCTGAACACTCGACTCACTAATGCAGTACTACCGTCTACTCTCTCAACAACTAACGGCACAGATAAAACAGTAGCAGGCACAGAAAAGTAGGCACAGAATATCACAGACACATACGAGCGATCTGCTCCAGAATCAAATAAAACACGAGCACTAAGCCCGTTCAGGATGTACGTACCAGATACCACATCGGTAGACTCGCGGGCCTCCTCTGCTGTAGCCTGAAATACTCTGCCCCTGCCTCTGGGTGCTGACTCACGGCGGCTCGAAGTCGACGGCTCTACTCTAGCACCGCTGGTACTCGTTCCCTGTACTGCAGGCGGCGCATCCGGACAATCTCTCACAATATGACCTGGCCTCCCACAGCGGAAGCACAGGGAATCCCTCGAAGTACATGTAATAGAAGTGTGGCAATACTGACCACATCGGTAACAACGAGGCTGCTCTGATGTACAAGGACCGGAATGGCGACGGCGACACCTCGGACAGTCTCTCTCTCCGGCTGAACTGTCTACCCGGCTCCCTGACGGCTGGGACCCCTGCCCCACGCTGCTCTGACTCTGGCTGGGAGCACTGTAACGAAAAGTCTGCCCCTGACTCTGACTGGCTGTCCCCGACCCCTGATACTGTCCAGACCTCCTGGACCTACGGTCTCTGCCTCTATCTCTATCTCTGCGAAATCCCGAACCCTGCCCCTGAACCTGCTGCTGCTCAGGCTGTCTCTCTCTCTGGGACTCCTGGGGCTCTCGGTAATAGCTACGGGACTGCTCGGATGTCTCTGTCCTCTGTCTCTGGGATGGGGGCTGACCCCTCTGTCTCTCGATCTCCCTCTCTCGGACTCGGGCTAACTCTAATGCCCGCGCAAAGGTAGGAGTATCATGAAGTCCGACGAACTCCCGGATATCCGACCTCAACCCATCAATGAAGGCATCAGCCTTACGAACCTCTGTATCCACATGCTGAGGTGCAAACTGGGCATACTCATTAAATCTATCCACATACTGCTGAACCGACATGCTACCCTGCTGGAGGTGTAGAAACCGGCGCTCCATCTCCCGGCGCTCATCCCGGGGAATATACTGAAGCTCGAAGATAGCACGGAACTGATCCCATGTCATAGCATATGCTGTAGCTGTAGTCATGGATGACTCAATGGACTTCCACCACTGTGAAGCCCCTCCCTTCAGCTGATAAGTCGCATAGCCGACCATATCACGAGGATCGACATGGGCAACTCGGAATGCAGCCTCTATCTCTCTTTCCCAAGCCATAGCCGCACCCGGCTCACCACCGCCTCGAAACTGAGGTGGGGCTCCCGTCATAAAGTCCTTAAAGGACCCACCTCGAGGAGCAGAAGAAGAAGATGCCCCAACCACTGTCTCAACACTGGTCACTGGCGGCGGATCAGATCTCTGTCGCTGCTGCTCTCTCTCTCTCTATCCCTCTCTCTGTAGAACTCAGTCAATACTGATAACATCTCTGACCGGCGGACGTACTCGTCTCCCGTTGGTCTCTCAGGCCCTGAACCCTCACCATGATTTGCCATAATCACCTGCACATATCACAAAGATAAGATAACAGATCGACCACCCAGCGTCATACAATAAGCTAGGTCAGTTAATTCCGCTAAACTCAGTCTCAGGGAAGAATCCCACGGATCTGAACACGGTAAGAGCTCAAGCATCCACTGATACTCAATACTAAAACCACAAGCTCTGATACCAAGCTGTAACACCCACAATTCTCACACAAATGCCACGTCAATACAATACACAGGTGGCCATAACGCGATCATCTCATGTTGCACATGTCACAGGATTAGCGGAAAATGCTTTTAATTAAAACTTTAACACAAGGTCACATACATCATGTCATAGACTGAACTGATATACACACATACTGAATCATCTGATAAACACCGACTACTGGAAGCTAACATAATACTGATCAAGTACAAAATACAGACAACAGTTCTGTCGTTCAGTATCAAAATACAGTCAACATGGAAATCTCTAAACCGCCCGATCTCTACTTCGGCTGCTGCGGCTGTGACTGCGATCCTACAGTATGGCTGCCTGACACACAGAAGACTCGAAAACATAAGCTGGACAGCTCGTGAGTACGCGAGGGTTAGACTCTGCAGGTAAGCACATATGACATACACAGCACATATATCTCATCACACATATGCAACTCGATGCATAACACGTATCTCTGCTCAAAAGGGGACCACGTTCCCCAGCTAACAGGCCGCACACAGCAGCGGTTAGCCACTCAATAGGCACAGGAGCGACCTGGCATATCACTGCCGTATATATACAGCCTCATATCTCGTGACTGGTTAGGGACAGTCAGCCTGCGCGATCACATATCGCGGACACCTGCAACTCAAACATATATAGCACGTATAGGGTAGAACGGATCATACCTGCGCACTATGCTCAGTCTCATACACGATATATCACAACACATATACACGACTCATAAAAGTTTACGCGCGCTTTGTAAAAGACTCGAGTACTCACCGACTACCCGATTCCGACTTGAAAACCCGAAATTCCTAATGCGGCTCGGCACGTGATCGGCTAGAACCTGTAATTGTCACAAATCCCATATATTAACACAACTCAATAGCCACGCGACCCAAATCGACATAATTATCACCATTAAACTAATCCCGAAACACATTTCCGAATGGATAACCGATCCCCGAAACTCTTTCACGAGACTCCTACCGAGACCCAAAATTCCAAACAACTCAATTCAACAATATCCCGAAGGGACTCGACCAATTAACAACCCACAACTCCCTTATAAAGACTAAACCAACTTCTCTGGCAGACTGATTTACGCGCCGCGCCCCCCTGCAGTCGCGCCGCGCCTCTGGCCTTCTGCGCGTCGCGCCGCGGCCCCCTGCGCGTCGTGCCGCGACCAGCCGCCTGCTCCAGCTCTGCTCTTCGAACTCCATAGCTGAACCAGGGGTCTTTAACCCCTCTACACTCAATTTCCAGCTCAAAACACACATACAAACACTATACAACAAACTCCTATTGCTTATAAACCAAACTACACAACTCTCACAACATAGAACACAAGATTTAACTCTCAAAATCAATAACCCTTACCTCAAATACTCAAGAACTCCAACTAGAAGATGAAGAAGATCAAGATGCAGCACTTGATTGAATTCTTAGCTTCTCTTTTCTGGCTTCTAATCTCAGCTGGAGCTCCAAGAAGATACACACACACACACACTTTAGGATAAACTCTCAAAATGGATAAGGAAGAGGAAAATAAGAGCAGGACTCAAATATATATATTCATCTCTATCTTTATCCGGTTCCGACCCCGTTAAATCCGAACCCGATATCACTTTTTCACAAATTATATCATTAGGACCCAATTAATTCCACGATCTCAAGGAGATAATTAATCCGCTAATTATTAGCTCGGAGACACGTATCACTCGGTCTCGACACGTTAAATCCACGAAACGGAATTTAATTGGAACACGCAATAATAATAAAATAAATGAGCCAATAAATTATATCCACGTACCAGGCTCAAATTAGGGATGTTACACTGCATATACGATTATTATTAACAGAGCTAAAATAATAGTCACAATTAGTAGTCAAAGTTGGTGGATTTAACGAGAACGGTTATGATATATATTTTTTATTTTTCGTAAAAAAAATTTTACCCAGACCACGATGCAATATATCACGGTGAGATCATGAGATCATTCGATATCGAATGAACACTTTGATATCGTATATTTAACGTCAATGCAACATTGCATATACGTTCATTACTAACAGAGCCAAAATAATAGTCACAATTAGTATTTAAAGTTGGTGGATTTAACGAGAACGGTTATGATATATATTTTTTTATTTTTCGTAAAAAAATTTTTACTCAGACCACGATGCAATATATCATGGTGAGATCATGAGATCATTCGATATCGAATGAACACTTTGATACCGTATATTTAACGTCGATGCAACACTGCATATACGTTCATTATTAACAGAGATAAATAATAGTCAAAATTAGTAGTCAAAGTTGGTGGATTTAACGAGAACGGTCATGAATATATTTTTTTGAAAAAAAATTTACGTGTTTATTTTTCGTAAATTTTTTTTACCCATACGACCATTCGATGTCGAATGAACACTTTGATATCGTATATTTAACGTCGACGCAACACTGCATGTCCATTATATATTAAAAGAGTAAAAAAAAGTCAAAGTGGACAGTCAAACTTGGTAGGCTGCTATTAATTCAATGTTAATTGTATAATTACCATCTTATTCCTAATGTTATATTATAATCTAATGGTTTAGATTGGTTCTATGGTTCTGCACTAAATTAATGTTCTGCAATGATCCCAACCCTATATATATATATATATATATATATATATATATATATATATATATATATATATATATATATATATATATATATATATATATATATATATATATATATAGAATATGGTTCGAGAGAGTACCACCCTTATGCAGCGCACCAGAAGGTACCACCTTTAAAAAAACTTTTTTAAAATTTTTTTTTCATAAACATGTTTTAATTAACGTTATGAAGATCATATGTAAATTTCACATAAATTCACATCTCCTAGCTCCTAAAAAATGATGTGAACACACACTTACATAATTTTGAAGACATGTGAACGCGCATTTATGTGATGCGTGTTTTCATGCACCTAGAGTGATCGGATTTGCGTGAAATTCACATATGATCTGTGTAATGTTAATTAGAACATGTTCATGAAAAAAAATTTCAAAAAAATTACTTTTAAAGGTGGTACCTTCTGGTGCGCTGCATTAGAGGTGGTACTCACTTGAACCTAAATCTATATATATATATATATATATATATATATATATATATATATATATATATATATATATATATATATATATATATATATATATATATATATATATATATATTTAAAATTCTTTTTAGTATTAAATTTGTATAGAAAATATATAAATTTATGAATTTTATCCATGCTCTATATAAATTTGTGCATTTAAGGATTATTACGGTAAGAACCATTTTACCGGAACTTAATCGTGTGTGTGTATTATATTATATATATTATTGAGGATCATGTAAAAACCAAAATTTTTATAGTTACCGTAAATATCGTATCACAAGACAAAATGTTTACATTTTAGTTAAAAGTATGATTTCATGCATTATTTCAAGACTTAATTATAATATGATGCAAAATTACTTTTGTCTTGTATTAAAATTTTTTTTACCATAATACAAAAATAATTAATGTAAAAATTTTTATGATACGACTTAATTTCAACTATATTTATAATTTTCACGTGAGATTTACAGAAGGTTTAGCTAAAATATCCGATCAAATAATGCAAATATATAGAGGTAAATGGGATATTTGGTTGACGAAGAAAATTTCGGACCAATTATTGACGCCAACTCTTCCACATAAAGTCGTGTGTGAACATCCTACTGCTATTAACATATATCATGCCAAATTAAATCTTGTATAAATCATCTACATTCCCTTCTATGCCTGCCACCCAAACCACTTTCAACTTCAACACAAACATCATCAATTTCCACATTAATCCGACGGCCATGGCATCCGTGGAGGAGAAACTACCACCGCCACCACCACCACCGGAATACAATGCTCCGGTGGTCGATCTAGCCTTGAGGGTCTTTTTGTTTGCAACAGCCTTGGTTGCAGTCATTGTTATGGTTGCTTCTAAAGAAACCGAAAATATATCAGTTGTGCCTGGCTTTGCAATATCCCTTCAGGCCAAATTCACTCAGTCCCCAGCATTCATGTAACTAACATCATCTTTTGCATGGTTAATTTTGTATCAATATTTATAAATTAGTTCTAGATATATATATCGACTTGTTGTTAAAGTACTAATTTTGCTATTACTGTAACTTACGAATGTACGATGCATGCAGATACTTTGTAGCAGCGCTCTCGGTGGCCTGCTTGTACAGCATCATCTCCGGTTTGTTATCGGGTTTGGCACTGATGAAACCGGCCGGAGTAAGCTCGACAAAGTTGAAGTTTCATTTTGTGATATTTGATGCAGTAAGCTCAGAAACCATATTATCTTATAAATACCTGAAATATATACATATATATTGAAAGTTAGTTGTATATATGCATGGTTGCAGTTGCTATTAGGTATTGTGGCTGCAGCCACAGGAGCAGCTGGAGGAGTGGGATACATTGGACTCAAAGGAAACTCTCATACTCAATGGACCAAGATCTGTAATAGGTTTGGTTCCTTCTGTACACACTTTGGCGTCTCGATTTTTCTATCACTCGCATCCTCTATAACACTTCTATTGCTTATTTGGCTATCGCTATATGTGCTTTCCAAGAAGATCGCAAGGCGATAATATTATCGAACAACATACACCAAGGAATGTTTCTTAATTTTGTGATGTTATTAAGACTTTTTAATTAATTGTATGAAATTAATTAGGATGTTTGATTCTTGTAATAAAGCCTTGATTATTTAATTCGTCAACAATGACGAATCGAGGAATCAATTTTATTTCCTGTTGTTATAGGAAACATGTATCCTATGCACAATTACACAATTCACACTATGTGTTCAGTGTTCCGATCGGGTTAATTAAGCCTATTCAATTCGGGTTGCCAAAATAATTTTGGAAGTGACAATTAAACTTTCAAATATTATACCAATTAACCATATGCGGGTTATGCGTCAGCAGATTTTAGATGTACGTTCTTAAAATACCTATCTATTCTATTAAAGGTAACTAAATGTCACTTATAATTTAAATAGACTGTCACTTAGATTGATGAGGATATAAAATGTGTAACCAACAATTTCTATTAATAAAATAAAAATAAAAGTAATTTATTTATTTAAAATCATCTACTTTTCTCTTCTTATCCAATCGTGTTATTCTAACTTTAGCTTCTTATTGAAGCTTTTCACCCCCAACTACTGAAGTTTAAACCCAGTTATTTAAGTATTTCATGCACAAATAATAAACTAGTAAGGAAACATGGGACCAATTAATTTCGATCACGGATGGATATGTACAAATTAAGTTAAACAAAATTAGTTTTAGCATAGAAGAATATGGTTACTGTATTTAATGTGCGGTCTCAAAATATACAAAAAGCAACGGCCACACGTACAGTCAAACAGTGGGTTAAGTTTATACGGAAAAAACCATTATAATTTCATTTTGTTGGTTTAGTACTTTAGTTCCTTAATTCATGGTGTGGTCGATTTTTTCCCCTCAATTTAACCATTACATTTTTTTAACTTCGGGTAGTAATTTGTAAACAATAATTTATTCTCATGCACAATATTGTACAACTAAATAATGAATGATGTAAAAAGTTACAAAACATTATTGTTGTTGATGACAAAAAAAAAATTTATTATTATATACAAATTAATTTTCGTTTACTTTATTTGTCTAAAACAATAAGGATGGTAGGGACCAAAAAATACGATGGCATGAATGCATGGTAATAGTTATTACTTATATATGTCATTCAAAAAAATATTCGTACTTTTATAGTTTGGTTTGTTAGAATTGGTAGGGATTGAAGGGGAAAAAAATTTAATATTAATTGTTAATGTATTCTAAAGGGTTTGGTTCGTAGAATATTTGTTATAGAAATACGATCTGTCAAATAAATGAAAATCTATACGAAATTAAATCTGTATGAATTCATATACTTTCACGTGTTTCGTCAACAAACAAATATGGTTACCAAATATGAATATGGAATGTAATTTAAATTCCATTTTGATCAGATTTTGTAAACAAACACTCTCTGCTTTCTTAAAAATTTCTAATTTGTCCAGAATTCTTCAGCTAACTAAGCGCCACTTGAGAGTGAACTATTTCCGACTATTCTTGCAGCCATTAGAATTTTTCAAACTCTTTAAAAAAAATACATATTTTCTCCTTAAAGTGGAAACATTTTATCCCTTTTGAATGTATAGACAAAAGAATAGACATTCTTTTATTTGATTAGCAAATAATAACTATACATAAATAAACATTAAGATTAAAAAAAATATAGAAAAACTATAAACACTTCGTTAGTTTCTTGTGTTTTTGTTTTTCTTCATTTAGATAAGAAATAATTAATTTACACTAGATTCAAGTCTGTATCTATTTCCATTAAGAGCCAAAACTCTTGTCATATGATAAAAGCCTTATGAACTTCACGTGATTCCATTCTCTTGATTTCATCGAATTATAAGTTATAACCATCCGTAAATGATATGGGTAGCATTTCCCAAATATATATAGCATTTCTTTAATTTACAATTGAAAAAAAATTCAATGAAAACAGGAATAGCTTAGATATATATTGCCTAATAGATATATATGGACTTGAGCTTGACTGACATCCACACAAACCAATTCAAGAAGAAATTATGACACCTACTAAACAATAAAATCTATCTATATAAGAAAATAAAACTGTTACATCATCAAATAAAAGTAATATTAAAAGCCTTTTTTATCCTGTAAAGAAATTCCATTCTTAAACCGCCAAAATGGACCAAATTAAAGAAAGACCTTGATTACAACATATTTGTTGTCATGTATGAAGATATCTAATTATCTATTTTGGTTACATCGATCCTTACAAAGAGAAATAAGCAAGTAACGTTTGGTTCGTAGATTTTTCGGGATTCAATGAGATTTACATTTAAAATTTTGTGTTTGGTTTGCAGATTTCAGTAAGAATTTAAAATCCCAGAATTTCTTAAACCCGTTCATTCTTTGTTTTTTAAAAATCCAGCATCCCCCTAGGATTTTAAATCTCAGTGACATTACATTTTTCATATTACCAATTTTTTTCTAAAAGATAATGCAGATTTTTTGACAAAATCCTGACAAATGCAAATACATAATGCAAATCCTTTAATAAAATGCAAATTCCGGAGAAAAAATCTGAAAACCAAATGCATCCTGATATATTGTTTCTTTTTCTTTTTTGTTATATCAATATATCATTAATTAACTAAAAAGAAAGAAGTGCATAAATTTAGAGAAATTAGTCGTGCGTATGAAAATGTTTTCACTTATCTAATTAAGGTGATAAAACTTCTCGATTTTGTTAATCATGTTAACATTCCTTGGACATTAATCCCAGAAGAATATTATACACATATCTATTGTATTTGGAGGGAAAAAAAAAAAGCTAGGTCTGAAAATTCACAATTAACGTACTAAAGTTTGATGGTTGTCTAACAAATTCTAATTGTGAAGTATTTAATCACTCAGTTGTATCAATAAATTATTCGATTGTACCTTTACGTATTTCAACTTGTGAGAGGATCTTTCCTTTCAACAAGTCCGTAATAAGTCCTTTCTTGAGATATCTAGTCGAGCCGAGTAACCCAGGATTGACTCTAGATTGACATTAAAACTCTACTCGAGATTGATCAAGCTTAAATTTTTATGCTTGAGCTTGATCGATAATGGTATTGATACGCTTGAGCTAAATTATGTGACTTGATGGTTTATTAGAACATAAGTCAAACTATATACATCAATTGCTTAATGACTCGATTTAACACGATTTGCCGACAAACTAGTCGGCTCCATTTTCTATATAAATTTATAAAATTATAGGTACATGTAAGCTCAATTAGGCTCACAAGACTTCGAGTTAGATAATTTAATACTGAAGCTCAATTCAACCTACATATTGCAAATCGATTTAAATATTCTTCAAGTCAATCTCAAACGGCTCACTAATTAGCCTAATTTAGTTACACCTTTGATGCCAACTAACAGTGGCGGATTCAGAAATACTTTTCATGAGAGTCTAATTTTAACAAAGTTACGAGATCACAAGTGTTAACCGTCATTCCAAAATTTTCAAACCTCAAGAATTTGGGTCAGTTCACATTGAATAAATTGTAAAAACAAATAATTAAAAGTTACATCGTCATTAGCTATTACAAATCAAAATAAATTACATTCTATAAGTGCCCTCTACGTGTCATTAAGAGTAAGTTATAGTATTATCGTCTGAAACATTGACAACTAACTCTTTACCTACGGAGGAAATGCAACAATCATTTGAAAAATCATCATCAATTGAATTACACAAATTCAATTTCACAAGTTTCATTTACGGTACTTATGTGAACAAATTTTATGAAACTAAATATTAGTTAACATAATGTTAAACTAAAACAACATACAAAATAACAACTTAATATTCAATATTATAAAATTTGGACATTATAATTTATAAAATAAAGTATAAAGCTTTGTTTGTTTTTTTTTTCAATAAGCTCTTTAGAGCACTTATATTTTAAAAAACAAACAACACCTAAGAGAAGGAGGAAACATTTATCCTAATTCTTGAATTTTTGTTTTAAAGATAACAAAGATATTGATGTCGAAATTTAAAAATCATATAGATCGAAAAAATTTCGACTATACATAAAATACGTAAAAGAAATTTCATCAGGATCGTTCGACCCCATACTCAAAACATGGATCAGCCCATGCCAACTAGAAACACAGGTTAATTCAGCATTTTTGATCTGGCTAGACCTCTTCTTTCTTATATATTGAATCAATATATTCGTTCTTTGGCTTTAAAAAATGAATTGGTTTAGGGATGACAAAAAAACCGAACCCAATGGGGAAAACCGAAAACCGTTCTAATTGGGACGGGTTTTCCGAACCCGATTAAGTTAAACGGGAGATGAGGCGGATATGGTATTGATAATATCCGTCCCGTATACCCGATTACATAACCCGTTTAAATCCCCGAATACTCCGAATATTTTTTTAAATGACAACATGTTATTTATATTGTATATATATTATATATAAAAGATGAATATTTTTATATATGTTATATATTATACATAAAATTATTATATACAATTTAAATAACTTATTATTTATATATAATTTTTTGAAATAACGTTTTTTTTGTTATCATTTGATAGGGATACAAATTTAATGTAATATTTGTATTGTAATTTTAAACACATTGACGTTTTAGGCTTAAATTATGAACCATGTGGTTAAATTTCATATCATTGATTTATAAATGAGTTTCCCCGATTCCCCACGGGTTTCCCGCGTACCCGATGGGGATCCCCGTTTAATATCCGTGGTTTTTTTAAACGGGGACGGGATTTCGATTCTCGGGCCCGAACCCGCCCCGTTGTCATCCTTAAATTGGTTGGATTTAATAAGTCCCTCGTCAAAGATTTAAAATTATCTTCAAAATTGGTTTATTAGAGTTCCAAAAACATATATGCTTCGAAAACCCCGGTATAACGAATGATCCAAATCGATCAGTCGAAACTTTAAAATCTTGTTGGCCACTTCACCACCACGACTAAAATACACAGAAACAGCTTGCATTCGCATTAAAATACACCATAACCAAGCTTAGAAAGCGCATATATAAACACATAAAAAAATTATGAAATAGGTGGGTTCTAAAGAAAGCTTTAAAATATTTTTTTGGCTCCTCCTTATAGGTTTTATAAAAAGTTTGTAAAGTCTTTCAATTTATTTTATAAAAACGTAAGAAGTTTATTAAAACTATAAAATATGCGTTATAAATATTCAAAACCATTATAACAACAGTCCAGATCTTCAAAAATACATTAATTAAGATGATTGAACCAAACATTAATTAATTTCTTAATTATATAATTCTACACACTTCGAAGTTCGAACTCGAAGCCATTAGAAAGTAAATCAATTTTTGTTTTATTTTCTTAATAATATCTAAAAGCTGCAGCTGGCAACGTGGCTTTGAGTGGCACGACTGCATAACCTGATCATTGTTGAATTATTAGGATTTTCTCAGGATAAAATAACAATCCAAATCTTCAATATATATAAACTTTCTTAAACAAAACACCATCACACAACCAATATATTTTAAATAATATATTAAAATGTATTTATATTTGAAAATTTTATATATTTTGGGTCCGTTTAGTCCACTTCTTTTCGACAAAAATGTCGACAAAAATAATTGGGTTTGAAACGCATTCAAATTCATTGTTTTTTATGTTTTCAATTCTTAATTTTCAATTTTCAGTTTCAATTACAAGTAACTTGACAACTTGTTTTTGAGGTTTTCATCCTTTGTTTATAACACTTCTGAACACATTTTAATCTCTAAAATATGTTTTCTCATAAAGTATCTTTTCAACTTTGTTAAAAACTTTAAACCGAAAATTATTGGTTGCTAAACGCATCTTAAAATCTGTTTGGCAAAATTAACAAGTACATATCCTATCTTACTTATTATCAACTATATATAATTCGTAGGCCAACCATGATGAAAACATATAATTATATATACATACAATTTCCTAATCTTCTAAGCCAATGTCAAAGTGCCACATGGCAACGTTTGATTGGTTATTTTTTTATTATTTAATTTAAAATTTTTCATAATACACCTTTATCTTAGTGTTATCTTTTATTTAACCCCTTTATTTTAGAAAATTTTTGATTTTTCGTCTTTTAACATTTATTATTACAATATTTTTTTTACCCACTTAAAATTATGATTTTAATTACACGTATATTTAGAGTTGTCTTTTGGAACTATAATGCTTATGTTTAATTGTATGAAAAAGACTTTATTATTCAAGTGCGCAATACAAGATTTAAATGAAATTGCTTTATTATTAAAAATAACTAATTATTTTTAGATTTTTTTATTAAATATAATCATGTTTCACATTTAACATTACTCTTATAACGTTGGTAAACTCTGATTGATGTATTTGAGACATTACCATTATAATTATATTTGATTTGATCGTAAAACCAACAAATTAAATTGACGATTAAACTTATTCAATGTCATAATTTAAAATTATGTATTTAATTATTCAATTTCGGTTCTGATCCTATTTAATAAGACACAGTTTACATGCAAAATCTATAAAACCAATTATAAGAACTAACTAAAAATTATCATTGTGCTTGCTTCTTGGATATATATCAGCTTTCGAATTTGACTCTTCGATTATGGTTCAATTGTGTTTTGCTATTTGAATTGTTTGAAAGGTATTCATGCATTTGTTTTTCAAATTATTTTTGTAATTAATATTTTAAACGCCGCCTGGCCAATCATGATTGGTTTGATTTTTTTAAACTTTTCATAACACACCATTATTTCTTAACCCATTTATTTTAATAAATTTTGTTTAGGCATTTTTTTAACATTTATTATTATAAAATTTTCTTACACATTTAAATTATGATTTTAATTATACATATGTTTCAAGTGATATTTTGAAACTATTATGTTATATTTAATGTATAAAAAAGACTTTATTATTCAAATGCACAATGCACTATGTATTAATGAAATTGCTTTATAGGTAAAATATAACTAAAATATATGTATTTGTCTGTGCATATATCTCTGCTAAATCAAAAGACTTGCAAATTATATGAAAATATAAAACTATATCTTCCCGTAGCGAAACGCGGGTGTCACCAAGTTTGACACATTACCAATAATGATTGGTTGGTGTTTATTAAACTTCTCATATTACACAATTATCTTTGTGTTATATTTGACTTAACACATTTATATTAATAAATTTTTGTTTAATTTTCTTTTAACATTTATTATTATAAAAAAATTTTACACATTAAATTTATGATTTCAATTATACATATTTTTGGAGTTATCTTTTGAAACTATTATGTTATATTAAATTGTATGAAAAAGATTTTATTATTCAAATCCAAAATACAAGATTCTAATGAAATTGCTTTATAATTAAAATACAACTAATATATATGTATTTGTCTATGCATATACATCTGCTAAATTAAAAGACTTGCAAATTATATGAAAATCTAAAAACTCTATCTTACCGCAGCGAAGCGCGGGTGTCACCACCTCGTTAAATACATTACATAAATGAAAGCAAAATAAAGGTACATAACTATATTATAATATTATAATACTATTATTTTTTATTATTGCGTATTATCAGTTATAAAACAAATTGACACTATTCCCTTCAATTAACCATTAATGAATTCTAATAAAATATTGGCTTTTCTAAACATTAGAACATACATATTTTCTTACTCTACTTCTAGTCTAAACGGTTGCCTATAATGAGACTTCAACCTCAAACCTTGGGATCGATTTTAACCCTTGATACCGCTAGACTAGAAATCCTTTGTTAATATTATCAAAAATATTGTACGTTTGTGCTTTTATTTTATTTCATGATTTTTTAATCAATATCTTGCATAATAATTATATCATTAAGTTGAAATCAACTTATTTTATTTTCATAGTATCAACCAACTAAATCATATAAACAAATTTGTCGCTTTTGCATTTGTCATAACATGTAACGTACTCATATATTTTTATAATTTATAACAATCAAGTAATGATAATTTACTTATTTTTATTCTCAATAGTAATATCATTTTAGTCTTCTATTTATTAATCAAAGGAACCGGAGTTTTAAATATTTAAGGTTTGCTTTCTATGTTCGAGATTTTTTTCTGGTCGATCATATGTAGAGCTTTAGAAAAACCAAATTCACGAACCGCCATTACAAGAAGGTAAAATCTAAAATACTAATCATAGAGAATACACAAATTAAAATCTCGAACTAAAATTATGAAAATAAAATCATGGGGAAGAACATGAAAAATCATGCAAAATATCATAAAATTTGATAGATATTATGATTGATAAGATGTGAAAAATTCAATTCTATGATTTGATAAAAAATAACAAAGTTAACGGTACACATAACAAAAGGTTGTAATGGTTACAAATGATCAAAATTTACGACTTCAATGTACTATTTGATTCAAAATGACAACATGAACAATAGTATATGGTACTTACTAAGAAAATTAAAATATTATTACTCTTCTTTGTAATTAAACATAATATGTCAAATAAAAAATACAATCTACAAACATAAATATTTTTAGGGTTAATATTGAAAAAACCTCATGGACTTTCATGCAATTATTGATTAAGTCATTGAACTTTTTTTCCGCGTATTTAAGTCCATAAACGAAGTTTGTCTTTTTCAAAAATATATATTTTTAATTTGTTACCTGCTTAACAGGTAAAAACGATTAGTTATTCGAATAGTTTATAATTAAAAAAAAACCAACTTTCTTTTCCTATTTTCACGATTAAGTCATTGGACTTTCTTTTTCTTGTTTAGGTCACTGTACCGTTACCGGTTAGTAAGATGCTAAACATGTCAAATATATAGTTTTGAGTAAGATAAAAATTGTCTGAGAACTTAAACATTTCCGGAAAAAACTACAGTGACTTAATCGATAAATTCATGAAAGTTTGTAGGGTTTTTTCAATGTTAACCCATATTTTTAACACCTATGGTATAGTATTTTACTTTTGACCCAACACGACGCATGGTTATATAATTCCTTGTTAGAGTCGGAAGATGAAAATAACAACAATTTTTATTATTTATTATTATTTTTATAATTAAAAACATTAATTATTTTTTATATTTTTTATCGTTTGTAAAAATGGATGCCGGTATCTTGGTAAAGTCACACAACTTTTTATATATGAAAAAAAAAAATAAAGGTTGATATTAATAATAAAAATAAATAAATATGTTATAAATGATAAAATAAAATAAAATAATGTTATAATCTAACAGAAACTCAGATATTAAGAAATTACCAAGATTTGTGAAAACTCTTTAGATGCATATATTTCTCTCTACAAAATCATACACTTGATCAATCTAGATGAACCTATTTATACACAAAAATATCACTATTCCCTATTTAATGAAATTACTATTTTATGTTGCTTACACACTTGGTAAAAGAAGAAAAGAATTCATCATCCATAAATAATTGTCCTTTTATAACACTCCCCCTTGGATGATAATTTTAGTAAGAGTTCAACCATGAAATGCTGCCTCATTAAAAACCTTGCTAAAGAAAACCCAGTGGGAAAAAACTTTAGTCAAGGGAAAAAGAGTACAGCGATTGGTTGACTCCCCCTCATATTGCCATCTGAAAATCATCACATGTTTTGTACATGTCGCATTTCAATGTTGTGGACGTGTTTTCTGAAAATCGCTTTGGGAAGTGCCTTTGTAAAGAGATCTGCTGAATTGTTACTAGACTGAATGTATTTCATTTCAATCTGATTGTCCTTTATGAGATCTTGCGTGTAAGCGAAAAATCTTGGTGGAATATGTTTGGTTCTGTCACTCTTGATATATCCTTCTTTCATCTGCGACACACAAGCTGCATTGTCTTCATAAATCAAAGTTGGACTTTTGCTCGTCTCTAGTTCACAAGAAGACAAAATAAGTTCTGTCACAGATTTCAGCCATACACTTTCTCTACTAGCTTCGTGTAGTGCAATAACTTCAGCATGATTTGAGGATGTTGCAACAAGTGTTTGCTTCTGAGAACGCCAGGAAATTGCAGTACCACCATTTAAAAACACGTATCCTGTTTGAGATTTTGCTTTGTGTGGATCAGATAAGTAACCTGCATCTACATATCCAAGTAAACCTTCTTTTGAATTGTTAGAATAAAATAATCCCAAATTAGTGGTTCCTCGAAGGTATCGGAAAACGTGTTTGACTCCTATCCAATGTCGTTTGGTGGGAGCTGAACTAAATCTTGCCAACAGATTTACTGCAAAAGAAATGTCAGGTCTTGTACAGTTTGTAAGATACATTAAAGCTCCAATTGCACTAAGATATGGTACTTCTGGACCAAGTAAATATTCATTCTCTTCTTGAGGACGAAATGGATCCTTATCAACATTAAGTGATCTAACAACCATTGGTGTGCTTAAAGGATTTGCTTTGTCCATGTTGAAACGTTTTAAGACCTTTTCCGTATAATTTGATTGATGCACAAGTATACCATTGTGCATGTGCTCTATCTGTAAACCAAGACAATATTTGGTTTTTCCAAGGTCTTTCATTTCAAATTCTTTCTTTAATAACACAATTACCTCATTTATCTCATTAATTGTGCCAATAATATTTAGATCATCAACATAGACAGCTATGATAACATATCCAACCTTTGTCTTCTTTATAAACACACATGGACATATTTGATTGTTTGTGTATCCTTTACTTATCAAATAATCACTCAATCGATTATACCACATGCGTCCAGATTGTTTCAACCCATATAAAGATCTTTGCAATTTGATCGAATACATCTCTTTGGGTTTGTTTCCTAATGCTTCTGGCATTTTAAATCCTTCAGGAATTTTCATATAAATATCATTATCAAGTGATCCATACAAATAAGCCGTAACAACATCCATTAGACGCATTTCCAAATTTTTAGCAACGGCAAGACTAATTAGGTATCTAAAAGTGATTGCATCCATTACTGGAGAATATGTCTCCTCATAATCAATTCCTGGTCGTTGAGAAAAACCTTGAGCCACAAGTCTTGCTTTGTATCTTGTAATTTCGTTTTTCTCATTTCGTTTTCTTATGAACACCCATCTGTATCCTACTGGTTTTACAGCTTTAGGTGTGAGGATGATAGATCCAAAAACTTTTCGTTTATTTAACGAACTTAATTCAACTTGCATAGCTTCTTTCCATTTAGGCCAGTCAGATCTGTTTTGACATTCAACCACAGACTTTGGTTCTGGATCATCATTTCCAGTAATGATATCATATGCAACAGCATAAGAAAATTTTTCATCAATATCTTCCATCTCATTTCTTTTCCATATGATATTTGTATGGACATAATTGATTGCAATCTCAGTATTGGAGTCATCTATTTCCACTTCTTTGGAAATATCGTTATTTTGCGTTTCTCCAGGAACACTTTTCTTATTATCAGTTATATTTTCAGAGCTCTTTTTCTTTCGAGGATTTTTATCCTTGGAACCAAATGGTCTTCCACGTTTCAGACGTGTTTTTGATTCTTGAGTGATTTTATCATCAGCTCTTTTATTTGGAATCTCTATTCTAGCAGGTGTATTAGCCGCTGGCACATATGATTTAGTCACTCTTTTAGTATCAGTAAATGCATCAGGCAGTTGATTTGCAATTTCTTGTAAATGCATTATTTTCTGAACTTCTAGTTCACATTGTTTTGTCCGAGTGTCAAGATGAATCAATGATGGTTCACACCATGATACATCCTTCTCTTTGCTTTTATTTTCTCCCCCTAATGCTGGGAAAATTGCCTCATTGAAATGGCAATCAGCAAACCGTGCTGTGAAAACATCACCTGTCAGTGGTTCAAGGTATCTTATTATAGAAGGTGTTTCATACCCTACATATATACCCAATCTTCTTTGAGGTCCCATTTTTGTACGTTGCGGTGGTGCAATAGGAACATATACTGAACAACCAAAGATTCGAAGATGGGAAATGTTTGGCTCATGACCAAAAGCAAGTTGTAGAGGAGAAAATTTATGATAAGCACTTGGTCTTATACGAATCAGCGATGCAGCATGTAAAATTGCATGTCCCCAAACAGAAACTGGAAGTTTTGTCTTCATTATTAATGGTCTAGCTATTAGCTGAAGACGTTTAATTAATGATTCAGCTAAACCATTTTGTGTATGAACATGAGCAACTGGATGTTCAACACTAATTCCAACAGACATGCAATAGTCGTTGAAAGCTTGAGATGTAAATTCACCAGCATTATCAAGCCTTACCTTTTTAATGGTATAATCAGGGAAATGTGCTCTTAATTTAATGATTTGAGCAAGAAATTTAGCAAAAGCCACATTACGGGTTGACAATAAACAAACATGAGACCATCTGCTTGATGCGTCTATTAAAACCATGAAGTATCTAAATGGTCCACATGGCGGATGAATTGGTCCACATATATCACCTTGAATTCTTTCAAGAAACATTGGGGTTTCTTTTCCAATTTTAGTTGGTGAATGTTTCACAATAAATTTTCCAAGAGAACATGATGTACATGGGATCATCTTACCTGTTTGAGGGATCTTCTGGTCCTTCAATGGATGTCCATTTGTACTATCAATTATCCTCTTCATCATAGTTGTTCCTGGATGACCTAATCTGTCATGCCATAAACTTAATTCTCCAGGATCATAACATTTTTCTCTGACAACCAGATGTGATTCAACCATGTTTATATATGTATAATGTAAACCAGAACCAAGTGTTGGTAGTCTTTCTACTACATGGTTATTGTCAATAATATGCATAAATTTCTCATTCTCTATCGTCACAGTCTGAGTATTATACCCATTAAGGTGTATGTCATTGAAACTCAACAAGTTTCTTTCAGACTTTGGTGAAAATAGAGCATTATTTATCAAAAACCTTGTACCATTAGGTAATATAAAATGAGCCTTTCCAGTTCCCTCAATCAGATCTGCAGGACCTGATATGGTATGTATATTTGCTTTACTTTGCTTTAATTCTGAAAAGTATTTCTTCTTTTTAAGAATTGTGTGTGTTGCTCCACTATCTGGTATACAGATGTCTCCTGAATTTGCTTGATGTAGTTCTTCGATAAAATTCATTTTAGACTTCTAATCATAAAAATAAAGTAATAAGTATATATGATAAAATTTGTTAAGTAGAAACACATTCATATTATTATTGAAAAAGTGCAATACATGATACAAGAAATAAAACATAAGGAATAAAACATAGCTTAGGAAAGACGAAAACACGATTACATTATTAGATATCCAAATCATCAAAGAAATCTGAAGCATTCAGTTCAGGCATTGGAACATCAGGGAGATCAGCAAAATTTGCCTATTTCTCTTTTCCTTTAAGAGACTCCTCATAAAGTTTGCAGAGATGTGGTGCTGTGCGGCAAGTTCTTGACCAATGACCAGTCATTCCACATCGGTAACAAAGATCTTCAGGATCTTGAGAAGCACTAGCCTTTTGTTTATCATTTTTGGGTCTTTCTTGTGATTTAGATTTCTTATCACGTGGAATATTATTATGACCACGTCCGCGTCCACGTCCACGTGAATGACCTCTGTTATGATTATAGTTATGACCATAGCCATGATTATAACTATAATTATTGTTTTGATTATAGCCACGGCCACGGCCTCGTTTACGACCAAATCCCCGTTCTCGTCCATGTGTTTTAGTTATAGCATTTGCTTCAGGTAATGCTAGTGATCCAGTTGGACGAGAATGGTGATTCTTCATCAAAAGTTCATTGTTTTTCTCTGCAACTAGAAGGACGGTGTTAAGTTCAGAATATCTTTTAAAATTTTGCATCCGATACTGTTGTTGTAAGGTAACATTTGATGCATGGAATGTTGAGTACTTTTTTTCCAACATATCCGCATCTGTAACTGTCTGGCCACAAAATTGGAGTTGTGAACATATTCTGAACAATGCAGAGCTATAATCATTCACTTTCTTAAAATCTTGGAATCTCAGATTATTCCAATCATTTCTGGCATTTGGAAGCAAAATCTCCCTTTGATGATCATATCTTTCCTTTAAATCTTTCCATAGAATACTTGGATCTTCCGTATTCATATACTCAGATTTCAAATTTTCATCAATATGTTTACGAAGAAATGCATTTGCTTTTGCCTTTTCTTGATTTGAGCAATTGTTGTTTTCATTTAGTGTTTCTACAATACCCATTGATGTTAAAAGTATCTTTACATCAAT
Organism: Centrapalus pauciflorus; assembly: GCA_020465985.1. Taxonomy (NCBI): domain Eukaryota; kingdom Viridiplantae; phylum Streptophyta; class Magnoliopsida; order Asterales; family Asteraceae; genus Centrapalus; species Centrapalus pauciflorus. The sequence continues at coordinate 318,944 of JAANYP010004970.1, read as the reverse complement.
GCTCCATGGCATGTAGTTATTGCCATTTACGTCCAATGCAGCAAATGATAACTTCTCAAGATTTGCCATATTGACTATCAAAATAAAAGTTAAACAACATAAAATTAGCATTAGTTTATTTCAATAAGAACTACAGCACATAATAGTGGGAGAATCGTAAACGAAATCAGAACCAGAAAAGGATACATCTCATCAAATGGTAGTTGCAACAAAGAGTAGAAAAGTATTGAAAGTATTACAATAAGAAAAATCAAAAACGAGAGAGGTATCTTCATTCTTCAACCAGTTAAAAGTTTTCTTTTCAGAAAGGAAGAAGAATGATTTAATGAAATATTGAAGTTTTATATTTGAGTATTTATAGAGAAAAAAATTGAGTCATCAAACGGTCGAATTTTTTTTTTTTTCTTTCTTTTGACCGTTGCAACAGTTATGTAACCGTTGTTAAATGTTAATAAATGATTAAAAGATAATTTTCATTTAATTTAAAATAATGATTAAGAATATAAAAAACTTGTTATGAAGAAGATAAAAAGAATTAATAGTTTGCATTATAAGAACAAAATCTTAATTGATGTAAATTAATAATCATAATTAATGTTATCGTAAATGAAGAAAATAAACGTTAGTATAAGTAATCGTTAGTATATAAATAAACATTAGTATGCATAATTAAATGTTAGTACATAAATAAAATGTTAGAAATAATAATGCATGTTAGTAGTTCATAAGTGTATTATTATTGTTATCGTATTAATTATTTATGGTAATTATCTTCTCATTATAAGTTATAACTTTAAGTAATCATACCTCGTTTAATTCTTGATCTAATTGCAGAGCTCTTCGTGCTGATAACGTGTTATAATCTAACAGAAACTCAGATATTAAGAAATTACCAAGATTTGTGAAAACTCTTTAGATGCATATATTTCTCTCTACAAAATCATACACTTGATCAATCTAGATGAACCTATTTATACACAAAAATATCACTATTCCCTATTTAATGAAATTACTATTTTATGTTGCTTACACACTTGGTAAAAGAAGAAAAGAATTCATCATCCATAAATAATTGTCCTTTTATAACAAATAAAACATTGTTGCTATTTTGAGATGGTGTAGCTGTGTGATATGTGAACTGAATTTTTTATGTGAGGAATGAGGATTCCCTAAAAAATGAAGATATTCAAATCCAGATACGCAACGTTTCAAGTCCTTGATTAATTAAAATAATAATATCTCAGTCAACTATCTCCAAACGGAGATAACGTCGAATACGACATTGCCGGAATCAATTAATTTTTTTATTTTATAAAAACAAAAGATTTCTAAATTTGAATTAAACATTTTTTGTAAAGAAAATTAAACTCACCTACATACAAAAGAAAATCCATATTGATTTTCATAATACAATATTTAAAAAACAAAGGATTTATTATGAAAAAACCAACATGTTTTCACGTTTTTTACGTTTTCGTCCCTCCATGTTATTTTTTTCCATAGAAAACCTCAAGTTATTCTTTTCTTATTGGTTTAGTGAAATTTTGGACACTAGACCCCGGTTATAATTTGTGAACCGGGTTTTAAAAACTTGAAAAACCGGGTTCTAATGTCCAAATTTCACTAAACCAATAAGAAAAGAATAACTTGAGATTTTCTATGGAAAGAAATAACATGGAGGGATGAAAACGCAAAAAACGTGAAAACATGTTGGTTTTTTTCATAATAAACCCAAAAATATATACTTATAACTTATAAGTATATAATATGATTATAAACAATAACAATTTATTTAATATTAGTTAATTAATTAACAAATTAATTAAATTGAACTTAAATAAATTTGGTTATCTTTGATTTGATATATAAGTCACAGTTTGGTAAATGATTTACCAAAAGAAGATGACGTCACGACTCACGTGTCAAATTGAAGGAGAAGTCGATACGTGTCATCTTATTTAGTTATTTATTAGTAATTATTATATATAAATAAGTAAATTCGTGTTATTTCCAATACATTAAACAATTACTAGAATTCAACAATATATATTTAGTTAAAATTAAGAACACATCAATTGAATTGGACTTGCTCAAAATGTTATTCAATTGATTTTAACATCTCAAGTCGCGTTTATTAAAATGAGTTAGGTCATTTTCTGATGGTATATATATATAATTTATATAATTATGTTATTAAATATAATAATCATATATAATTGTGGATGAAATATTTTGCATGATGAGATATCAATTTTCGATGCATTTTAGTTAATCTTAGTAAGATTAACTATGTGAATTTCCTACGATAAGAGGGGCTGTTTGATTACATTTTCCATTAAGTGTTGTCTGGATTTAGAGAGCTGTCTGGATTAAGTAATGCCGACTAGAGAAATTTTATTGGAAAAGGTAAAATGGGGTAATAATGGAAAGTAAATGGTCTGAATGGGGAACACATAGGGTCTCTTGGCTTATTAATTGGGCTGACTGAATTTGAGTTCTGATTTTAATAAGTCATTATCAAACAAAGCTTATTTCAAATGGACTGACCGGATTTTTTTAGATTAAGCATAATAAGTTGTTATCAAACATAGTAAGCTTAACTATGTGAATTTCCTACAATAAGGGTTTTAATTAACTATGTGAATTTCCTACGATAAGATCTTAGTAAGCTCAAAATGTTATCCCATTGATAACAGGAGATTAACTATGTGAATACTTGATTGCTATTTAATTAACTATGTGAATATTTGATCACTACAAAGAGATTCAAGATATTTGATTATTAAGGGTGAGTTACTAAAGGTCCTAGCCCAGTCACTACTTCGTGGAGTGAGCTATGCAGTCTATTATTGATCATTCCGATGAAGCGTCGGGCCATTGAAGCCAACTGCATGTTGATCTTATTATTATGTAGTTGTAGGGTATGTTTGGCAAAACTAGTTGTGACTTTATGTTTTTAAAAGAGGTAGAGTTTTTAGTAGCTGAAGCTTCTGAGAGCTGAAAGTTTTTAAAAGAGCTGGAGCTTTTAGTTTTATAAGAGGGTGTTTGGATTTGCGTTTGAAAAAGTGCTGTAGTGTTTTGGAAACTAATAATCAGATAATAGTTGTAACAAAAAGTGCTGCAGAAAATGTAGTGTTTGGTTTAGCTTCTGCTGTTTGCTATCATAATTATCAAATAATCAGTTTTTAAAGTGTTTGGATTTGCGTTTTTACTTGTAAAATGATCAAATAATCACTTATGAAGCAAATAAGCTACAATTTTTAGCTTATGAAAAAGTGTGGTAAGATTAACGCTAAACGCAAATAATCATTTATTAACGTATGCAATCCAAACACTTTAAACTAATTATTTGCGTTATTGTAACGTAATAAGCTGATAATCTGGTTCATAACGCAAAACCAAACACCCTCTAAATGTGTTTGGTAACAGTAGTTGCAACTGTAGTTTTTAGTATTAAATTACATAAAAGGACATTAATATTAATTAAAGGTGATAGTTTATTCATAGGAGGGTAAAAAACTAATATGTTTAACTAAAAGCTCCAGAGTTTTTCAAACACTACTTTTACTAGAGTTATATAAAAGAGCTTATTTTTTAAAAAATGAAAGCTCTATGTATCCTTCCAAACAAAACTTTTATTTTTTAGTAGAGCTTATTAAAAATAAAAGATCCTAAAAGCTTTTAAAATATTTTAAAAGCTCTCTACCAAACATAACCGTAATGTACTAACCTTCTTAAAGGAAGTTGATTCCTGTCACGTATTATGTTGGTTGCTTGGTAATTATATATATAGCTGTTTATCCATAATGATGACATAATTACGAATGACAGATATTTCACATGTCAGACGTGGTATTTTGTCTAAAAGTAGGATGTTACACAAAATTTAATGAAATTAACATTAATTTAAATTTTAGAAACTAAAACTTTTAAGATGAAGAAAGTATTATTGAAAGTATATAACATTTTTAAAATTAAATTTTAGGTACTAAAGCCATTAAGATGATGAAAGTATATATCATTTTTATAAAATATAAAAACCGAACTAATCAATAAATGTAAACAACATAAATTAAAATAGTTCGATTCAAACCTAACCTTTACCAATAAGTGATAAAGAGTAACCATTAACCAATCCAAAACATATATTAGGCCTTTTAAAACACTTGTTCACATGTTCAGATAATCGATTATTTATTTATCTAATATTCAATTTATATCACAAACTTCCGGGTTTTCCAACCAATTATTATATAATATTAATTAGTAAATATTCGATCACTTATAAACGTGTGTGTACATCCAACCAATTTGGGTGCCAATCAGTTGACGAAAATATTGTATAAATTCATCAGCATTTCTTAGCTCGCTATCACCCAACCATAACTTCAATTCAATCTGCTACCTTACTAGCAATCCAAATTCCGGTGGCCATGGCATCCACTAACACCACAGCTGCCGCCACGGAGGCACCATTGAAGACATCAGCACCACCACCGGAACACAAGAGTAGTTTCAGTCCGGTGGCGGATGTGGTGTTGAGAGTCTTGCTGTTTGTTACAGCCTTGGTTGCAATTATAGTTATGGTGACTTCTAAACAAACCAAAATGATTCCAGTTGCCCCGGGCCTAGCACTACCATTGGATGCGAAATTCAATCACTCACCAGCTTACATGTACGGAAAATTGTCATCGAAATGAGTTTTTAATTAATCGATGTTTATATAGTTAAGTACGTGTTTGAGAGTATAACGTGATGCATGAATGTGTTTTAATGCAGATATTTTGTAGCAGCACTCTCTGTGGCTTGCTTATACAGCATTATAACTCTTGTGTTATCAGTTTTGGCACTGATGAAACCAGGAGGAGCCTCCACAAAGCTGCAGTTTCATTTTGTCATGTTTGATGCAGTAAGCTTCTGAACCAGATTTTTTCTTCTTCTTTATGAACATTTATCCATCTTTTGTTAAAATGAAAACTTAGATTTTTTTTTGAACGGCAAACTATCCTACTCCTACTCCTAAACTACACCTTTACCCCAAGACTTACTCTTTTGCCACCTAAATTTCAACTTGCTTCCGATGGGAGTCGAACCCGTGATCTATCACTTACATAACAACCCTCTTACCAAATGGGCTAAACCCCATTGGTATGAAAATTTAGATGGGTTTGGCGGACTACTTTAGGTATTTAATCCATGGTTAATTAAAATGTATATAAATGTTGCATCATTTAGGAGTTAGGACCGAAAAAAATAATAGAATATAAAACATAAAATCAAGATTATTGGACCTCAAAACCCCACAAGACATGTTTTGAGTTTGGCATACAGATCTTTCACAAGGAAAATTTATGTTAGGTTCAAATCTATGACTGTAATTAATTAACTCAAACCGTCGAACGTTGATCTAGTGGGCGGGTCAAATATCGGATCTATCCTAGCTCCTAACACTAAGTTTGGTACAGAGAAATAAAGCTAGGAAAATGGAAATAAGAGGAATTCTCATGTTAGTTCTCTAGCGTTAATTCTGTGTACCAAATGCACCCTAAGAGAGAACTTGTTCGGCTTATTATCAATGTTTATGGTGCAGCTGCTATTGAGCATTGTTGTAGCAGCAACAGGAGCGGCAGGAGGAGTCGCATACATTGGATTCAAAGGAAATTCTCATTCCAGATGGAACAAAATCTGTAACACGTACGGAATCTTTTGTTCCCACTTTGCAGCCTCTATTTTTCTATCGCTCATATCCTCCATAACGCTCCTACTACTCGTTTGGCTCTCCATTTACGTGTTTTACAAGAAGGTCTCAAGGCGATCATAGTTTGATCCGAATTGAAATTAATTAAATCTTTTTTTTTCCCCATATGTACCACTTTGATGTATTCAAATTCTATCTGTATATGTTTTCGTTTGTTTTGGATTATGTTTGTTAAGTTCAGCTGAGATTATTATTGGTCGATTACACTGGTATTAGATGTCTTAATTAAGGCGGTTGATTTATGTTCTTTTAACAAGTGACTGAAAACGCACTACTTATTGTTAAGTGATTCGCGATGAATACTAATTGCTAATCATTAAGACCGATCTTTCACAAAATTCATAGAATATCACTTTGTGTTAACAAAACAATATAAACATAAGAATATTTCATAATTAAAAACCCAAACTAGAAGACTCAAAACATATCATCTTGTTTACTATGGAATTGCAAAACCCACTGTGAAGCCACGTTGGCTCTTAAAAATACAAACAAAGATAAACCAATCGTAGCAGAGATGAAAACCCATAAACATGCCCTTCAATTTCTGGTTTTCAAACACTTCATTTCAATTTGCCAAACCCAATCGGAGTAGAGCCGACAAAAAATTTGATGCAGAGTAGAACAGAAATTTTTTTTGATGAAGCAAATGAATCGACTTAAAAATAATTTGATCGAAAGTTGAAAGCATACTTGGAGAAAGAGAGAGACGCAATACAACCCATTTTACAATCTGCAACATCGACCGCCAGAGGAATCAACTCAATTGAACTCGTTTAACGACCAGAAGCATACTCGTATGGAGAGAGACGACTTGTGGATGTCTCTGTCACCGTCGGGATAGGGGTCGTATGCACAGTTAAAAGTGGGGGTGGTCTGCATCATCATCGGAGGTGATCGCTGTCATCATTGCTTTTGAGGGTGTGGGTTGTCGCCGTCGCCATTGAGGGTGGGAACCATGAGGGTGAAGAAGAGACTGCCGATGTGAAGGGGAGGAAGGGAATGTACTAATAAATTCAACAACGTACATTTTTCCTTTTAGCATTCCAATTTCCAAGCCCAGTAAGCCAATAATAGTCCAAGAAACTTAAGTCCAAGATTACTTGATCAACAAATTAAATCTGGCTACAAATTAAAACAAACACAATCAGAACAAAAATAACTAGTTAATAGTAATTTTCAATTCAAGATTAAATAACTTGTCACTCTGGTTTACCGAAAATTATGGATTTTGTTTCTAAACTTTAAAAATTGTTGGTCGTCCATGTAGTTGAGGTTTTGTTATGAATTTCGTTTTTGACCAACCAATTTTTTAAAAATAACTATTTTATCCTTTTATTTTGTTTCACTTTTGGTCCTTATCAAATTAATTATTTTTTCAATATTATTTTCAGTTTTTTCAAAAACGGATTATTACATCATTATCTGAAAGCAATTCTTTTTCTGTTTGATTACAACTTATTGGACTAAATCAAAAAATTCGGTCAGCCAATTTAAAATAAGTTTTGTTTGATAGTAACTTATCTAAATAAGAACAAAATTCGATCAGCTCATTTAATAAGTCAACAAAGCTTATGTGTTTCCCATTCAGACAATCAATTTTCCAACAATACCCCTCCATTTCCCAACAAAAAAAAAAAAGCATTGCACTTCCCTTTCCCAACAAAAAAAAAAGCGTTGCACTTCCTTTCCCAACAATACCCCTTCCATCTCCTCCATCAGTCAATCGAGCCCTCCATCTCCTCCATCGCTCAACGGTTTCCTTCTCAGCGGTTCTTCTTCTCGCCGTGGTATCCTTCTCTGTTGCCGCCGCCTCACCTCTCTCGGGTGCCTCAGCATCAAGCCACCAAAGATGCCGGTGTCATCTCCGGTCATAATATTATGAGAATCACAAACAACCCAACTGCTGCCGCCATTGCTTATGGGCAAGACAAGAAGGCTTCCTGTGTTGAAGAATTGAACATGGATATGTTTAGGAAGTGTATGGAACCAGTGGAGAAGTGTTTGAGAGATGCCAAGATTGATAAGAGCAATGTTCATGATGTGGTTCTTGTTGGTGGTTCAACTTGAATTCCCAAAGTCCAACAATTGCAGGAAATCTTCAATGGGAAGGAACTTTGTTTGCTTGTTATATTAATTGTCAATTGATGTTTTATTGATATCGATCTATTGACTCTTGAAAGTTGAGCAACTCTTAGAAGTTGTTAATTGTTAGTAACATACAACTAATAGGACCAAGACTCACGACTAGTGATCGTCAACAGATAGCTTCCGTGAAAAGACTTGCCATGATTGGGATAGATTCGTTCTATCCTAATGAGGTGATGTTGTTTCTTGTCATCTTCATTGTAGTCGCTCGCGAGATCATATTCAGAAACTATTAGCAGTACAACACAATACTCTTTCTTGACTATATTTGACATTCTTTGATCCATTTTGACTTTGATGTTGACATGTGTGATGTGCTTGTATATTGATCTAGATCTTATTAAGCTTGACTCTTACCTTTTAGTGGTAGACAATTATCGAAAGACTATCGGTAAGCGTTGGCTTTGAACTCTGAAACTGCACGTTTTGGTGTATATAGAATTATTGATTATGAATTTCGGGCAGGAAGTAGTTTGATATCCTATTTAAATTTGTAAGACACTTGAAATATTTGAATGTCTTTATTTATTAAAATAGGTATTGAATATTTATCGCAGACATGGAGATCAATATTTTATTTTGTGAATGAAATGCCCTACTTTTGAATGTAGATTAAATACTCTAATTTTAAAGTGTTTCGATCATCTTCTACACTCTTTATCACTCAACCAAGTTCAAGCATTCTCTTATTGAACGTACTCACAAGAAGAGGATTGAGATTGAAGTGGTTAAGAAACATACTCATATATAAGAAGAGGAGCAAGATTAAGGTGGCCAATGATTATTTTGATTGAATTAATATTCGTATCGGTTTGTTTTTGGATTAATTGATTAAAAGTGTTCAGTTTGCGTCAGGAATTGTTACCTTTACTTACAAATGCCGCTGCACAGATTACTAAGATGTATAAAAATAAATACAAATGGTAAATAAATAGTTATATCTGAATTCAAATTATATTAAAATTAAATATTCAAAAATAAATATTTATAGCATATAGAAAATAATAATAATAATAATAATAATAATAATAATAAATTAGAGTTTATATAATTGTTGTAAATGACATGACAATTTGATAAAATAAAAAATGGTAAATTAAAGAAAAAAATGACAAGTAACAAGTTTTTACTCATTTAATAAATTTATAGATGATAATTAAATACCTATATATGAATTCAAATTATTTTAAAACTAATTTCACTATCCTACAAGCATGCTCAACATACAGATAAAGACTAGAACATTAGTTGTTTCAACCTTTCATATCTAGTCAAAACTATATATATGATCCAAATATATAAATGGCCGTATCTCTATCAAATATTTATGATCGATCATATTAATACAATTAAAAAGGTAAACAAAGGCAACTAGCTACTTTTTAATATTCATTCACAAATGCAATGTTCAAACATTTGTTAATTATATAACAAATATGTGTAATAAATTACGATCGATTTATAAATGTTTTAAGTTTTTATATAAGCTTCTTCCGTTTTAAATACTTCACGCGTATTTATATAAATCAGAAAATATATATAATCCTAAGTTTAGGTTCATATATGTTTGAGAAAAATCCTAATTTATCTGTAAAAATGTAAAAATCAGTTTGTTAAATACTTTGTACGAAAATCAGCAATTAAAAACTGAAGAAATAAATAAAATTTCACGTAAAGAAGATATAAATTTGTTTATACATTATGTGAAGTAATAAAGATTCTGTTAGTTGTTGCAATTAGTTACAGTTAGTTGTTAAAGGGATGGTTGTTATAATAAAGTGATTTAGTTATAACTAATAACTAATCACAGATCATTTTTCCATTCTGTTAGTCATTGTCTATAAATAGATAGCAAGGTGGTGAAAGCTATAATCACTTTTCTGTATTTCGTTCTTCTTTCCTACATTTTTCTCTCAATCAATAAATTGAGTTCTTGATAGTATTCAATCACAAGTGGTATCAGGAGCCAGGTTGGCTGATAAAAACACTATCAAGAGATTCTATGGTAGATCTTGCAACTCTCACCCACACTGCTCACTCAATTGCTACCAGAAAGTAATCGCAGATTCAACACTACTCGCACAATTCCTTAATTCAAAGATCACTGCATCACAATGGTGTCTACGAAGTTTGATCTTGAAAAGTTTGACGGGAAAAACGATTTTAGTCTCTGGAGGATGAAAATGAGAGCATTGCTAGTTCATCAAGGTACCGTGGGTGCTCTCGGTGGAATGGAGAGTCTGCCAGAAACAATGACACAGAAAGAGCGTAATGACGTGATGGAAAAGGCACATAGTGCCATTATTCTGAGTCTTGGAGATCGAGTGCTTCGAGAAGTCTCAAAAGAATCCACTGCTGCTGGTTTATGGGCTAAGTTAGAAAGCCTATACATGACTAAGTCTCTTGCTAACAGACTGTATCTCAAGAAACGCTTATACACTTTCCAGATGGCCACCGGTAAGTCTCTTCAAGATCATGTTGATGATTTTAATAAGCTAGTATTGGACCTTGAGAATATAGAAGTTGTTATTGATGAAGAAGACAGAGCTATAATATTCCTCACATCTCTACCATCTATGTATGAACACTTTGTTGATACACTGATGTATGGTAGAGATAGCTTGACAATGGAAGAAGTATTAGCAGCTGTGAATTCTAAAGAGTTGAAGAAGAAAGGTGACTCCAAAGAAGAGGTCATTGAAGGCTTGAATGTTAGAGGCAGGTCTGAACGCAGGGAATCCAAGAAAAATGGTTACAAGAGGTCCAAGTCAAGAGGAAAGTACAAGCGAAAGTGTTTTGAATGTCAATCAGAGAATCATCTGAGGAAAGACTGTCCCGAATGGAAGAAGAAGATGAGTGATTCTCATGCAAGAAACCAGAATGTGCAGTCATCTGATAATCAATCTGATGGCTATGAAAGTGGTGAAGTCCTGATGGTTTCGTCTAAGAGTGATATAAAAGACTGGGTTCTGGACTCAGGGTGCTCTTATCATATGACCTCCAACAAGCAGCTTCTGTCAGACTACAAATCAGGTGACATGGGGACGGTGATGCTCGGGGATGACAGCCCTTGTGACATAGTTGGATCAGGTAACATTTATCTGATCATGAGTAATGGAACAAGGTTCATGCTAAAAAATGTTAAATACGTGCCCAAATTAAGAAGAAATCTCATCTCTCTTGGGTGTTTGGAACAAGATGGGTTTCAAGTTAGAATGGGGAGTGGGAAGATAAAGATTGTAAAAGGTGCAATGGTGATTCTTCAAGGATTAAGAAGGAGTAACAACATTTATGTGTTGGACACTGCAACACCAGAAGTAAATGTTGTTAAAGAATCCAACCATTCTGAAACTTCCTCCAGTATGTTATGGCACTACAGAATGGGTCACATGAGTCTGCAAGGATTAAAAGAATTAGCAAAGAAGAAAGTGTTTGGTGAAAATTGTCAGTTTGGTGATTTAGAGTTTTGTGAGGACTGTGTGTACGGAAAGGCTCATAAAGTCAAGTTTGCAAGGAGTATTAGCAGATCCAAAGGGTGTCTAGACTATGTCCACTCCGATTTATGGGGGCCTGCAAGGGTGGAATCTTTGGGGGGTGCCTCATATTTTTTGTCCATTGTAGATGATTTCTCAAGGAGAGTATGGGTTTACCTGTTGAAACAGAAAGATCATGCATATGACAGGTTTAAGCAGTGGACAACAATGATAGAGAATCAGACAGAAAGAAGGGTCAAAAAGCTCAGGACAGACAATGGTCTTGAATTTTGCAATTTCAAGTTTGATCAGTTCTGTAACTCTAAAGGAATTGTTAGACATCATACTGTGCCATACACTCCACAGCAGAATGGAATCGCTGAGAGGATGAATAGGACCTTGTTGAATAAGGTCAGATGTATGTTGTCACAATCTGGTATGCCAAAGATGTATTGGGGAGAAGCAGTCACTACTGCAGCCTATTTGATAAATAGATCACCAAACACTGCATTGAACAATGGTACTCCTATGGAGGTATGGTCAGGAAAATCAAGTCATTATGAACATCTAAGGGTGTTTGGGAGTGTATGTTATGCTCATGTAGATCAAGGGAAGTTGGAAAACAGAGCTCAAAAATGCATTATGTTGGGGTATCCTGATGGCACAAAGGGGTACAGACTTTTAAAGTTTGATGGGCTTGGGAAGAAAGTTATAGTCAGCAGAAATGTGACTTTTAATGAGGAACTTCTCTATAAGGACCTTCTGAAATCAAGTGAGAAGGTTAGACTCAAAGGTGATCAGTTTGAGGTGGAGGTAGACAATGGAGAAGGTGATCAGTCTGAGGTGGAGCCTGACAACAGTCAATTAGGTCCTTCTCAGGCACAAACCAGCAATGAACCTACTTATCAGCTTACAAGGGACAGAGTTAGAAGACAGATAGTTAAACCAGCAAGATTTAGAGATGACAATGGTGCTAATATGGCTGAAAGTGAAGATGTTTCTGTCACTGCTGTTGCCTTCACAGTAGCAGAATTTGAAGCAAATTGTGAACCAATGAATATTGAAGAAGCAAAGAGGTCTATAGATAAAGATAAGTGGATTGAGGCTGTAGATGAAGAAATGCAGTCACTAAAGAAAAACAACACATGGACTTTGGTGGATAGACCAGAAGGGAAAAAGATAGTAGGTTGCAAATGGCTGTTCAAGCTTAAAGAAGGTGTCACAGGAGTGTCTCCACCTAGATACAAGGCTAGGTTAGTGGCTCAAGGGTTCAGTCAAGTAGAAGGAGTGGATTATACTGACATCTTTTCTCCTGTGGTAAAGCATACATCCATCCGGATAGTTTTGGCTATGACAGCTTGCATGGATATGGAACTAGAACAACTGGATGTTAAAACTGCTTTTCTGCATGGAAGTTTAGAAGAAAAGATATACATGTCTCAGCCACCTGGTTATGTTGATCAGAGTTGTCCAAATAAGGTGTGTCTACTTCTCAGATCATTATATGGGTTGAAACAGGCACCGAGAAGGTGGTATCTCAGATTTGATGAATGTATGGTGAGTCATGGTTACAGCAGAAGTCAGTACGACAGTTGTGTGTATATTCGAGAATACAGCATGGGGAAGTTTATATTTTTGCTCCTATACGTTGATGATATGTTAATAGCCTGTGCAGACAAAGAAGAGATTAAGAAGGTAAAGGAGATGTTAATGAACAACTTTGACATGAAGATGTTGGGTGATGCTAGAAAAATTTTGGGCATGGAAATAAATAGAAACAGGAGTCAAAGGGTTCTTACACTTACTCAAACAGGCTATGCAGAAAAGATTCTTCAGAGGTTCAACATGTGTGAGGCAAAGATAGTAACTACTCCTATGGCTACTCACATAAAGTTAAGCAATGCTGATTCGCCACAGACAAAAGATGAAGAAAAGGAAATGTTAAAGGTTCCCTATACTAGAGCTGTGGGGAGCCTAATGTATCTGATGGTATGTACTAGGCCTGACTTGGCCTATGCTACTAGTGTAGTAAGTAGATACTTAGCTAATCCAGGAAAGAGACATTGGGAGGCTGTGAAATGGGTACTGAGGTATCTAAAAGGAACGAAAAATGTTGGGCTGGTGTATGGAGATAATAGTCATACTGTGTCAGCAAATATACTGGGCTATAGTGATTCAGACTATGCTAAAGATCTGGATAAAGGAAGGTCTGTTAGTGGGTATACCTTTAAGGTATTTGGAAACACAATTAGCTGGAAAAGTATGTTACAAAAGGTGGTAGCCTTGTCGTCTACTGAGGCTGAATATATGGCTTTAACAGAGGCTGTAAAAGAAGCAATCTGGTTAAAAGGGTTCACTGCTGAGATGGGTTATAAAGTTGACAAGACTTTAGTTCTGTGTGATAACCAAGGGGCCATACATTTGTCTAGAAATCATATGTTTCATGAAAGAACGAAACATATCAGTGTGAAGATGCATTTTATCAGAGATGTGATAAGTGCTAAAGAAGTGTTTGTGGAGAAGGTTAGTACTGAAGAGAATAGTGCTGATGTGCTTACCAAGCCACTGCCAGGAAATAAATTCAAATGGTGTTTGGAAGACTTGAAAGTAAAGGAGCAGAATCTTCATTAAGGTGGAGAATTGTGAAGTAATAAAGATTCTGTTAGTTGTTGTAATTAGTTACAGTTAGTTGTTAAAGGGATGGTTGTTATAATAAAGTGATTTAGTTATAACTAATAACTAATCACAGATCATTTTTCCATTCTGTTAGTCATTGTCTATAAATAGATAGCAAGGTGGTGAAAGCTATAATCACTTTTCTGTATTTCGTTCTTCTTTCCTACATTTTTCTCTCAATCAATAAATTGAGTTCTTGATAGTATTCAATCACACATTATGTGTTGATAACTTTCTCATCCTTTTAAGTATAAACATTCCTTTTATATAAATATAGAATTTTTATTTTTGTATTTATTTATCCATTGATAAAATCTATTTTATAAATATGAATAATTTAATAAAAATTTATAAGTTGCTAAAAGCATACTTAATTACACCACTTTTAATGTTTTGATAAATGTCAAAAAAATATTTCCAAATACAATTAAATGAGCGAAACTTTTATTCTTTCTCACATGATTGAACCGATGAAATTAAAAAAACTCCTTCGACCATTAACGAATAATTTTTACACGACACGCTATTATTATTTCAGTCTCCTTTTTATGATCAATATTGAGTTGACTATATATTTTTTTTTAAATGTATCCTTATTTTAATTTCCGGCCTTGTCATTCTAAACAAAAGAATTACTTCTAAAAAAATATATTATGTGCAATTAATATAATAAGGTTCAATGAATATATTATCAGTGTGTACGTATTGAAGAACTGTGAGAACCACCGTGTATCATACGGGAACCATAGCACATCTCATAGGGAACTAATTTATCATGTGATGCACATTGATTTCTCATACGATCCATTATGGTTATTTTTTGTGATGCTCTAAAAATACAATGTTTTTTTCTGTGATACAATATGATATTTACGGTTCTTTTTTGTCATCGATCATCATTAGAACTACACACGTATCCATAATCAATACTCAGGAGATGTGTGTTCCGTGTTACTATTTCACCATGAAGAACTATTGATCTAAGACCATTTGTAACAAGTATGGGCCATTCATGGTAGATTTACTTTGTAGCCAATAATTTAAGACTTATAATATGTTTAGGTTGCGTTTAGTTAACGAAAACTAATAATTTTTCGATTTCAGTTTTCAAGTTATAGTTTTTGGGGGAAAAAATGGTTTCTATAATAAGTGAAAACTTGTTTAGATGATGAAGTTTTAGTTTCAAGAAAAACAAGACGAGTGGTTATAAAATATGAAAAATATGATATATGATAGAAAAGTAAGAGAGGGAAATAGAATATTATAAAGAAATAAAGGGTAGGTAATAAAAAAGTAAGAGAGAGAGTGTGTATAAAAAATGGTATTTTAAAAAGTGAAATGCAAATTTATAAAATTTTTGTTAAGTAATCAAGGTTTTTAATTTTTTTTGAAAAGTGAGATGCAAATTTTAAAAATTTTCGATAACTAAACTAAACACACCCTAAAACTTTAAACTTATCATTTTACAACATTCTGGCTAGGACAAGTTATAAACATTCCCATATAAATTGTTTTTCATTCTTATATTCATACGATACGAAAAGTTGTGACAAATATTTTTATTCAACAATTTTTATTGGGGCTAATGACCAAAAATAGTAACATCTTTTGTTATTTTTTTCATTAATAACAACATTATATTTTTTTATCATTAATAACAATAACTTTTGTATTTCTTTTATCAATATTAGCAACTTTTAACCAAGCAAACTGAGTTTTCAGTTTACTTAGCTGACATGGATTTTTTTTTTGTTGAGTTGAATACCCACGTGTATAATCAGATGTACCAGGTTATCAGCTTCCGGATGTGCGACCTTCGCCGCCCGAACCGCCGGATGTGCGACCGGCTACACCCTCGACAAACCCATCAATAATTGGGACCGAAAAACACGAACCTGACTTAAACTTCACCCTTTATTCGATCTCAGGTCGCAAAATCGAGTCTTTATCGTCACCGTATCACAATCAACCCCATGCAAAAGCCCCACTGGAGACCATTTCTTTTTAAGATTTTAGCGGAATAAAGTGGATTACTGTCGAATTCATGCTTACGATATCTTTTACAACAACGTCTTACTCACCCCAACATGCGTTCATGCTGGGCCAAGATTCCGGCGGTTCGGGCGGCGATGGTGGCGCATCCGGAAGCCGAGTGGATAACCTGGTACGGTTATACACGAGGGTATCCAACTCAGCAAAAAAAAAAAATCAATGTCAGCTAAGTTAACTGGAAACTCAGTTAGTTGGGTTAAAAGTTGCTAATATTGATAAAAAAAAATACAAAGGTTATTGTTATTAATGATAAAAAAATACAATGTTGTTATTAATGAAAAAAATGACAAATGATGTTACTAGTTTTGGTCATTAGCCCTTTTTATTGGAAGACATTAACTAGAAAACAAACGCTATAATGGATTTCTCTCGAACTTGTTAATTAAATATGGTGGTATAATTAATAATTAATTAATGATAAGCTAATATCAAAATTAACATCTAATAAATAGACATCAAAAGGCGACAATAGTGTGGTTGGTCAATTAAAAAAATATATAAACAATAATCATCTTGAAGAATTCAACTTATTAAAGGATATATTAAAACGCAAATCGTGTTAAACGACGATAGAGAAATCTAAATAAATAATTTCAAACATTTGGTTTGGAACACATAATTACATAAACAATTGTTTATATTTATCAATTAGTACTTAATTTAGCTGTTTCCTTCCAATTTCATGTGTTCCGCAGGCCTTTTGATGTATGGATCCAAATGTCATGAAAATTATGGTGTGGTTTGGACGTTTAGTGTTTAATCTTATATGTATATTAACAGTTGAGGTTTGAAATTTGTTAACTGAATTAAAATATTTTACTTCAATGATAAAGCCATAAAGAAAGTTGTGTACGGGATTTACCTTTCAAATTGGTGTTGTTTCTTTTGGTATTTTTGTGTTGTTTTTCAGGCTATTTTAGGATTTGCGTTTTTATTTTTATTTGTATGTTTATTTTTATCTTTTGATGAATTATTGTTCCTAGTTTCTTAATGATTTTATTTCCCATTTCAAAAAAGAAATGTCATGAAAATTTGACGATTTGAATATAGTATTATAATACATATCGAAATTTAGATAAAAATATTCTTATTGTAATAAAATATTTAGAATTTTACAAAACAAAATATATTAAGACTTATAACAAAAAAATAAAAGAAAAACTATATACAAAATATTAAATCTATATATATTAATAAGAGTAAAGGACATTTTTGGTCCCTGTGGTTTATAGGTTTACCCAGGTTTGGTCCTTAAACCCTAATAAAGACAAATTGCATCCCTATTTTGCTAATTTTTTGCCTTTTTAGTCCCTCTGACCAACTCCGTTAAAATTTGGTCCGTTAAGTCTAATAAAGCAAGGGTAGACTTGTCATTTCATGTCTGGGCTCTTTCTTCTCTCTTCGTCTTCCTGTATACCTCTGAAACTCCCTCCTTAATCGATTTCCCTCTGAAACTTCCTGTATACCTCTTCTCTCTTTCAAAATCCTTGCACCTACAAAATCCTTATCGCAGTCGACTTCCAAATTCAAAGACTTTCTTTGTGAAGATGTGGGAGATTCGAGGGAAATACGACAGATTTAATGAAGCAGCTGTTTATGGTATGTCATGTATTGTAATGCTTATGAATCCACATTATCGTTAAACATGTATAATTATTAGAAATACATATGTTTTAATGAAATTTATTTGTTTTCACAGAACATCATCCTAATCTATTTTCCTTCAAAATCTTTCATGGTGGGATGTTTATTAAGAATCCTACAACAAAGTATGTGAATGGTGTAAAATCTTATGTTGATAACATAGACGGTGATGAGTTTTCTGTAATCGAGCTGGATTGGATGATGAGAGAGTTAGGTCATAAACAGCACAAAAGACAATATTATCATTACAAAAGACCTGATTTGGATATAGATTTGGAATTTGGGCTGTTAGCACTAGGTTGTGATGCAGATGTTATTAATATGTTGAAATATGTTGGCAAGCATAAAGTGATCACTCTGTATGTTGAACATGGAAAGACTGTATTGCAAACTTACTATAGATCACCCCCATCTAGTAAGGTTGTTATTGAGGAAATTCCAGAGGACCACTTACCAGATGATAGTTTAAACAGTAGAAAAAAGAAAGATGTGAAACAAAGGACTTGTGCAAAGAGGTTACTACTGGAGTGGACTGATAGTGTGCTAGAAGCTACTGAGGTTGGAGTTGAGGGGCAACAACATGAGCCAGAAGCTACTGAGGTTGCAGTTGAGGGGCAACAACATGAGCCAGAAGCTACTGAGGTTGCAGTTGAGGGGCAACAACATGACTCAGAAGTTATTGATGTAATGGTAGAGGGGCATCAACATGAAGAAGAAGTTGTTGATGTAAGGGTTCATTGGCAAGAACATGAACCTGTAGATATTGACGTAGTGCTTGATGGTCAACAACCTGAGCAAGAAGCTGCATTGGTTCAAGGGCAAGATCATGATCCAGTAGATCCTTCAGCAGAACCTGCAATAACCCAAGAAGATGACCCATTTTTTGGATTAGATGAGTTACTTGGTGGTGAGGGCCATGACTTAGAAGCTGCATTTGGCCAACAGTATGATGATTTTGACCCTTTTTTGGACATGAGCCATTTGTACCCGAATCAAATCCCCCTAACTTAACTGATGAAGGAACAAGCCATGCACAAGAAGAAAAGAATGATGATGATACAATTGATGAAGCAGATAGTGATTTTGTGGAAGATGAATACATGATGGAAGATGAGTTTGAGGTTGAAATGAATACCTTTAAGCTGAATGTTGACCAAGATGTTGAGTGGGTTGAAGGTTCAGAAGAGCAGGGGAGTAAAGGTAGTGATATAGAAGAGGAAATTCCAATTGATTTTGATGAGTTTGAAAGTGGGTCTGGATCAGATTTAGATATTGAGAAAAGAAGGAAAAGGAAGTTGAAGAAGTTGAGACAAGATAAGGCTATAGCACAGCTTAGAGATGTGTATAAGACAAACTTCTATGTGGGGCAAACATTTGGTAGCTCAAAGGAAGTGAAGGATTTAATAAAAGAACATGCAGTTGAGACTAGGAGGCAGTTGAATATCATTAAAAATGATAGTATTAGGGTGAGGGCAGTATGTCTTGGAAGTATTCCAACTTTAAAAGAGCCAACATGTGGGACCAGTGTAGTGGAATCCAACACCACCAAAAGCAAGAAGACAGAAAGCAGGAAGGGTCAAAACAGTAAGGGTAAAGATGTCAATTTGAATGATGGAAGATGCCCATGGGTTATACTAGTTTCCAAAAGTAAACATGATCAAACTTGGATGGTCAAGACATATGTGGAGGACCATAAATGTCTCCAAACTAGAAAAGTGAATGCTTGCACTTCTGCTTATCTTTCACAACAAATTTTAGACAATATTGGCCATAATCCTGATGTTCCTGTTAAGGCACTTCAAGAGCAGTTGAGAAAGAAATTACAGTTGGGGGTTTCTTACAAGAAAGTGCTCAGAGCAAAGAACATGGCACACAACAAGGTGATAGGAGATTATACAGAGCAATATGCAATTTTAAGGGATTACATTTTGGAACTCCAGCAAACTAACCCATCAACTACAGTTAAAGTAGATGTTCAACCAGAACCAAATCCAGACAGTTTAACCAGGGTGTTTAAAAGGATCTACATTTGTTTGGGTTCACTGATGAAAGGTTTTAAAGCAGGAAGAAGGGAGTTGTTAGGGCTTGATGGTTCATTTATGAAAGGGCCATTTCCAGGCCAGGTGCTTACAGCTGTTGGTATTGATGCCAACAATGGTATCTACCCAGTGGCCTATGCCATTGTGGAGGCTGAATCTGCAAGTTCATGGACATGGTTCTTAGAAAACCTAGGAGATGACCTTGAGCTATTCAGAAACTCTAAATTCACATTTGGTATCTACCCACTGTCGCTTCAATCTTCGAGTTGCGTTTCTACTGCATTTTAAGGAGGCTTCAAGCTCATTTTTTGATCGCAATAATCCAGGTATAATCACAGTAGATCGAGGACACATGGGTGGATCCACCCAACCAATGAAACTACATCTTGAGCCCTATCACAATGGGAAAAAAAAGATAAACTTTAGGTTTTGTAATCGAATTTCTACAAATATATAACATACCGTTTCAGGACACGCAAAAAATCGACGACCGGGATTTCGAGATGTCCATGACGTGCTAATAACAGCAGTCCTTCCACACCAACATATCACCATTTTAGAAGAGAGAGAAGAAAGAGCCACAGAGAAGAGAGAAGAAAGAGCAGTCCTTTCATGGGATCAATGGCGTCGACTGTGTATGTATACAGGAAGAAGAAGACGAAGAGAGAAGAAAGAGCCCAGACATGAAATGACAAGTCTACCCTTGCTTTATTAGACTTAACGGACCAAATTTTAACGGAGTTGGTCAGAGGGACTAAAAAGGCAAAAAATTAGCAAAATAGGGATGCAATTTGTCTTTATTAGGGTTTAAGGACCAAACCTGGGTAAACCTATAAACCACAGGGACCAAAAATGTCATTTACTCTATTAATAAACAAGCTAGTAACTCCCTATCTCATGGTGCCATGAGATCATGTTTGCAATTGAAAATTGGGATAATGACATCAAATAGCTCTGAACTTTCGACTTTGTACACATTTATGTAGTGAACTTTTTTTTGTGCACATTTGGTAGTCAAAGTTTCAAAATTGTTCCAATTTGGTAGTTGGCGTACCTGTTAACCGGTTGCTTCCGGTTTCGATGCCTACGTGGACAATTTTTTAAGGACGTGGCTACCCGTTTTTATATTATACTCGGTGTTATCCATGTGGCAACCCGTTTTTTAAAATCACTCGGTTTTATTACCCGGTTATAAACCCGGTTCTTACAAGTTGGATCGATCGTATGAAAAATGAACCGGGGTTATAACCGGGTGATTTTGAAAAACAGGTTGCCACATATATAAAATCGGGTATAATATAAAAACGGGTAGCCACGTCCTTAAAAAATTGTCCACATAGGCATCGAAACCGGAAGCAACCGGTTAACAGGTACGCCAACTATCAAATTGGAACAATTTTGAAACTTTGACTACCAAATGTGCACAAAAAAAAGTTCACTACATAAATGTGTACAAAGTCGAAAGTTCAGAGCTATTTGATGTCATTTTCCCTTGAAAATTTGTCGATTTAGGTTTCCCGAAATTAATAATTATTATATAAAATTTTGAAGTCAATACGTAATTCCTATACATACTAATGTCATCTAAACTCAAATCGAATCATAATATTATCTTAAAATCAATTTTTTGATTGTTTTAATTTTGTTGGTATGATATGTATTAGTATTAGTTATAAACCTAAATTTATATATATTTATTATTATCATACTTAGCATCATAATAATTAAAATAACAATAATTATTTATTAGTATTATAAACATAACCCATAATTTTGTCAATAGGAATATTAAATTGCTCTTTTATTTATAGTAACTGGATTTTAAAATATTTAATGTTTATTTTGTGTCGTATTCTTGATTCTAAGTCGGAATTTGTTCCTAATTTAAAAGTTTAATTTCTGTATTTTTCAGAATTTCAAAGTTGATTTATTTTTAAAAAAAAATCATTATCACATTTTATATTTAACTAACTTTAGAAACACTAAATCCATGAATATACCACTATTTAAAAAAAAAAAAATCAGAATTAGATCGAGTAACAAGAACAATTTTAAACGTGAAAAACTTTGGATAACTGAAAGTATTTGTTATTAGTTAATAAGATATAGTTTTCTATTTATTAATATTTAAAGATATAAGAAATAATAAAATGTATTTGTCCTTTATATTTATAAATTTTTATAGGTTCAAGAAATAATAAATTATGTTTATATTGTATTTTAATAAGTGGTATTATCTTTTTAGTTAGAAAGTGGTGATCGATGTCATGTGCAACCTGTGTTTTTTTTTTTTATAAATATAAATATAAATATACATTTATTGGAAATTCCGGTTATTTCCCTGTGTATGCAAGTATGTAACAAAGTAAATTGTACGTAAAGAATTAATATATATAGCACCTTTTATCGCCGAAAAGCATGGAAACGTCAAAAAAAACTTGTACGTCACATTGAATCCGATATCTTTGTCCAAAATATATAATTAATTATTAATTAATGTAACATTCGTCTGTTCCTTCTTTGAAGTTGAAAATCATATCAAATCATAGTCAAGCCAAAGCCAGTTGACACATTTCTGTGTATAAATATAAATATTGATTGATGGTCGACGATCTACTTCAATTCCACAGACTGCACTCGTCAGAAACGTATTATACACAAACTTAATTCACACAAGTTTGCTGCTTTCTAAACTATAACTCCGTACGTACGTCAGCCATGGAAAACCCTCCACATTCCACCGTGAAGTCACCGGCAAGGTACACGGAGAGTAGTGTCAAGCACCATGTGGCGGTTGATGTGGTTTTGAGAGTCATCCTGTTCGCAACTGTTTTGCTTGGAATCATTGTTATGCTCACTTCTAAACAAACCAAAATGATTCAGGTCGCCCCGGGACTTGTTGTTCCCTTAGCCGCAAAGTTCCATTATTTACCAGCTTTTACGTAAGTTATTTGATTACTTAACAACTTGTAAACTTAGTTTAGACAAAATGGCGCGTGCCGTGGCATATAAACATTAACTGTACTTAAGTTGTTTTGGTTACATTAATGGATATATATGATGCAGATACTATGTGGCAGCACTCTCAGTGGCTTGCTTGTATAGTATCGTCACTTGTGTCTTATCGGTTTTAGCACTCGTGAAGCGAAAAGGATGCTCTGCAGAGAAGCTGTTTCACCTTGTGGTATTTGATGCTGTAAGTTCTTAATTTTTTTTAAACACACATGGTTAATTGGATTGGAATAATTAGGTCTTATTTGTTTTTTAACAGGTTATAAGTCTGAAAACCACGTCTGAAATTAAGAGGAAGCCTTAAGATCGATCTAAAATTAAGAGGCTCTTAATTTTAGTTCAGACAATTCTATTTCTCTTAATTTTAAGAGGTAAATTTAGAGTATCTAACCTCTTAAATCTGAAACTAAACAAACAATCTTAATTCACCATAGATCTGAATTTTAAACTTCAGAGACTTCTAAGAAGCTCTTAATGAAAATCAAACAAGGTCTTAATGTTTTTGGTTAAAAAAGAATGAATTGAAGTAACTTACGATTGAGTCACGTACGGGTGTGTGTCTATATATATATGGTGCATGGCGCAGTTGTTGTTGGGGATTATGGCATCAGCAACAGGAGCAGCAGGAGCAGTAGCATACATTGCATATAAAGGGAATTCACATACGAGATGGAACAAGATTTGCAACATCTTTAATTCCTTCTGTGGTCATCTTACGGCCTCCATTATTCTATCGCTCTTACCCTCCTTAACGCTTCTACTGCTTGTTTGGCTCTCCGTTTTTGTGCTTTCCAAGAAGACCCTAAGCTCCTAGTTCGATCAGTTGAAGTACGATAACAACTAATGCTTGGATTCCCGGCCATGTATTATATATACATATTAAGTTGTAATGGAATTTTAAAGTGTGAACGTTTTCCTTTGTGCGAAATGTGTTTTTTTTTTTTATTGCAAAGTTGATGAGTAATTAAAGACAATTTACGTTACCAAACACCTTTTGTAACGTAATGCATTAAAATATGAATAAATAGTACATATCACGTAAATGGCGGCTATCACGTAAATGTGGTAACGTAAAGAATGGCTATTTTGGTAAAATGTATATTAAATGGCTAAAACTTGATAAAGGGAGTGTGAGATGTGGCTATTTTTGTAATTATCCCTTATCTATTTCTGGTCCGATTAATTCTTGTTTAATTTCTAAATAATTAGTAGAAACTGATTTGTACTTTGTTCTTAATCTAGATTTTTTTTTAAATAAAATGTTTCAATTCAGGATGGTATGATTTGAATCCAGAAACAAAACACAGTTTGGTGAAATAACATCATTTTTGTTAAAAAAAAATAATAATAAACTTAATAAAAAAATAAAAAATAAAAGCCGGCCTACAAGAAGCAAACAAACAAATGTCGGAGTATTTTAATTAACATTAAGGTAAGGTGCACAATCTAATTAAGCAACATGGATATGATTTTTTAATGATCAACTATATAAAACATATAAAAATAAATTAAAATATAAATAACTTGGAGTAATTAAGCATGAAGAGTAAAAACCATATAAATGAATAAATAATGTACGTATGAATAATGATAATTAAGGTTTAAAAAAATGTGAATGGAAAACATGAAATTAAGTGATCACTCATCGATCAATACTGAAATTTGCCGAGATTCATTATATAAAGAAAATTAATGACATTTTAATAAGTAAAGAAATCATAGGAAGGAACATTAATTATTAATAGGCGGGTGACATCATATCAACAGTGAAATTAATTATTAATTACATGAGTGGCAACTTTTAACATCTCACCTACGTACGTACTGTGACATAATAATTAATTAATTAACGTGCACGTACTTAATTTGGGGTTCAGCCTCGATCAGCTCCCTCCGGCCGGCCTTTTACTCATAGTCTAGATACACAAATCTCTTTTTTGTGGTTTGGTAATATAAGATTCGAATAAGTTACGCTTTGCATTGTATATTAAAAGGGTGTTTGGTTTTGCGTTATGAACGAAATTATTAGCTTATTACGTTATAATAACACAAATAATTGATTTTAAGTGTTTGGAAATAGATGTTTCCCCTTTTTTCAATAATTTCACCTTTACTGATCGAACTTATAAATTAACTTTACTTACCAAGAATTGAAATTTGAAGATAAATACTAGAATTTTAATTTTTTTTTTTTTGTTTAAATTAAAAAGAAACGTATGAACATATAAATCAAACAAATGGCCAAAACCACATCATATCCAGTAAGATTGTGCAACAAGCATCATATTACCAGGTAGGGGTGGCAATCTTGACCCAACGGGTCAAACGGGCCGAATAGTTAAATGGACTCATTGTAAAAAACTAATATAGAACATAACTATTTTTAAAAATGAATATTTATAAAACGGTGTATTAAAAAATTGTTCTTTCAAAAAAAAATTCAAAATTATGTAATATTTATGACTTTTAGTCGTCAACCCGTTTGACTCATTTGCTTGAATGAGCTCAAATTGCCGCCCCTACACCAGGTAGCACCACATTAATTAAATACGTACCACAGGCCGGACAGGCTGCAACGGGTGGGCAATTAACTTGGTACGTACCACAGGTCATGCGTTCTAAGTTGCATGACTTCCATGGATGAACTTAATTATGTGGTTGCGCGCAGTTGCACAAGGTAGCATATATGCATGCACGTGCATCACATCAGTCTCGTAAAATAATTCAAATTTTAATATTCTCTTATTGATCGGCTTCTGTTGTTGAGTAGTGAGATTGTATGCTTGCTTCGCTAGCTTGTATCGTACGTCTTAAATTGATTATTAAATTTATAATAATTATATATACGTGATACGATGGACCGACTACCAATTCAATAAATCATATATTGAATTTAATTTATAAATACTTCGTACGTGACCAAAGAATTTAAACTTAACTGACCGTGTGTGTGTGTATATATATATATATATATATATATATATATATATATATATATATATATATATATATATATATATATATATATATATATATATATATATATATATATATATATATATATATATAGAGGTGGGTTCAGTGGAGAACCGGCATGCACCGAAGAACCTCGAAGAAGCAGCATGCATCAAAAAGGAGCGCCGATGCATCAGAATGTTGATATATGGGCATTTTCGGAATTCATATATTTTAATATGGTAATATCTTAATCATGGATATAATTTAAATTTAGAACATCCCTTAATTATCTCCAACCAACCACAACCGGATTTAGTTGCATATTATACAAAATTAAAAAAAATATTTCGAAATAATTATCTCCATCAACAACAACAACCAGACTTCTTCTTCCTTCATCAACACACTGGCGACTTCTTCTTCCTTCAACAACACACTGGACGAACATTCATGCACCATTGCTCTTCATCATCTTAATACTCACAGAACGATGATGGATTTTAATCAAACACCCATAGCCGAGGATAAAGAGTTGTCAGAAAACCAAAACAGTGCGTCCTTTGTTTTTTAAAACGTTTTTCCAGATTTTTTAAATGTTTCATTGTTTACTGATAAATCATTGTTGTTATTTTATCCTTTTTACATATATTTTTGCATGAACATCATAAGCTAACTGTTAGTTTCAATATGTAGATTCTGGGTATCGTAGCGAGTGATGTGCTAGCAATGACTTTACATCTCCTGGAGGTACAATGTACCGCATACCGTTTGCACCAGGTGTTGTGATCCCGTACGAAGGTATGATGCATGATACATTGGAAGAAGCTATTCAATGTTATGAAAAATATGCTAGAGCCGCTGGATTTAACACTCGTAGGTCAACACAAAAAACCACCCGTGATGGAATAATTAAGCTTAAACTAATAGTATGTAGCAAAGCGGGTGCACCGGGTTCTGTCGATGATACTAAAGATGGATGCACCAAGAAGAAGCGTTGCACTGCTTCGTCACGCACTGATTGTCCTGCATCAGTGAGATTGAGGTCATCGGATGGATTAAAGTATGAAGTTTATCGTTTCACCAAGTTTCATAATCATGAATTCGTGGATAAGGAAGATAGGCACCTACTAACATCCGCACGTAGGTTTGATTTTGCTCAACAAGCACTTATACATAGGGCTGGAAATATCAATATTGGTCCCACAAAAGTTCACAAGCTTTTAAAGGAAGTTCATGGTACATTTGACAAAGTTGGCGCAACAAAAAATGATTTCAAAAACTTTAGAAGGGATATTAGACTTTTCATCGGTGACAACGATGTTCAAATGTTCGTCGACAAGCTAAAAAGAAAGTGCGATGATGGTTCAAATTTCTCGATGCAATATACATGTGACAATGAGGGGGCATTGTCTTGTGTTTTTTGGGCAGACGATCTTGCAAAACGTAATTACGATGCATTTGGGGATGTTATATCGTTCGATGCAACTTTCCGTACCAACAAGTTGGGTTTTAAGTTTTGTTTTAGCTAATTACGTATAGTATACTTTAACTGATGCATATAAATCTGAAATGCGTTACTTTTGTGCAGGTACAGTATGGTATTTGTACCATTCACAGGAATAAACAACCACAAGAAGTGTATTTCATTTGGTGCAGGTTTGATTGCTCACGAGGATGAAGAATCATATGCGTGGCTAATGAAAGCATTCCTTGATACCTTTGGAAAAGAGCCTACATTTGTGTTCACTGATCAAGACCCTTCGATCATCAAAGCGTTCCCAACTGTTTTTGAAGATGCAAAACATCGTTTCTGCATGTGGCACATTGCTACAAAGCTGCAACAAAAGGTATATTAATTGTGAAACTAATTTATTACTATAAAATGTCATATTTTAAATGAGAGCACATGTTTAAATTCAGGTTGGTTCCAAATTATGCAACGATGAAATATTTCTTGGACGGTGGAGTAGTATTGTGTGGAGCAAAACAAATGGTCCTGATATATTTGAGGAGGAATGGACATCATTGATTAATGACTACAATTTGGATAGAATAGATTGGTTTGCCGATCTATTTAAATTGCGCGAGCACTGGATTCCTTCGTTCTCGATTGACATGCCTCTTAATGGATTGATGCGTACGACATCACAATCTGAAAGTGCAAACTCATTTTTTAAGTTGTTTACAAACAGTGAATCAACTCTTATCGAGTTATACGGTCAATTTGAATCGGCAATGGATACGCAACGTGAGAACCAACGTATACTTGACTTGAATACATTGGATACGACACCATCATTCACAACAATGTTTAAGTCTGAAAAAGTAGCTGCACAGTTGTTTACACGGGCGATATTCAAAGAATACCAAACTGAGATATTTGACTCTGCAATGAAATGCATGTCAACAGACATGTCTGAAGAGGATGGTAATGGTTTGAAGGTTTGTACTATTATTGATATGGAGACTAACGTAAAACGCAAGGTAATTTAAATATTAATGGTGTAGTTGTGTAAATTATGATTCATCACATATGGTTTGAAATTCCATATCGATTGTCTTCACTAGACTGTTCTTGTTCTTTTACAGGTTTCGTTAATGAGTTCTGGATCTGTTGCATCATGTTGTTGTAAGTTATTCGAGCGACGTGGTATATTATGTCGTCATATACTATATGCATTGCGTCTGATCGGAACGGATGACATCCCGGAGCATTATGTTGTTAAACGTTGGACACGTAATGCGCTAAAACGTCAACTTACTACGGGGAATGAAGATTCAGTTGAACAAAAGACAAATGATCAAGTCATTCGTGAGGTGCACCATCTTTACAATGATATTCTTAGCTATGTTGTCAACGACAATGATGCGCTATGTTCTGTGTTGGACAAGCTAAAAGAGATGAAATCTGAGGTTGAACGTGTTTATAAAGGTAAAGGCATTAGATCCAAAACCGATGCAATACAACACCTGTTAGATGCACCGTTACCAACAGAAATTTCTATAAGCGCACCAAGAGGCATAAGGAACAAAGGGTGTCGGAAGAGGAAAAGAATGATTGGTGCATTCGAGAAGGCAGTTACAGTTGGGAACCGAAAAAAACGAAAATGCAAGATATGCAAAGAGCAAGCCCTACATGATTCACGCAACTGCCCAAAGAAGTTTGCAGAAGACTAAACGCACATTTTTAGTTGTTGGCCTTTTTTAATCAACTTATGTATTAGGTGTGATGAACTCTTATGTTTTCATTTGAATATTTTTATCTCAATTTCGTAATGTATTGTTTGAACCAAGTTTATAATCTTTTTTTGATTGCGCATCCCTACGTAGTTTTTGAAATCATAATACTATAGCGCTATTTATAAAATATTGTTTATCACTTCAAATATTTAAACTACTAGATAAAAAGCAACGATTTGCTTTTTTAAAAACAATGAGTCCATCATCATGATTCGGTGCATGATAACTTAATTATTTTCAATGAATTACACTGCCTGTGGGTAAAATACACTTCCTATGATTCGGTGCATGCTAACCTTTTTGTGAGTAAGTCATTGGTAAAATACACTTCTTGTGGGTAAAATACAATCCGGGTTATACATTAAAACAGGGGTTCTATTGCGTTATTTTTAGATAACTTTTATTTTTTTAACGACAAATGCAAGAAAAACGAACAAGCAAATATTCTCTTTGCTTAATTAGTCAACATTTCACGCCCGCCCGGTCCATGTGAGTGCATGAGTAAAAGTGACAAACGGGCATCATATGGTAATCAAAATGTATAAAACTTTCAAATTAGTATTCAATTCTCATTATCTGTTAGGTATGCACCAATTTAATCATATTGAAACCGAACGGGAGTCGAGAAGGTAATTAAAATGTAGCAAACTTTTAGAGTAGCATTCAATTTTCATATCTCATAAGTATGCACCAATATATCAACTCAAAAAATACCATCAAATACGCCAATAACTTAGAAACCGTAAATTGTTAGAATTCGCAAAGAATAGTCTAAAAAACAACCAAATGACTTACTCAATTGAATGCACCAAAAAACAATTCATAACTCCGACAACAAAATCAACTTTCACAAATACCTATCAAACCTAACCTCTTTATTTATTTCCGCCTGTTCAGCTATCTTCTTCTTGGTATCATTCGGGAGTCTGTCAAGCTCTAAAAACTCATTTAGTAGTTTCTCTCGATGGATGTTCAGTGGATGCATCAGTATCTTCGTAATGTATCGCCTCCTCAATTTTTCTAATTGAATCCTCTGTTTGGTGATGTTTAGTGTCAACCCATGATCCCATTGTTTAAGAGGTTTTTCCATGTACGTCTCCATGTGCCGCATGACGAAAACACCACAATCGATGTATTCTTTCTGTCTACCCCATGGTAAACATGGGTTTGTTGGTGTAGCATGCAATATACGCATGCAAGCAGGATGTCCAACTGATCCCAAATATCTTGAAAAAAGCTTTTGCTGCACAATTAGATACACATTGTTATCGTAGGTGCAACAAGTGGCAGGGTTTCATCAACAATGTAGCAATACAAAAAGCAAATTACCAGAATTCTAATTACAGCACCATATTTGTCCTCGATGGTTATGTTTGCATAAATGTTGTCTAGGATTGTGACGGACACCTTCTTCATATTGAAACAGACGACGTAAAAATGAAAATGATTTATAATGGGAAAGAATACCTGATGCACCACAATAAATATATTACACAAATCATACACATATACCAAACCATATGCATGAAATCACCACAAGTTTTTATAGTGAATTTGTACCAGATCAGCTTCCCGCAAGGTCCTCACTGACATGTCACCAACAAATGTATTTTGTACTTCAGCTTTAAATATGTCATATGCATCGTCTATCAACAACTTCTCATCCATAATCTCCTGTGTCTACGCATTGCACAACAGAAAATGTTTACATTTGTCCTAGGAGACGGTCGTGAATGTACGATGACAAAAGCGAAGAATAATACTTACTAGACATTGTGTAGTAAAGAAAAGCCGGTGCGGTGAGGTCTCACTTCGGAACTGTTCTTCATGATTCAAAATAGCAACCCAACAGTCAATTACGCTGTTTATAACATACGCACCTGGTATCAAACTCTCCAGTAGGTAACGATATGACACCATATGTCCAGACGTTTCGAACACGATCTCCCTGTAAAGAACCAAAAGTTTGCTATTAGATGCTCTGAACAAATATATAAGGACTGCAAAGTATTCTTACACCGGATTCTTTTGCAATGAAAAAAATGCGCATGAAACTTGTCTTTCGAGCTTCGTCAGTTTCTGATCAACATCCAATATTCTCTTGTGGAACGGTGACTTCAGATACGTTGCAGGTTTAGTGTTCCGTTTTGGTCGTCTATCGGTTTCCGTCTTAACAATATCCTTAATTTCGTGCACGGGTGTTGGATGAACAACGGACAACGGTTGATGCGCAGTTATTCCAATCTCCACATCTCCAACATTATCTAGTTCATCTTGCGTCAACCCCAAACTGAACGATGGTATATCTGAAAGCTCCTTTACCTTCCTCATCTTCGCTTCGTTGTGCTGCATCACTGTCCTGTCTACGTGGTCAAATACAATTTGTGAACACATCCATTGCCAATCGGCAACAATCGCATCCTGCTTGACACACACAAGTTTCACGAAACCAAAAATTTATTGAATAAATTAATTGAGCATCTGAATTGTACGACACAATTAAACGACATACACATCAAACATATGCATGGCATTTTATAGCATTTTCAAAATAAGATGCCGACATAGGTGTGAGTTTTCATTACAGACTGATAGTTTTTTACATAAACCATTCGGTTCAACATGACAATTAGCATTACCGACCATGCAGACATATGTTTTAGTTATCATTACAGACCGAAATTAGTTTTATACAAAATATGATGCAGTTCATCAACACGTTTAGTTAGGTTTTCGAATGTCCTGCCTGGGCTGCCTCATCTACACTATCACGACCCTCCACCACAACATCCATTGTTCTTTCCCTAGTTGTTGGCGTTGTGAATCCCATCGCTGATTCAACATGAACTCCTAGACGGACATATTCTTCCTTTATACAAGCAACCCACGAAGAATGCAACTCCTGAATTTCTGGTGCATATGTGAAACGATGAAGGTGCGGTGCCAATTTCGATGCCATCAACTGTTGGATCGATTTCAAATCATCCACGCATTTCCCATACAATTGAACATATTCCTACATTGTTGTATCAAGGAAGCATGGGTTACATAACAATCATATTAACAATAAAAACATACAATTATATTTACGCGCTATACTGATGCAGTGAACCACATTCATTCTATTCTGATTGGGGTGCAATACAAGTTACATATATAACATACACTAGGTGTTACATTCGTACCAATGCAACACATTATACCTTTCCAGTTCAACATAACATAGGTCACACAATTCAAATTAACCATAAATATAAGTTGCGAGTTGGAGCTCTACCTGTATGGTAGGTTCACTGGCGGTTACCAACCCAGCACGTGTGGTCTCGTGCACACCTTCACCAATTGCTGCACCAGCACCAATTTGCTGCATCAACTTTCAATGTCAACACAACTATCGAATATCAAATTAAATATAAGTTCAAGTTGCATGTCGGAGGTCTACCTTTATGGCATGTTCATTATCGGTTGCCATCCCTGCACTGATGGACTCGTGCACAGATTCACCAACTGGTGCACCAGAATCCAACTGCTCATCAGATGCAACTGCACACAGCTTGGTATTATTATCCATAGCAGAACGTGCATCTATATCTTGGTGGATTTTGAATAACAAAAGCAACAAATATGGGTTGTACTATCCACTCAGTACCTACTGTAAATTAAAATACATAATTATACATCACATTACATGATGTATCGTTAAGCTTACCATGCAGAACATCGGTTTTACGAGAAGATTCACTTTCCAACCTCTCATGCTCATTAATCTGTGCTATCAAGTCATCAATACGTGCTTCGGTTTGCGTATCCAACTCCCTATCTCCATCCGTCGCATCAACTTGCTCCTCCACAAGTATGGTACCATGTACAACCCCAGCAACCAGTGTATCTACTGGTTTCAGCTTCAAAGATGCAACTGCACCAGTAGGGAACACAATACCCATACCAGTAACACATTTATATAATTGCATTTGAAGCTTAAAGTAATAAACATATGCATGCACTACTCAATAACTAGTTATGATAATGTAACGTACAATACGACTTTTCTAACGATTCATACAGCATGTAACATTATGTAGACTACGCTTACCAGGCAAAACACTTGTTTTATCAGCAGATCCACCCTCCAACAACGCATGCTCGTTGATTGGTGCTACCGAGTCATCAAAAACAGCTTCAGTATGTGTATCCACCTCCCTTACAACATCCATCGCATCCACTCGGTCCTCCACGTACTCGATGCATTCCAGTCTCTCGGATACTACGGAGATAATGTTTCTAAACTTAATATTTAACAGAATTCAAAAATAATATATAAATAATCATATAAAAAACATTACATGTTTTTGATGACGAAGCACGGTGCATGTTCTGCTCACCAAGACGTCTAGTCTTCTTTTTCATAGCCTCGTCTCTCAACTCACTTAACAACAAGTCAAGACCACCATCAGATTGATCGTCGTCGTCGTCTGTATCTTCATCATCCTTGTCATCTGTTGCTTTTTCCCCACTTCCAGTTTCAGCTTCAGCATCATCCTTCTCGCACAAATCAACCATTCCAAAACCCCCCATCTGTATTTCCAAGTATTCTCTTTCCTTCATCATCGACTTATCCCACACACTTAAAGGAGCAACTCCTTTGTCCACCCTGTCGAAACCTTCACAGACTGTGCGTTCCAGATATGCTATCTGCAAAAGCATACGTTGCATTTTATATGCCAGATTATCATGCAGCAAAATAATGGACTAATTAAATGTAAATATGCATTATTTACGTATATACTAATACCGTTAGCAGTGTTAAAGGACCACTGAAGTAGCTGCTACCATCCCGACGCCAACCATCCTTGCACGTCTTTAACGCATCAACCATGTATGTGCACCAGTCTAGATCCTTAACTACATCCAAGCTTGGAATGCATTGTAGTGCCCCCGTGTTAACAAAACCTGATTTCGTGCCTCCAATCATTAATGTTGAAAACAAAACCAAGTAGTTCAGCTTGAAGAAATCACCGCCTTCACCTTTCATCTTCTCGATCTTATCCTTAATTGTACTTGGGTATAACCTAAGACTCGAATCAAATTGTCCCTTAAACATCTTCACAAATTTTTTCCTTTCCTTTTTCCCGTCTAGCGGCTGCATCACTAATCGTCCCATAGGCAGACCAAATATCTCATGCACAAGTTCTGGTGTTATTTGTATGGACCAACGGTCTGTCCGTATAACACAGTCTTCGGGATGAAAATTGTCGACTACCCAGTATCCAAGTCTAGTTGGGACCTCATCAATGGCAAGAGATAATGCTAACCCAAACCCCATATCAGTTAACTCCTTTCTCTGGTTTCCTTTAAGAATATTGTTGCATTGCATTAGGGTCTTGGGTGAGCTTCGAGAAAGGATGACACTATACTTGGCCGCATCCGCTGCCTGTTTTTCGCTTCCTTTTCTTGGTCACGACAGCTTCTTCAACCTCATCTTTCACCCTCGAAAAACTCTTAACACACATCCTCTGCTTACCGGGTTCACCTTTCACCTGAATTGGCGCCTTACCTTTGTTGACATTGACTTTATCACCTGCTGGTTTCACTGTTCCCCTTACTTCATTCATTACCCCCTTTTCATAGTCAAAACTGCTTGTGAAATCATCATCTTCTTCCATGACATTTTTTCCTAAAAATGTAGTAATACATAGTTATCCCAAAAAATCAACTGTCACCATGCTTGATTTTATCATTAACAACAGCTATGCATAAGTTAATTTGGTGCATGCCTATTTCCATCATTTTGTTGTTTGTATAATCACAAATGAAATATAAAAACACAATAGAATCATAACAAATGCTATTAGTATTATAATCACAAATGGTCATGATCGGTGG
Organism: Centrapalus pauciflorus; assembly: GCA_020465985.1. Classification (NCBI taxonomy): domain Eukaryota; kingdom Viridiplantae; phylum Streptophyta; class Magnoliopsida; order Asterales; family Asteraceae; genus Centrapalus; species Centrapalus pauciflorus. Next base: position 284,061 of record JAANYP010004970.1, on the reverse strand, counting down.
TACAATATCCATACCTGCAATAGTGCATAAAATACATCAATTTCACACAATTCAAATCAAGATCATGGGATATATATTAGGATGCAGCATCAAGTGGTCATCTATAATTCACAAATGATTGGTTCAAACCATTATTTCATTGATGCATTACAATAAAATCATATATACATGCGCATAATGCATGACTTAAACTTAAAGTCTCATATAACTTTAACCTTTAATGGAAAGTAACTTTAATGCTGAAGTTGATGCAGTAGCAACTGCACCATTAGACCAAAAACCTAACAGATAGATGTGATATCTGTTTGGTGCATCAAAACAAAACACCACTAACGGTCAGTATCACAGCACATTGTCACTATAAAAACTCACATATGACTATCCATATGAGAAACAATGCAACTACAGTAACATTAGACAACAAAACTAGAATCTATATGTGATGCATGTTTGGTGCATCAAAACAGAACACCACAAGCGGTCATTATCACATCAAAATTTCCCTCTAAAAACTCACAAATGACTATCCATATGAGAAACAATGCATAAAAAGCCATCAATTTCATATATACAACACTTATTACAAACCAAAATAGTTGATCATAAAACTTGTTTTTAAACACCCAACAAACTGTAATACTTGTTTCCAAATAACAGCACACAAAAAAACATCGACGCATTGGCAACATTTGCATCAAAACAACAAATAACACTCATAAACTTAAAAAAATAACATAACTAAAATAATTAATTCTGTTCCTGAATATAACTAAGAACAATCATACAAAACCATTAATCATGCATAACTTACAATTTTGCTACCTTCTCTGCCACCCCTCCCAAAATCAAAAACGACCCTAAGTTTTTTGGTGCATAAATTTACCTTTTCTTTGTGCAATCTCCCTTTCCACATCAGACATTGTCATTGTCTCCCAAGAAGATGAACCCTCGTCGTCTGAAATAGTCAAAGGATCCTCAGAGGTGTTCGTAAAACTTGATTTCAACTGAATACGGTTACTCCTTCGTGTTGGAAGCTTCATTCGAGCAAAAAATCATCAATAAACTTAGGGTTTATGTTTCATGCATCATTACAACTATGCATTGTAAGTAAACCTGTACAAACTGAAAAAAAAAATGCACATGCATACCTCCGGTTCCGTTTTCACCTTCTTCTTCGTAGTTGAAATTTTTTTACCCATCAGTACAAACCCTAACCTTAAGAATCAATAACTAACCGGTTAAATTCAAATTTTTGGAAAGTGAATATCGCGAAATCACCTCCAAATGGTTGCCAAAAAATCCGGTTGATAGATATGGAAGAGGTGTTAATTGAGGCCGCCTGGTTCGGAGATGATGGAGACACCAACTGCACAATTACTAAGATGCCCCTCCGTCTCCCGATGCATTAAAAATCAAGTGCACCTAAAGTTGGTGATATTTACCATATTGCCACCGCGCGGATTTTTTAAATGCACCAGATCGGATGGCTGTGGTTGCTTCTTCAAAGTTCTTCGGTGCATGCCGGTTCTCCATTGAACTCACCCCTATATATATATATATATATATATATATATATATATATATATATATATATATATATATATATATATATATATATATATATATGAGTTCAAAAAAATATCCATGAGAATTTAGTGTACCAAAGGTACCTTTCTAAAGCCAAAAGATTAAAAAAAAACAACAGCTGTGATCAAAAGACATAAAAATCATGCTCGTCCCCTATATTTTAGCTAGAAAGGTATTTCGGTAATAACAACGATCATTCACAACACTTATAAAATGATCACTTACAACAATTATAAAAATGTTCATTCACAACACTTATAAAACAATCATTCACAACACTTAACTGATCATTCACGGTACTTAATTGATCATTTACAACACTTATTTGATCATTCACAACACTTATTTGACCATTCATATTTGTTTAACACTTATTTGATCATTCACAACATTTATTTGATCAATCACAAGAATTATTAGATTATTCACAAGAATTATTTGTCTATTTACAATTCTTCTACATTTATTTGATCATTCACAACACTTATTTGATCATTCACACGAATTAATTGACTATTTACAATTCTTCTACACTTATTTGATCATTCACACCACTTATTTGATCATTCACATGAATTGTTTGACTATTTACAATTTTTACACTTATTTGATCATTTACAACACTTATTTGATCATTCACAAGAATTATTTGACTATTCACAGTATTTATTTGAACATTCACGGCACTTAAATTATTTGATCATTCACAAAAACCATTTGACCATTCACAGTATTTATTTGATTATTCACGACATTTATTTGATCATTCAAAAGAATTATTTGACTACTTACAAATCTTTTACACTTATTTGATCAATAAAAACAACTATTTGACCATGCACAATATATATTTGATCATTCACAAAAAACTATTTGACCATTCACAATATTTTTTTGACTATTCACAATACTTATTTGATCATTCACAAGAATTATTTGACCATTCACAATATTTTTTTGACCATTCACAACACTTATTTGATCATTTACAAAACTATTTGACCATTCACAATATTTATTTGATCATCCACCAACAGTTATTTAATTATACCCAATAATTATTTGATCATTCACAGTATTTATTGTGAATGATCAAATAAATACAATGAATGATCAAATAAGTTAGTGAATGATCAAACAAATACTGTGAATGGTCAAATAATCCTTGTGAATGATCAAATAAGTGCTGTGAATGATCAAATGAATGTAAAAGAAGTGTAAATAGTCAAATAATTCTTATGAACGATCAAATAAGTGTTGTGAATGATCAAATAAGTGTTGTGAATGATCATATAAGTGTAGAATAATTGTAAATGATCAAATAATTCTTGTGAATGTTCAAATAAGTGTTGTGAATGATCAATTAAGTATTGTGAATGACCAATTAAGTGTTGTGAATGATCATTTTATAAGTGTTGGGAATGATGATTTTATAAGTGTTGTGAATGATCGTGTGTGTGTGTGTGTGTGTGTGTGTGTGTGTGTGTGTGTGTGTGTGTATATATGAGTTCAAGTGAATATCATTAGTTTTGCGGAGTACTGGAGGTAACTCGCTTAAAACCTTTTTTTAAAAAAAGATTTTTAACGAACATATTTAAATTAATAATATAAGATTACTTGAAAAAAATCACACGTAAACACATTAGAACTATGTGAAACGTGCATGTTCAAATGAACTGCCTCATTGTGAACGTATGTTCACATTAATCTTTTCACGTTCACATGACTTTTAAGATGCTAGAAAATGTGAATGTATATAATTTTTTACAAATAAGCTTATATTATTTGTATTTAATTGAATATGCATCTGAAACCCGTGTGTTCACAAGTACTCACTGTACTCTGCATTTTTTAGATACCCACACGAACCATATTATAATATATATATATATATATATATATATATATATATATATATATATATATATATATATTGCATTTTTTAGATACCCACACGAACCATATTATAATATATATATATATATATATATATATATATATATATATATATATATATATATGGGTGAGTTCAATGGAAAACCCAAATGCATAGGTTAACCCGGGAACCACTTTATAGCCATTGGATCATGTGATGCATCACGCGAGAATTTGACATAATTGTGATGCCTTTGTGGTGGTGCATGAAGGTTTTTCAAGGTTATCTGATGCATGTTGGTTTTCCATTTAACCCCCTTCTAAATCTACACACACACACACACAAAAACACACACACACACACACACACATATATATATATATATATAGTATATGTATGTATGTATATATACATATAGAATATGGTTCAAGAGAGTACCACTTATTATGCAACGCACCAAAAGGTACCACCTTAAAAAAACTTTTTTGTAATTTTTTTTCCATAAATATGTTTTAATTAACATTATAAATATCAATATGTAAATTTCACATATATTCAAATCTCTTAACTCCTAAAAAATGATGTGAACGTACACTTACATAATTTTGCATATATGTGAACTTGCATTTGTGTGATGCATGATTTCATACACTTAGGATGTGTGAATGTGCGTGAATTTTATATATCATCTGTGTAATATTAATTTAAACATGGTTATGAATTTTTTTTTCAAAAAAATTACTTTTACGAGTGGTACATTCTGGTGCGCTGCATTATAAGTGGTACTCACTTGAACATAAATCTATACATATATATGTATATATATACATATACATATATGTATAATTGTATATATGTATATATACATATAGGGTGAGGATAACATGATGACCGTGCTTAAAATAAGGACGATAAGAATTAATAGAATTACTTTATTTTGTGAATTAACCAATAAGAAGCAATGTGACATACTTGTAAGTAAGTTGGATATTGTATGAGGTGGAATCTAATAAAAGAGCATTTTGGTCATTGTGCAACATATATTTCGAATTAATTCTATTGGATTCTAATTGTGAACCAGACAACACCGATTTCGTTGGCACCATCGTGAATCACCACACCTACAATGATTCATAATGTCATCATGATTCATGACACCACCGATTTCGACGACACAACTTATGGTTCACAACACTGATTTCGACGACATCACTTATTATTCGATGGCCCACCGTGATTCATAACACCTACAATGATTCACAAAGGCGGATGATTTGAACTTTGAGCTGTTCACGACGGTTCACAGTTCAAGCAAGTGAGGAGGAGGCGACCGGCAGTTCACGGTTCAAGCAAACGATTTACGGCGGCGGCGATATTTGGTTTACGAAGGCAGAGGGTTCACGTCGAGAAGCGGTTCACTGTTCACGCGTACGTCGGTTCACGGTTCAAGAAAAAGAGGAGGAAGAGAAGAAGGCGAGCGTCGATTCACGGTTCAAGCAAACGATTCACGGCGGTGGCGGTACACAGTTCACATCATTGCCGTTGGTGTCGGGTTGTAGTGTCGGGTTCATTTTTATTGACGTTGGTGATATCACAGCGGTGGTGACCGTGAAAGAGTGGAAGGGGCCGGAGAAGATGGTGGTATGCGTGGCATCATGTGAGAGGGAGAGAGAACGATTTTGTTTTAGAATATGAATAATTATGGTGGAGAGAGAGAGAGAGAGAGAGAGAGATTTAAGAATGTAATTATGGAAATTGGGAGATTGAATTAATTCTTTTATTTTATAATTTAATTTAAATTTATAAATATCCAAAATATCCTTGATAATGTGTCTCATTATTATTGGTTCTTACCGTTTTCATTTATAAAATCTCGAAAACATGTTCTTTTTCAATGGAGTTGTATGTTAAAGACTTTGGCTAAAATTATATTATAGGATTACACAAATTTCCAACCGTACCCGCCGTGGCTAATAATATAAGAAAGTACAGTAATGGTGCTATGATTTTCTCCAAGAAATTTCACTGAAAAGAGAACACTGGAAGAATATATATATATATATATATATATATATATATATATATATATATATATATATATATATATATATATATATATATAAGGGTGGGTTCAATGAAAAACCACTATGCAATTGAAAACTATGGAAACCTACGCATACCGTCCGATTTGGTGCATTTCATGAAAAACGCGGTGGCATGATCGTAAATAAGGTGATGCATCACGCGGGATTTTGATGCATCAAGCGGGAAATTTGATGCATCACGCGGGATTTTGATGCATCACGCGGGGAATTTGATGCATTTGTGGTGGTGCAGTGCGGTTTTCACAAGTTTTTAGGTGCATTGTGGTTTTCCATTGAACCCCCTATATACATACATGCATGCATGCATGTACATACATACATACATACATACATACATACATACATACATACATACATACATACATACATACATACATACATACATACATACATATATATATATATATATATATATATATATATATATATATATATATATATATATATATATATATATATATATAATATAGTCAAGGGAGAATCGCAATGCATTAGAGAATCTTGAATAATATTAATGCATCGTCAAAAAATTTACATAATATCCCATGGGAGATTGTATATCACACGAAAAAATTATGTATTACACGTAAGGTTTTGCATCACATGAGTAAATTTTATATGAGTTTATTATGAAAAAACCAACATATTTTCACGTTTTTTGTGTTTTCATCCTCAGGTGTTATTTTTTCCCATAAAAAATCTCAAGTTAATTTTTTCTTTTTGGTTTAGTGAAATTTAGAGATTAGAACCCGATTTTTCAGTTTTTAAAACCCGGTTCACAAAATATAACCGGTGTCTAATGTCCAAATTTCACTAAATCAAAAAGGAAAAATAACTTGAGGTTTTTTATGGAAAAAAACAACATGGATGGACGAAAACATAAAAAACGTGAAAAAGTGTTGGTTTTTTCATAATAAACCAATTGTGCATCGGATGCATTGTAGTTATTCAAGACACACATACATATATAAATATGTTTGTATATATATACACACACACATATGTATAAAATACTAGTTTTGATACTCGTGTGACGTGGCCGAAGGGATGAGTTTCAAAAACATATACGACACATTTGATTTTGAAAAATAATACTAACGAGGTAGTTTAACCCGCGCGTTGCAGCGGGATCATAACCAAAGAATATATATTTTTCATTTTAAATATAGTTTTACCCGCGCGTTGCAGCGAGATCATAAATTATATTGTATAAATATATTACCTAAAAATAATAAAATAACATTAGTCGTTTACCTGCCGGCCAGTTAGAATGTAGATAAATAATTAAAATTTTGTCATTTTAAAATATCCTGAGACGAAATACAATTTTATGTTAAAATGTAGATAAAAGAAAAGTGTTCATAATGATATATTTGAATTTTTATAAAATACAATACATCAAACGTTTCAATAGAACAACAAAACAATTATATATTACATATAAAATAAAATATTTAGGCAGCTGCATGCCTGCCTGCCTAACGAAAATCGTTCCGACGACGATAAATTTTATATCAGAATGTAGACAAAAATAATGCGATCGTAATGATATACTCAAATTTTAATAGAATACAATATATCAAAAGTTATCACAGAAAAATAGAAATGTTATATAATATATATAAAGTAATAAAATAAGTCAGCTGCCTACCTGCCTGCTTGAGCTTCCTGGTAGTTTGCTTTACTGGTTCCAACGACGATAAATTTTATATCGGAATGTAGACAAAAATAATGCGATCGTAATGATATATTCAAATTTTAATAAAATACAATATAGCAAAAAGTTATCACAGAAAAACAGAAATATTATATAATATATATAAAGTAATAAAATAAGTCAGCTGCTTACCTGCCTGCTTCAGCTGCCAGGCAGCTTGGCAGTAACACCAAGTTTTCAATTATATAATACGAGGTAGTTTAACTCGCGCGTTGCAGCGGGATCATAACCAAACAATATATATTTTGCATTTTAAATATAGTTTTACCCGCGCGTTGCAGGGGGATCATAAATTATTTGTATAAATATATTACCTAAAAATAATAAAATAACATTAGTCGTTTACCTGCCGGCCAGTTAGAATGTAAATAAATAATTAAAATTTTGTCATTTTAAAATAGCCTGAGACGAAATGCAATATTATGTTAAAATGTAGATAAAAGAAAAGTGTTCATAATGATATATTTGAATTTTTATAAAATACAATACATCAAACGTTTCAATAGAACAACAAACAATTATATATTACATATAAAATAAAATATTTAGGCAGCTGCATGCCTGCCGGCCTAACGAAAATCGTTCCGACGACGATAAATTTTATATCAGAATGTAGACAAAAATAATGCGATCGTAATGATATACTCAAATTTTAATAGAATACAATATATCAAAAGTTATCACAGAAAAATAGAAATGTTATATAATATATATAAAGTAATAAAATAAGTCAGCTGCTTATCTGCCTGGCAGCTTGCTTTACTGGTTCCGACGGCGATAACTTTTATATCGGAATGTAGACAAAAATAATGCGATCGTAATGATGTATTCTAATATTAATAAAATACAATATAGCAAAAGTTATCACAGAAAAACAGAAATGTTATATAATATATATAAAGTAATAAAATAAATCAGCTGCTTACCTGCCTACTTCAGCTGCCTGACAGCTTGGTTTACTGTTCATTGGACAGTAACACCAAGTTTTCAAATAATACTATTGTAAATGAAAATATATAAAGTAATAAAATAAGTCAGCTGTTTACCTGCCTGCTTCAGCTGCCAGGCAGCTTGGTTTACTGTTCATTGAACAGTAACACCAAGTTTTCAAATAGTACTATTGTAAATGGCAAATATTATAAAATCTGTGTATTTTTATGATTGTTTTAATTTACATTTGTAGTTTTTTTCTGCGTATTTAGGTTGTGTACTTTTAAATTTAAATTGTACGATTCGATGGTTTGCTAACCTAAAAAATTGGTTGATACCAAATATTAAGTTGTTCAACTACCAAATACAAACAATTTTAAAATTACATATTAAATCCAACACATTTAAAAGTACGTATACACAACTCAGATTAATCAAAATATTGATAAATTACACATTAATATGATAACTGATAGTTTTGGTTTTTCAGGTTACCAAATTACCAAATGGAAACACAATGAAAGCACACAACCTAACACAAAAAAAGTATGCAGTATAAATTTAAAAAGTATTATAAGTATACATCTATATCATGTTATTTTTCTTAAAAGTAATATTACACCAAATTTTAAAACTATGTCTATGCATCCCCTTAAATATTAAGGGTTTATTATGAAAAAAATCAACACGTTTTCACGTTTTTTATGTTTTAATCCATCATGTTATTTTTTTTCATAAGAAACTCAAGTTTATTTTTTCTTTTTGGTTTAGTGAAATTTAGAAATTAGAACCTGATTTTTCTGTTTTTAAAAAGGTTTATTATGAAAAAACCAACATGTTTTCACTTTTTTTGCATTTTTGTCACTACATGTTATTTTTTTCCATAAAAAGCCTCAAGTTATTTTTTTTATTTTTGGTTTAGTGAAATATGGACATTAGACCCCAGTTATAATTTGTGAACCGGGTTTTTAAAAACTGAAGAACTGGGTTCCAATGTCCAAATTTTATTAAACCAAAAAAAAAAATTAACTTGAGGAGTTTTATGAAAAAAGTAACATGGAGGGACGAAAACGCAAAAAACATGATAATATGTTGGTTTTTTCCCATAATAAACCCTTTTTAAAAACTTGGTTCACAAATTATAACCGGGGTCTAACGTTCAAATTTCACTAAACCAAAAAGAAAAAAATAACTCGAGGTTTTTTATGGAAAAAATAACATGGAGGGACAAAAACGCAAAAAAATATGAAAACATGTTGGTTTTTTTTTATGATAAACCCAAATATTAATCCTAAGGTTACATAAGCGAATTTTTTTTTATTATATATTTTTAATTTTTATTTACGTATTAAATATTTCAAATATAAAAACACGTTCGATGCATTAAATATATATTTGTATATAATTATCCTTAAACGACATTGAAATTGCATATATAACACATTTATTTAGAAAACAATTAAATTATCAAAACAAATATAACACTAATTAATATCTTATTAATCGTTTATATAAATAAAAAATATTATACTAAATCTATAATTTCCATATGAATAAAATAAAAATAGTAATAATTAAATACTAATACAGTATTAATTACATATCTATATTAAAATAAGAATAATATAAGATTGATTATTACATACACACAATTATCATAGATAGTAAAACGAGACTTAAGTGAGTCTTCTAATATCAACTTACGTACCTCTTCGGCTCGAGAAACCCAAACTCGCTCTTGTCTCGTGTATAATCCTCGAGTATCCATCTCAAACTCTTATAACTTTCTCAGAATATGCTCCTCATAACGTACGATTCTCTTTTGGATGCGAATAACTTGCGCTTCATGGAGGCTCTCGATAAGGGTCAAAGTGACATTAACCAGATAATTATAGATCCATGCTCAATGCATTTGACACTACTTTCGCCTCCATTGGATGATATTATATGTCACAACCGTAGTCTTTCAGTTACTCTAACCCCCGCCTTTGCCTCATGTTTAAGTTGCACTGACTGAATACGTATTGCAAACTTTTATGATCGATCTGTAACATTCCAATGAAACCACTAATAACTGCTTAAACAATGGCTATATGGCGACAAATGTTGATCGTTGTGAAGGTTCAAGGACAACAACATCAATAATTCATTCACAGTAACTGCCATGAAGATTTCTTATCAGTGGCAACAACGTACTTATCGCCTGCGTAACAACAACTGCATAGCATCAGCAACTATCGTAAAGCTTCGACATCAACAATACCTTCGCACGTTTATCGATTTCAACACCAGTAAGAAATTCCTACACTCAACCACTTCGGAAATCCATATTTGTTTCGGGGCGCATCCCTGAGCCGCCGCAAGGGGCGGCTCCGTCTTAACCTCTGTTCCTAAGGCCATTGAACCACGTCTGCCAAGGGCCCTGTTTATAGAGGTGTTTAAATAAAATCAGAAAACCGAGCCGAACCGAACCGCTTGATCTGAAACTAACATATCACAGGGTGATTTAGGTTTTCATTTTTAGAAAAACATGGGTAAACGAACCGATTATATATATAAAGGTTAATATCTTCTATTTTTTAATTTTATTTTAGTCATCCTAAAAAATTAATACTATATTTTCATATGAAATTTTAATTTTAATTGTTTTGTTAAATACATTTAGTGTAACCTCTGAGATTTCTAATCAAATATTTTACTATAACTTCGTATTAAAAAAATTCGCAATTTAAGGAGGTGTAATTTTAAAGTTTAAATTGCTTTAAAGTATATAGAGGTTAAACGTGAACCGAACCGCAACTAATTAACTGCATTCTAATGGGCAACCGAAGCCGAAAACACAGTTCATATTTTTATTTCTAACCGAATCGAACCGATCCGTGGACATCCCTACATGTCTCTTGATCAGTGCCAGAGGCTCTGTCCTAGTGTCGTATGAACCTCGCAAGGGGTGCTGCCCGTGGGACCTTGCGAGGGGGGACAACCCCTTGATGAAACACCCATCCTGATAAAATAGGACAAAAACCAATTTCTGTAAAATAACCATACTAATATAATGGAAAGTTCTCTACGTTCAAACCTCAAATACAACGTGCATATACGAATTTCAACCACAATAATCATAATAAAATAAAGTTTAAAGTAAAAGTATTACAAACCAATAACATATGTCTAGGGATCCATCTAACTTAGTTACGATATCAAAATTTATCAAAAATGAGGAACTTTTTTATACCAAACAAGGTAAACACCTATCAGACTTGTGAACCTGAAGTCATAATTGCTTCATCTTTATCATCTATACCTGAAAAATATCATCATCACAACCGGGATAAGTCGTTGCTTAGTTAATAAACAGATTTAACAGCACAAACAAACATAGATAACATGATTAAACAAGGCACAAGTACATATATGTAGCATACGGGCCCACCTGACTTACATACACGATCAAAATAAATGATGGCCCATTCATCGTGTACATATAGACATATATTTATATCAGTTCCCATGTGGCGCACCCGACTTATAACATATCACATGAAATACACAATACTAGTAAAGATGTTACAACAAACAAGATCTTAACAATAGATATGGATCAACAAAGCTCAAATAGTAGCATGATAATATCAATGACGACATAATGAAGAAATAAATATAATAACATGTATAAACATTTCATATACATGTATTTAAGAAATTAAATCAGTTACTCACAATACCTGCACAAACAATTATATGTCATCTTGACTTGCTACACTTTGTTAACCTAAATAAATTAAATATCTAAGTCCATTACAATTTTAATATGACCTAAGTCTAATTAAATTGTTTAAGCCTACTTAAGAAATTAATAAACCAAACCCACTAACACATTTTGTGGCCCAATGTAACTAAATTGCCAAGTCCATCTAGCATCTTTTAAACAATCCACCTAGATTAAACTAAATCAGACCACGGCCCGCCGGTCAGTCAGCACCGGCACGGGCCGACCCCTTCGGTCGGATTTCTCCGGTGACTCCAACCAACCCACCCTTCCTCTTTGATTTACATTCTCATAAACTACTCTCTAATTTTGTAGATTTTCAACATGAACACAAGCATTCCAAGATTTCTTGGAAGGGTTATTTGTGCAAAAAAAAACCCCTTAAATTGAATCATTTTTGTGATTAAAACCCTCAATCATTTTTCATTGGACAAAAAACCTCTAACTAACTAAAACTTATTAAAATAAGGTTTATAAAAAAAACTTGAAATCTGATTAACCGATTGCAATCTGCTAACAAACCATTTATCTCCAAAAAACCTTCTTGCGAACTCATTTGTCTTTATTTTATGATTCAAATTCACATTTCTTGTAGATTTTTATGTTCAAATCTGTATTTTTTTGTTGGAATTTACTTTTCGACGAAATTCCGGTGGTCACTGATGACTTGTCGATGACGACCTACGACTTTTAATCGGTTACAACCGGTAATATCCCAATTTCGTGAGATTTTGCCGGTTGGTGGTTTTTGTGCAATGAAAAATAGTTAGAGGTTTTAATCACAAAAATGGTTCAACTTGAGGATTTTTTACACAATTATCCCTTCTTTGATTAGTGGATTCTAAATACAAAATCAAACCGTAAACAACATCCTAATGAGATTTCTAAGCCAATATCTATCGTTTTTTTTTTTTTTATAATTATGATGACTTTAATTCAATCTTCAAAACCCATATTTCACCATTGTTGTTCATCTATTGATGAGTTACTAAACTAGATAACTAAATGATATTGTTGGTGACTATGGAATCTACTTTTAGTTGTAATTCAAAGTTTCAAACCATAAATCAGATGGTGTTTGAGATGAGAAAGAACAACTTTTTGCCAATAATACCAATTCTAAAATCTAATAATTAACATAGTTATTTAAATGATTGTGATGGTCTTTTAGTTTTTAACGCAGGTGTTACACTTGTCCCCCACAGGGGCGCTCCTTGGATCTTGACTTCGGCTGAATTTATACAAGTGTGCATTTCAGTATTTCACACATCCGTATTTATTCTAGTTCCAACTGAAATCCTTAACAGGTAAAAGTAATTATATTAAAATAACAACAACATCAATGTTTCAAAGAATCGGTATTGCCCTTGATTTATAGTAGCTATTAGGATAATTAGTATCAATAATTGGTAATAACATAGAATTGTTTAAATTTGTTCAAACAATTGTGACTTTGATAGAGCTCCATGCAAGTTAAGAGTACATTCTACAAGATGTACTTTACAACTATTTTATATAACTTGATTTCTCATTGCTACTTAATGAAAGATGTGTCGTGGTTACTTTACATATAGAGTAAACTACATGAATGGTCTATGTGGTTTCAGACAAATTTAGGTTCCATATTTTACCTTTGAAAAATTATACTGGTAATCGTTATTTTGAAACTTTGTTACACTTTCAGTGCCTAAGAATCTAAACTTTTTAAAAATGTTGATACCCTAATGAAAAAGCCCTGTCCTTTCTATCTTATCAGTAAAGATTTTGTGTTGCTAAGACATGCGCCTAAGAAGATAATCTTTGCGGCCGAAGTCAGCCGATGAGCCGACTTACACTTTGAATTAGTTTCGCATTTGGTCCCTAATAAATAAAGGTAAAAAAGAATTTAGGTATTATTATAATCCTAATAAATACATTCATGCTTTTTCTAGCAAAGCACGGATCGACTCATTCAATCATTTGCAGCCATATTCAAGACTGGCATCCTCAACCACCGTCACCAAACTCTTAAAAAACTAACACCACCTATTGCCACCACCATCCACCATAGTTAACCACCACCGACAAATCGTAACATACAGACACCGGCACATAACATACAATCTCAAAAGCTCCACACACGAAACAAACAACAAACCTCCAAAAGTTCCTAAACAAGTTTATAGATAAAAAGAGAAAAAAAATTGACACCACCCAAACAATCCTTGACAGGAATCAAGAACTTCAAAAAAATAAAAATAAAAATAAAATCCAAAACATACCATCTAAACAGGTCGAAATCATAAAGCTACTTGCTTCAAAAAAATATATATACAATCATCTAAAATGTGAAAACCAACAACCAACCAGACTTTGAGACATAAGAAAGGCCCCCATCTTAATCTTTAGTCAAGTAAAAAAGCCCAAGTCACGAATTTGAGTGCCAATCATGAACAGCCTAATGGAACGTTTGATTCGCAGAAATTTTTTTTGGAATATATATTCTGTCAAAAGTTTTACATTTTATAACGTTTTCATTTAAAAGATTTTGTCAAAAATTTTGTATTATCTTTTAAGGGTAATTTACTAATCTAGGAATGAAAGTTAATTGTAATTTAAGATTTTAATGGAAAACCTGAGTTTTTAAATAACAAAAAAGTACAAGATGTAAGAAATCATGATATTTTTTAATCCTACTAAAATTTGTGAACCAAACCACATGAGATTTAAATGGAAATACCAGTTTATACCATTATTGAGCTGTTTATATCTTGTTCGATTCCATGTCATCTTTTGTACCAGTTGCATGCTGAGTTATTGACCCGTTTATATGTAGTTTTACCAAATTGGTTTTCGATTTACTCGGATCCAATAACTTATTTTTTAAATAAATTTTTTTTATTAATAACATAATATTCAAAAACAATTTTTTTATAAAAAATTAGAAACGTAATACCTCAAATAAATAAATAAATTATTGTTATTATCATTAAATTATTAATACTAATACTTTAAAAAACGAGAGAGATCTGATGGTGTCCGTGTGATTGCATTCTTTACATTTAAAATTGTGGTTGAATAATAATAAAAGATAAACAATATTAATATATAACTAGTAGTCATGGAGTTTCACCTACGATAACTACCAGACCGCCCTAAGATTAATCGGCTCGCAAAAAAAGTTGGATATCCAAATTACCTAAATAACAATAGTAACAATAATAATGAATGGTAATCATTATTATAGAATCCATAATGAAAGTTAGAGGCATGGAATCTATAATGAAGGTTCATGTTCAACCCTGCACATGTCCCTTAATTATGCGTTATGTGATTTACCTCATTTATGTTGGCTGTGGAAACGGTCGGTAGGAACCTCAAAGGATAGACCGACTCTTTATGAATGGTAATCATGATAAATTGATTTTTTGAAAATGATAAAAAAGATATATGGTTCAAAAATGGGTTGCCACATCGACACAAAACCAACCCGTTTAGTTTTGACCCGTTTATGACCCAATTAGTATTCATTCCGTGTTTATGTCATGTTAACAGTGTTCGCTTCGTGTCGGGTTGTCGTGTGGCGTAAGAAGTTGTCGGGGGCCTATATAAGCAAACAACATTTGAAAGACACAAAAAATTTACACACTATATAACTCGAATACTCAGATGCTTTTAGCCATGATCAAACATTCAACACCTCACCTTTAATCATACTGCATAACTTGTAACACTACATATATACAGATGGCTCTTTGATGTCACAACAGTTCTTTGTTATCCTTCTAACCTGGTCGTGGTGGGCTTCTTTTTTGTACCCCCCGAGGTTCGTACTACGCTACCAACACCTGTAGTATATGTCATTAAAGAAAACAAATAAAAAATTAGCTCAAATACACATATAGCAGTTTTTGAAAGCTAACAGAGCATTGCTCAGTTGGTTTCAGAATTGGTAGACTTTGGCCAAGTACATAACACCCCAGGTTCGAATCCTCTTGGAGAAGGATTTGGGGATCCCGCTATAGCAGGAAGCTGAGCGAGTCGAATGCCCCTGCCTTATGGAAAGGCTACATATTGCAGGCGGGTGGGGTTGCCGGTTAAGCAACCTTTTTTGCCAAAAAGGGATAATTGAGCAAAAAAACCATCAATTTGTGAGCCTTTTGTGATTAAAACTTCAAACCATTTTTCGTTGCATAGAAAACCCTGAACTAACTAAAATTCAGTAAATCAATGTTTTATCAATGAGTAATTTGTTGAAACCGATTATTAATCCTACGTGGACCGATAAATAACCTACGTAGAATAAATTTTAATTGTTGAAAACTTGAAACCGATTGTCAAGTATTACACATCATTTTAACTCCCGTTGATAATTTTTAATTGTAATTTTTAAATGGGATCACATGATTAACGAGTGTTTAAATGATGTGTAATACTTGACAACCGGTTTCAACAATTAAAATTTATTCCGCGTAGGTTATTTACCGGTTCACATAGGATTAATAACCGGTTTCAACCGGTTACTCATTGATAAAACTTGATTTACTGATTTTTAGTTAGTTCGGGGTTTTCTATGCAACAAAAATGGTTTGGGGTTCGCAATTATCCCTTGCCAAAATAACATATTTTGAAAATATTATGATATATGCCAACAATACCCTTATCATACAAGATCAAGCATTTCTTATTTTTACTCAACCATAAGAATTAGATTACGAAGAGTTATAAAAGTTACCTCCAAAACTCGAGTAATTCTCAGATGTTGCTTCAATTATATACACTTGCAAATTGCAATCTATACTTGGCTGAAATTCTGGTTCGATTGTTGGTTGCTTATCAATCCTTCAAGCGTTCTCTTGGCAATCGATGCTTCCTCGCTTCTCATACCATCTGCTTCTTCTATTTGAGCCTAATGAGAATCAGAAAGTGATTTTTATAGGTCCAAACTCCAAAGTTATACATTTAGGGCGCGTTTGGTTCGAGTATTTCCTAGGATTCACTCGGATTTGCATTTAAAAATCCTGTGTTTGGTTTGCAGATTTTTAGTAAGGATTTAAAATCCCAAGATTTCTTAAATCCATTCCTTATTTGTTATTTAAAAACCCAGCCTCACCCTAGGATTTTAAATCCCAGTTACCTTGCATTCTTCAGATTAACAATTTTTTTCTAAAAGATAATACAGATTATTTGACAAAATTCTGACAAATGCAAATGCTGCATAATGCAAATCCTTTGACAAAATGCAAATCCTAGAGAAAAAATCTACGAACCAAACGCCCCCTTAGCCTCTCTTTTTCTTAACCTATAACATATTTTGTTCATTTTTCTCAATTAAAGCTTTACATATATAAAATTAAATATAATGCCCAATTCTCACTTTTAATCAATCAAAGCTAAACAACAATGTACATGGACATTACAATCTCCCACCATTGTAAATATGAAGTGTCATTGCCTTGTAACTTTATTACTAAGTTACTATTAACTACTTTATTAACCCACATATTACGAGAATATCTATAATAGCATCAACTTATATATATATATTTTTAATCATTTGTAACAAAATTTAAAAAAGTTATAAATGATAAAAAGAATACAAAAGTTAATGCTCTTAAGGATAAAAAATACAAAAGTTGATGCTATTTATATGAAAAATACAAAAGTTGTTGCTATTAGTGAGGAAAAAATAAATAATGTCGCTATAAATAATAAAGAATCATAAATTTTTTTATTATTTTTAGTAATTGACCCATAATTATATTGTTGATTTTCATAACTATTATTTTTCAAGACTTGTAAATACATATGAATGACAGTTCCTTTTTTTATCATTCTTTTAAATTTTTACTTTTAAATTTACAAATATTTTTATATGATATAATTTAAGATTTTAAGTTTACATGGGACATAATGTTTATATATTTTATTACAATAACCAAATGCAACGAAATGTGTTATCACTAATATTTTATATCATTTTTGCTTTTCAAATATATAATGTATTTTCTATAATTTGTATTCATTTTTTATAACTTTAATAACTTTATGAACACGTGAAATATTTATTTAATTAGATATATATAGGGAAGGGTTCAATGGAGAACCATAATGCATCAGGAAACCTGGAAACCACTTTAAAACCATTGGATCAGGAGATGCATCACGAGTTTGTGGTTATATATCTGTGGGTGTGGGTGTGGGTGTATATATAAGTGTGTATATATTCAAAATCAATGAGCTACCATATTAGACTGGGGTAACGAAGTACCATAACATGTTCATTACAAAAAAATGTTAAATTTAATGCAAAACTGTAATAAACCGTGTTTAAATGTGTATTATTATTGACCAGTTCACATCATTTACGTTCTTATTATGATAACATGTTCTATTTCATGCAAAATAGCAATATGTACACGTTCAAAGGTGCAATATGCATACAACATGTATATTTAAGATGTATATTACAATGTTTACAACGAATAAAGTGTTCACAATGGATCTTATCTCTGTAGGTGCGTGCGTACGTACATATGTAGAATTAGGTTCAAGTAAGTACCATTTATTATGCAACGCACCAGAATGTATCACTCATAAAAATAATTTTTTTTAATTTTTTTTAATTTTTTTTCATAAACATGTATTAATTAACATTACAATGAGGATATGTAAATTTCACGCACATTCACACATTTTATGTGCATGAAATTTTTTTCACACACATTCACACATTTTAAATGCATGAAATTTTTTGCATTAGGACAACCAATGAGGTTACTTTAATTGGACAACTATTTATCGTTGTTTTAGTGATTTACAATTCATAAAATTTAGTACTTTTAAGACAAACAAAATTAAATTTACCAACTAAACGGGAAATGCTTGCTTCTATTCTCTCTCCTCGAGCAGATTTTTCATTTGCCAACGAATTGGATCCGTCTTCAGTTTCATAAAGCAAGCACTTCTTTCTAGCCTTAGGGGTTGTTTGTTTATCTTTGAATGGAATCATTAAGAAGTCATTCAAAGGTAAAATGATCTCTTAATGATCCGAATAGAAAGTAAACAAACAGACCTTAGTTAAATAGCCATCAGAGGCACTAAAAGACTCTAGTCCACTAAAAGACTCTAGTCCAGGTTCCAGCTAATGGTAAGATTTCCCCAAAGGAAGACATTTATCAAAGACACTGATATTCTGACTCTCAAATTACATGCCAGTCAAGATGAATAATTTTTTTAGGTTTTTTTTTCATATATATGTGGAAATAACATTTTAAGAATATATGAACAGAAAACACATTTCATGTTTTGTAAATCCATAAATGATATATGAATATACAGAAGGAATGGGTGCGGATGTATAAACCCTGTGTACATTCACATGTTATTTTATAGAGTATAGACTTACAAAATACGAAATGATGTAAATTTACATATTTACACTTACAATGTTATACTATAAATGCTGAGGAAAAAATTTAAAAAAAAAAAAAGATATTCATCATGATGTGTATCCATGGGTACTCGTTTGATGCATGCATGCACGCATACGTACATACATCCGTACATGCATGCATACATACATAGAATGAGGATCATTTAAGCACCATTTGATAATAAGCACCGTGAGCACCAATAAAATTTAACAAATTAACATCAATTAAAACCTTTGCATGTTACAGGTAATTTATTTACATAGTTTGAATGCGATCAATCTAATGAATCTTGTGCATATTAAAGCCTATGAATGCAATGAACCCATTGAAAGTTTATTCTATTTCAAGGCTTATAATATATATAAGGTTAAGTCTCATATTAGAGTAGAACCCTGGAGTCCCATATTAAATTTACATGTTCATTGCGATAAAATGTCCTATTTCGTGCAAAAGTGCAATATACATATGTTCAAAAGTGCATTACGGTCGACGAGTTTACATCATTTGAAGTTGATTACGATAAAAAAAATCTATCTCATGCAAAAGTACAATATTTAAACAACATGCACATGTGAACTGATAATACACTTCCAAACATGTGCATATTATATTTTTGCATGAAATATAACATTTATATCGTAATGAACTTCAAATTATGTGAATTGGTTAACAATAATGCATTTTTGAACATGTGCATATTGCACTTTTGAATGAAATATAATATTTTATAGTAATGAACATGTACATTTAGTATAGGACTCCAAGACTCCTTTCTAATATGGGACGCCATGGAACTTGTGTGTGTGTGTGTGTGTGTGTAGAGAGAGAGACTAAAGATCATTTGTGAAACATTTCGTAATTGTGAAATCCAATTAAAAACATGAATTCAATGACTTCGTATTTTGAGTTTGAAGAATTTGTGTTTGTATTCATCGTTTGTTTAGAGGTCAACGAATGCAATGATATTCCAAATTTATTCAATGGGTTCAATGCATTCATCGACTTTAAAACATGAATACTAAACGAGTAACGGATTCAAACATGAATTCATCGGATTCAAAACATGAATTTATTTGATTCATAACAATTAGGTGCAGATTTGACGATTCTCAATTTCACAATTTATAAATGTTTTACATCAGATCTCCTATATGTATGTATGTATATATATGTGTGTGTGTGCGCTTCTTGGGGTCATAAATTTTTTCACAAACCAAAAATAGTCATAACCTGAAAAATATAATTGCAGCCTTTGATTACCTTTTGCTACAACTTTGTACCAAATTTTGCATGTCCTTAGTCCCTTGCTTCATTGTTTGTGCAACAATGCAAGACCATAAAAGAATAATACTGGAAAGTGTAAGTGGTGTTTTATAAATTTAAATTCTATTCGAACTCACAATTATAGCAGTAAGTAAATCATTAATTCCTCCTAACATATCTACCTTTAATAGCAATTTATGTCTTAAAACAAGCATGGATCGAATTAAACAAGCATGGATCAAATTAAACTTAAACACAGAAATTTATACCTTCAGCTTGAGGACGTGAGTGTCGTAAATTTCCTGGAGCTTTTCTCCTTCTGATTGTGTCCAATGATTTGCCAACTCTACTTGTGGTTCTTTGATTTATCAAATTATAGAAAAGAAAGAGAGTAAGACACGATAGTCTTAAAGTTTAAAGTTTGCACTGACACATTATGTTTTTACAAATGTCCACAACTATAATCGCCCTAATAGGTGTTTCATGTATCATATTACGTCATCAATTACGGTAACGTAAATATACATAATATGCATTAGGTTTTCAGATTTACCAAACTGATAATTCCATATGCATATTTCAATACAAACATACAATATTTCGTGATGGAAATGAAAATTCTTACGTTGACTGATTTACTTCATCCTTTCAATTTTGGTTAACCTAAAAATATATATACATATATAATGGGGGCTACAAGTTACAACCACTAACCACACTTACATGTTTTCTCATCATTCTCACCATTATTTTCATTCTCAATGAATTCCGTGTGTGTGTATGTATCTGTGTATATTATAAATTAAATATTGATGAGAAACGTGAGAAGCAATCTAACCATAAATTTTGAGGCCCCATCATTTTTTATTGTAATTCTGGTGGGGGGGCCTTTTGATTCAACACTTTTTGTTGAATCATGAAATAACAAAGTGATTCAGCATGTTTGTTTTTTAATTCAACATTTCTCACAATTTAATTTCTCATCTGATCCCGTTAAAAAATGTACCTTTAAAAATCCAAGCTACCAAACGTGCTTCTTTCATAGTTTTTTTTAAATAGAGATGTATATACCTTTATATGTTAAAACTTAAAACTCTATAGTTTAATTATGTGAATGTACGAAAAATTATGTGAATTGTCGACCCTTCACACAAATTCACTGTGAATGGTCGCTCATTCACACAATTTTTTGTCCATTCACATAATCAATTTTTATAATTTATAAATCTATATAGAAAAAAGGTTGAAAATCATCATTTAAAAATTTTGATGGGATTTACGGGATTGGCAAGGGTACTCTCTTGCAATGTTGTAAAAGTCGCCAGGCGGTAGTCGGCCGGCCGGCCGGGGGGACCAGGGACTAATCGCCTAGGCGGGGAGTAGTCGTATTGAAATATTTATACTTAAAAGTTAAAATTATACATACAACATATTTATAATAGTCAAGTATAAATATAATTTATCATAGCAGCTATGTTTAATAAGACGACCATAATGTTAAAAACATCAAATAGGCATGCATCAAAGTTCATACATGGAATTTTAATTCATTAATATTATAATTAGACTGAAAAAACCAACTTACCAACCAAGATTCAAGACTACTATCAAGTCCTAAACGACTAATTAAGTAATTATAAACCAAAATAGTAAATAGTAAATACCTAATACTAAAACAAAATAACAATCATAGACAGTATTTAAAAAAAAAAAAAAAACTTTTTGACTGGCTTTGACATTTTGACCAACTAGCCCCGCATCCGCCTAACCTACCCCGATTACAACCTAATAGCATCGGCCTAGCCCCGCTCACCGCCTAGGCAGGCGTCCGATTTTTACAACACTGCTCTCCTGAACTATACTCTCTCTATATATATCTATATATATATATATATATATATATATATATATATATATATATATATATATATATATGTATATATATATTCTCTCTCTCTCTCTATATATATATATGTATATATATAGACACACACACATATATATAGGAAGAGATTCAAATGAGAACTTAACATTCACGGAAAAGCAGAAGACCAATTTCAATTTACATTTTTTCATCAAAAACTTTTTATTTTGGATCAATTTACACGTTTATTTTTTTTTCTTAAACATCTTTTTCTTTATGCACAGAACACTGGGAAAAAAATTTGTGCATAAACTTAATAGAGATTTTTATGCAGGAAGACGAGAGTTTATGCAATAAAATTTTGGGTTTTATGCATCAACAAAAAAATATCAATAAATGTTTAAATTGATTAAAAATATAAATAAATGATGAAAACACAAAATTTTAAAAAGGTTCTCCGGTTCCCCATTAAGAAAGGAGTGTCGTGGAACCCTCCTATACATATAACGTGGATCTATTGAGTACACAAATAAGATTGAGTACATTGACACACTCACATATAAGGCATATGGTCCCACCTTTCCTAACTAGGGGTGTGCAGAACAACCAAACCCAATAACCCGCTTGAACCGAATCTTAAACAGCTTGATTGGGTCGGGTTATTCGGTTTTCGGTTTTGTTAATCGGGTTAAATGACACCTGAATAATACTTTTGTTTCGGGGATCGGGTGGAATGCAATAAGTTCCAGGTACCCGAATAACCCATTTATTTTTAAAAACAAAAGGCAAAAGGTTACTTTTTAGTGTCATACGTGAGTAGGGTTTTATTTTTAAATACCCAATTTTATTACCCAAACCATTTATCTGGTTTTACCCAAATTACCCAACTCATTTAACCTGTTTAAACTACTTTGTAAAGGATTCCATTTTTATATCAAAACCAGATAACATGTTTAACCCAAACCGAATAACCCGAAACTAATTAACCTATCCCCTTATTTGGTTCTAGTTCGGGTTCGGCTCGCTAACCCACACCCTTAAACCCGAATAACCCGATACCTATTTAACCCGCCCGAATAACACCCTTATTCCTAACTAACTATTCTGGGGCCCATATGCATGCACGTGTGTACCCACCATAATCATATTTATGTATTCAATAGATCCCAATTCTCTCTGTTTCTCTCTCTCTCTCTCTCTTCATATATATATAGACACACACACACACAAACACAAACATATATTGTGTGTGTTATTTTGCACACCGTTGGATAAAATACATTTTCCTAAAACTATGTGCATGGTTAAATGCTTGCAGTTTTTTGTGCTGAAAGAAGAGAAGAAGTCCCAAAGTCCTACCACTATTTCTCATTTGAGTTGGTTTGCCTGACGACAATATACCAGGAAAGTATCGACTCAAGGGTTGCTCTGAGACAGGCATAAATTTCCCGATAACCGCAAGAGGCCAGCTGCAATAATAAGCAATCATGGTCAGCAAGGAAAGAAATGAAAGATGCACACACATAATATATGTGTGTGTGTGCATGCATAAATTTAGATTCAAAAGGATACCACATCTTTTGCGGAGTACCGAAGGTAGCACCCATAAAAAATTTAAATTTTTTTATAATCATGTTTAAATTAACAATACAAGAGTACTTGAAAAAAAATCACACATGTGAATGCACAGATTTTCAACGTGAACATGCTAAGTAATATAATGCTATTTGTAGAAAATCACACATTTGCACTTTCCAGCTTCTTAAAAATCATGTGAATATGGGTATTGTGAACATAGTCAACATACGTTTATAACGATACAATTCATGTGAACATGCACGTTTTCACATAGTTCCGGTGTTTGTTTGTGTGTGATTTTTTCCAAGTAGTCTTGTATTGTTAATTTGAACATGATTATGAAAAAAAACTAAAAATGTTTGGGAACAAATAAAAAAATACACACAATCATTCATATATACTAACAAGTGTTGGCAACAATATTCATATGATTCATAGAAGTGTATGCAACAAGATTAATAGGATTCCAAGGGTTCATAGCAGGGTCTGCAACAAGATTCATAGGATCCAACAAGATCCATAGGATTTCACAAAAAAAATTCATTAGATTCAACAAGATTTTAGGATTCAACAAGTTTCATATGATTCAAACGGTTCAAAGTAATATCTGCAACAAAGATTCATAGGATTCAAACACAATTTTTAAAGTGTTCACAAAAAATCTTTAGTCTCTCTCTCTCTCTCTCTCTCTCTCTCTCTCTCTCTCTCTCTCTCTCTATATATATATATATATATATATATATATGTGTGTGTGTGTGTGTGTGTGTGTATAATATAGAATATGGTTCGAGAGAGTACCACTCAATATGCAGCGCACCAGAAGGTACCACCTTAAAAAAACTTTTAAAATTTTTTTTCTCATAAACATGAATTAATTAACATTATGAAGATAATATGTAAATTTCACATCCATTCACATCTCCCAACTCCTGAAAATGATGTGAACGACTGAACGTAAACTTACATAATTTTGCATATATGTGATCCATGATTTCATGCACTTACGATGTGTTGCGTGAATTTTATATATCATCTGTGTGTGTAATGTTAAATTAAAACATGTTAATGAAAAAAAATTCAAAAAAAAATATTGTACGAGTGGCACATTCTGGTGCACTGCATAATAGGTGGTACTCACTTGAACCTAAATCTATATATATATATATATATATATATATATATATATATATATATATATATATATAGATTCAGGTTCAAATAAGTACCTCTCGAAATCAAGTGCACCCGAAGGTACCGACCTTAAAAAACTTTTTTAAAACTTTTTTTCACAAAACCATGTTTAATTTAATGTTATACACATGATATATGAATTTCACATAGATTCACACTTTCTGTGTCCTTAAAAATTATGTGAATGCTCAATGCATGTGAATGGTCATCCATGTGAATGGTCATTTCACACTATGTGAATGGTGTGAATGATCATTCACATGATCTTTTTTTACCATTCACAAAATTTATGATGTTACTCCTTTTGAAAAAAAGTCTTATAATGTTATGTTATACATGTCTATTCAAAAAAAATATATGTGAATGATCATTCACATTAGGGTACGCTCGGTACGCTGGAATCTTATAGGTACGCTGATGAACCTGATTCTATATATATATATATATATATATATATATATATATATATATATATATATATATATATATATATATATATATATATATATATATATATATATATAGGGATGAGATCCATTGTGAACAAGTTATTCGTTGTGAACAAATAAAAAAATACATATAATCATTCATATATATCAACAAGTGTTTTTAATATGATTCAAAAGATTCATAGAAGTGTTTATTTAAGATTCAGAACATTCAAAAGGTTCATAGTACGTAGTTTTTATAACAAGATGCACAAGATGCATAAGATTCGACAAGATTCATGAGATTCGACAAATTAATTGGATTCAATAAAATCCATAGGATCCAATAAGATTAATGAGTTAATAGAAGGGTTCGGTAGTATTTTCAACAAGATTCATAAGACTCAAAAGCTATTTTATGGTTGTTCACAACGAATAAAGTGTTCACAAAAGATCCTTAGTCTATATATATATATATATATATATATATATATATATATATATATATATATATATATATATATATATATAGGATATGGATCACGTGAGAAAGGATTTTATCGTGAGAAATGGTGAGAAGGAGGGTTTTGCATTGATATTGAATCAACAAACTATTGATTCATGATTATTGATTCATTATCAATACTTTTGAACCAAATATATTGAGTTGAATCATCATTTACGGGCTAAAAATGATGATTCAGTAATAATACATTTTTATGCGGTCATGATGCACCAAAAATTTTATCCATGTTTTTTTGTGATCCGGGTTCGATATAATCAAATACATTTGATTCAACAATGTCTAAAATGAATCAATAATCATGAATCAATAGTTTGTTGATTCAATATCAATGCAAAAACCTCCTTCTCACCATTTCTCACTATAGCATCCCTTCTCACGTGATCCAGAATCTATATATATATATATATATATATATATATATATATATATATATATATATATATATATATATATATATTAGTATGTACGTACGTACGTATGTATGAATGTATATGGGATGGATTTACAGAGTATGAAGAGCAATCCCAAAAATGTTCGACTTGCATACCCAGCAGAGTATAGAAATCCTAATCAAAGGATATGTGATGTGCATTCAATCTGGATGCGTTATCTTTTTTTTTTTCCAGTTAATTTAGTTTCATCATCTTTTCCTTTTAAGACAGCAAGTATCCCTATTTTGTCGATCTTATGTTTTCCTGGTCCTCCTTAGGAGATTTTTTCCTCTCGGGTTTGCTTTTTTTCAAAGGATTTGCATTATGCAGCATTTGCATTTGTCAAGATTTTGTCAAAGAATCTGCATTATCTTATAGAAAAAATTTGCTAATCTAAAGAATGCGGTAACTAGAATTTAAAATCCTATGGGGGAGGCTGTGTTTTTAAATTACAAAGAAGGAAGAGATTTATAAAAACCTGAGATTTTAAATCCTTACTGAAATCTGTGAACCAAACACAGGTATCTGAATGCAAATCACAGTGAATTCCAGAAAATCCGCGAACCAAATGCCCCCTTAGGGTCTCCAGGAAATCCGCAAACCAAATGCCCCCTTAGGGTCTCCAGTTATTATAAATAGGACATTTCTAATGTACTTACTATCAGTTCTAATGATAGTACAGATATATGAATTAATTTTAAATAATATATACGCATAGGTATGCTTATCTATATTGCCAAAAACATGTTCAATGATTGAATGCATAAGCAACAGATGTGCAAGACAAAACAACCAACCTGATAAGGCCAATTCCAATAGAGGCCAGCCACAATTGCCAACTAAGCCTGACCGTAGTTGTGAATTTTCCCAAGAACATGATTATCATGACCTGAATGCAAAAGTCAATGTGATTTTAGATGATTCATAGTGTGTGTGTGTTTAGAGAAAGAGTATCTCACTTGAAAGACAATAGTAAAGCCAATAATTGTCATAAATAGGCGATTCTTGCTAACTCCTTTAAAAATGTTCATCTCATGGGGCTTCCGAGAATTAAATAGATTGAATATCTGTAATTAAATTGGTTAGCAGTTAGCACCCAGAGTTATCAATTATAGTGTGATATGAGCAAAATCTTTCACATAAATCATCACACCTGAGAAAAAGCAAAAGCGTTGAAAATAACAGTGTTTTTCATTTTGACTGCATCTGCATTGTTCTCATGCTGTAAGTTCAGAATCTTTTGGCCTTCAAAGTTTAGTACAAGAAGCACTGTCACTTGGTATAGAGCCTGTACAACCACAATTAGTAATTAGATTCTCGAGATTAAAGAAACATAACATATATTTTCGCAAAGACGTCAGAGTGATATACTACCTGTATTAACAAATTCCTCCACATAATATTTGTTATAAGAGGTTCACTGCCATAAAGAGAGAAATAACAATGTTCACCAAACGATATCCATATGGCAGCATGAACATATTAGACGATGAAAAAAAGAATATATGGCGGTTTTATCAGAATATATTGAAGAAAAACGAAGTCTACCTTCGGCCAACTGGAGGTCGCTTCATGAGGCGATCTGTTGGTGGTTCAGTAGCAAGAGCAAGTCCACCAAGTGTGCTCATGATAAGATATACCCAAAGAAGCTGCACTGCGTTTAGTGGGACGTCGCCAGAGAAAACTGCTGCCACAACGATAATTACAAGTGCGGCAGCAATTACAGTGAGCTGAAACTGAATGAATTTCTGAATATTTGCATAAATAGATCTTCCCCAACGAATAACCTGTTATACAACATGTAAATTTAAATATGAAAGATAAACTAATAATAAATGACAAATGTATACCTTGACAACTGATGCAAAATTGTCATCTAATATGATAATATCACTGCTCTCTTTTGCAACTTCAGTTCCTTGGATACCCATAGCAAGACCAATATCAGCCTACACTTAAAGTAATCAATCGCAAATTAGATTTATGTGAAAGAAACTTGAAAAGTAACAATTACTATGAGTTTTATTGTTTTAACCATTTAGAAAGACGTATTCATCTTTGTTCACCAATTAACAGTTCTGATAAACATTGTCAGCGAGAAATCCAAGGTACATAATCATTCAGTTTCGCCAACAGTAGCATACTTGGTCAAAATTGGTGTTAGTAAATTGGCAAATAGCTGAAAGTAGTTGTCTTTTTGGTAGTTAACCATTCTTTCTAACCTCATGTAGTGCAGGGGCATCATTAGTTCCATCTCCAGTAACAGCAACAACATGGCCTCTCTTCTTCAGTGCTTGCACAAGTAATAATTTATCCATAGGAGAAGACCGTCCCATCACCTGTTTCACAAATGTAAGACAAGATATTATTAACATCATTTGTTATACTAGTTCAAGTGTTTGAATGTACCACCTTGTCGATTTACAAAGGGAAATGTGAGAATTAGTGACTTGAATTAGTCATGGGTGTTTTTGTAATTTTCTGTTTTTGTTGGAAGGTTAGTTAGTTGTTAGTCATTGTTAGACTTTATAGGACTAGTATAAATAGGTCACTGGGTGAATGAGGACAACTCAAATTGTAGTCATGTATTCCATTTTGGTAGTGAATTTGAATTCTTTCTTGATTCACATTTGGGGTTCCAGATTTGATGAGTTCTTGATAATCTTTGGTTTCAATTCTGCAATTCAAGTTTCTGAAATTCCTAACAGGGAACACTGATCAATTTGGAAGATAATACAACAACAAAATATGTCGCGTAGTTGAATAACATACCGATATCTTCTCGGCAACTTCCAGTTGTTGGTCTTCAGACAATCCCCGGAATGTTTTCCCTTCAATCAGGTATGGCTCTGTTGCATCTGCATTTGACCCTAGTATACCACATTCTAATGCTATTGC
Source organism: Centrapalus pauciflorus (assembly GCA_020465985.1). NCBI lineage: Eukaryota > Viridiplantae > Streptophyta > Magnoliopsida > Asterales > Asteraceae > Centrapalus > Centrapalus pauciflorus. The sequence continues at coordinate 254,483 of JAANYP010004970.1, read as the reverse complement.
TTTTGCTGTGTGAATGTTGTCACCCGTAACCATTCTTACCTGAACATGTTAAGCAGAAAAACACTCATATGTGTTCTAAACATGGAAATTCTTTATCTTGTTTTTTTAGCAAGCCAAAAAAACCTGACACGGCAAGAACCGGTACTACCTTCACACCAGCGTTCATGCAAAGTTGAACTGCATCTCTAACACCCGGCCGACAAGGATCCTACATTCCAAACCAAAATTTAAGCACATAAACACCCATACGTCAAAGAAAAACAATAAACTTAAACTTAATGGTGGATTGGTGGCGATCAACAAAATAGCAAACAAGGCATATGAAATTGTATTACATCATGAAACAATGAAATACCTTCAAACCAATGATTGCTAGCAAAACAAGATCATCCTCAGGCATTCCCCAAGTCTCCATTTCTCCTCTATCAGTCGGAATGGCTTCCCCATTGCATGCTCGATATGCAAGAGCAACACAACGCAAACCTTGAGCAGCCATAGATTCGATTGCTCTTTTAAAATATACAATCTGCAGCAGCCATAAATTAGAAAATATACATCAGAAGAAACTTGAATCAGATAAATCACAAGAAAGAAACGATACTATCCCATCAGTAAGGGACTACCTTCTCTCCATTCAATGGCACCAAGTTTTCATTTGTATCCATGTAGCTTGTACATGCAGCTAACACCAATTCGGCAGCTCCTTTCCAGTGTACATGAATTTCTGAATCAGGCTGGAGGAAAGACAATTAAAACAATAATAGAGAGAATATTTCAAGACTACAGGTACGAATATACACATATATGTGCATACATGTGTATTAATGTGTGTGTCTGTGTGTATAACATCTGTTTTATGTAAATACTAAATACAAGTATGGAAAAAGACCAACTTTGCAACCAAAATAAATAGTGGTAAAAGCAAATTGCTTGCAAGTTGTATCAACAGAAACATACTATTTTAAGTAAACACAACATAGTTCCAAGGGTAAAGAATACAATTACCAATTTCAACGCAACACCGCCTCGCTTTTTCTCTGGGTTGAGCGGCAACGCATGAACTACTGAAGACTCTGACCTGACGACATCAAAATTCATTCCAAGCTGCATGCAACATATGAAGGACAAGTATCATGGGATGTGCAATACATTAAATAAAAAGCAATTGATACTTGTAACTAAGAACTTACATCAACCCCCCATTGAAGAATAGCTTTCTCTGTTGGTGATCCAGAAACATCAACATTTCCACCACCCTATCAAAAGTCAGAACAAGTGAATCCTATGATATTATGACACCTTAATGACACTAGATCATGCATCTTGAAATATTCTTTTGATGAGTATGAGTTCTAAATCTGTTTATCTGTTGTATGCATATTAAGGTATTTTATCAAACTTTACAACGATATTGAGTTCTTGAGCTGTTGCTTTATTCAATGTAGGCATTTAGCAAGTCGATAAGAAAATGAATCAAGAATGAACGCTTACAAGTATATTATGTGAAGTTCAAAACATCTAGTTTATAAAGAAAAGTAAGTCTTTAAGATATAAAATCTTAACAATTGTACCTCAGGCAAAAATACGCTGCCAGTGGTATTCTGAGCTATGCCTTCAATAAGAAGGGATATGAGTCTAGGCGGTAATTCTGACTTGTTATTCGGTGGATCAATTTTCTTCCCGCAAATATATGCCTCAACCACAATCATCTGAACAAAATAGCAATAAAACATATGAGAACCTACAAAATTAAATATAAAAGAACCATGATATATCATATAATAAAGCAAAGAGAAACAACCATATTTAATGTCAATGTTCCAGTTTTATCACTGCAAATTGTAGTAGTGGATCCCATAGTCTCACAAGCAGAAAGTCGTCTAACCTGCACTTGCAGAATTACCGACAACAAGCATATATTACATGAATAATACAAACGGAAAGTTGTATCATTCAAGTTCCAAGAGACATTGATTATAAGTGATCAGACTTACAAGTGCCTTGTCAGCCATCATTTTAGGCATAAAATATGCAAGCCTGCAATCAAATAACATAACAACCAATGTTCTTAATCCTAAATTATACTACTATCAAAGAAGACATAAAGACAAACTTACGTTAATGTGACAGCCAATGGAAGATCTTCTGGCACCGCAACAACAACAATAGTGACCTATGGATTCTCGAAGCATCAATAAAGTGGAAATGGAAAGCAAATGAAAAACTACACCCAGTCCTTAACAAGTGTCCTGATTCGAATATTAAGGGTGTGTTTGGCAAGCAGCTTTTAGGAGCTTCAACTATTGATTTTCGAAAGCTCAAGCTCAAGCTCAAGAGATCCGTTTGGCTGATAGGAGCTTGAGCTTTTGATTAGAAATTGAAAGCTCATAAAAGCTCTTCTATGAGAAACTACTTGAAGTAGCTTTCAAAAAGAGCTTGAGCTTTTGGGCAAACAAATTACTTTTTTACCCTCCTAATACTTATAAACTACAACTTTCATTTGATACTAATGTCCTTTTATCTCATTTATTACTAAAAGCTACAACTACAACTACTTTTACCAAACACGTTTATGAAAACAAAAGGCTTCAGCTCTTTCAAAAAACCACAGCTCTCAAAAGATCCGGCTACTAAAAGATCCAACTCGAAGCTACAACTAGTTGTGTTAAACATACCCTAAATGTCAAACCCTAGTACATCACGAGTTGGATATTTAATAAGATTTCTTTCAACTTTTCTAAAACCAATTTTCCTGTCTAGTCTAATATGCCTTGATCAAACTTTTTAGAAATAAAAAAATTTCACATAGGATTTGAAGTAAAAATAATTTGCTCAAATAGGACAATACTTATTAAGGAGGGAATCGAGTTCCAATAGGATATGCAAAATTTACATACTGCAAGAGTGAAAACTTTTATCACACCATCCACGGCATCACTAACACTAGTTTTGCCAGCAATAAACTGTACAGATTTGTCTGGATTCTTCGAATGGCCAGTGAAATACCTAGCAAAACAAAGTTCACCATAATAGAACAGAGCTAGATCGTGGAAGGGCTAACAACTGCATTGCCATGTACTTTTCATTACCTGGCAAGAAGAATAATGAGAACAGATATAGCTACTACAAGTCCAACTATACCGATAAATGATGCCACTCCATTCAAGCGCACCTACCATAAGTCATAATAGCAGACACATCAAATGCTTAAAAACTGGAGTTTCATAATTAGTTATTAAATAAGAACGAGTCTTGTATCGTCTTTAATTTCAAGAACTAACCTGTAATGGTGTTTCTTCACCATTATCTTCTGAGATACTAGCCATAAGTAATCCCCACTCTGTATTTATACCAACGCTGGTTGCCTGAAAATGAATATAAAATAGGAAATTAATTTTAGATATAGGAGAAATAGCCCACACCAAAAGAATTACTCCATGCATGCAGTATGAAGTAGGCTGATTTCAGAATTACTCAACAGATTTGTATCGGAGCCATCTGATTTAAAGTAGGTTCTTTGATCGATCAATTTCTTTTCGTTCGGACAGTTCATCACATGAAGGTTGTGCCAAACTGCCAATCAGATTAAGCCAATTGATTTGGGTTTTTCAAATTGGTCAATTCAAATTTTGAGGTTCAGTTTCTGGGTTGCCAATTTTAATTATTGACCATTTCTTGAGTTGCTTTCTGACTTCAGGTTTTCCTGCATCTTCTGTTCATCGACATTTAGTAAAACTGTATTACTAAATTTTTTCATATTCTTATAACATGTGATTATACAAACACCTTATAAATTAGTTTATATCATCATTTAAACTTTTTATTTTGTTTAATGTGTACCTTTTTTGTTTTTACTTAAATACTATTCTTATGTTTTTGTTTAGAAATTAGTTATTTAGGATCTTCAGTTATTAGAGTGTAAAGATTTTATATTCATGTTACTACTTTGCTATTTATTCATTTATTAGAATCAAATTATCAGGTATATACTTCAAATTAATTATATAATTTACTGATTTTTATATCAAGTTGAACAAAAATATCAAAAGATCCTAAACCCAAAATTTTAAATAGAACATGAACCTGAAAAACGAGGTCAAACTAAAAAGATATTGAAATGACAATTCTTGATATATACAAATAGTAGGCAAGAGTAAACTGAAATTTAATAAAATTAATCTTTAGAATTAGACATGGTCAATAAACATATATTTATTTATCATGAAACCTCTAGGTTTTTGAGTTTTCCTAAAAGCTCCATAAATCCACAGTGACATCCGGCTTCTACTAACCTCGTTATAATAGTTGATTAATGTGTTAATATTATATTCATATTTGGCAAAATCTTCATGTGCTGATGTGCCACATACAATCAGCCAATCAGGTGTTAGATGTTGGATATTGTGCCTTCAACTGCTCAACATAACCCACTAATAGTAATGCTGAAGCAAAATGAACCTCTTGGGTTGCACATAAAAAGTGTATATATGATACTCTTATTATCAAATATGATTTGATGATGCCCAACCCATTAACATTCTAGAAGTTATTGTATAACTATAAAATTGTTATGTTTATAAGTATTGGCTTAACCAGACATCAGAAGAATCAGTTTCGGATGGTTTTAGTCTTGACACGGTTGTGTTCATCATATTGACTTGACCGTCACTGTGCAAACACACCCTTGTTCAACTGTGTAACACAGCCATGTTGTGGGAGCCGATGAATTTTCTCGGAAAAATTGTCAATTGGATTGTTAACACTTAACACGTGATTGTCTTTTGTGCCATCTGGTTTTAATGTGTTTTAAACATATTTAATCAGTTTTGAGGATTGGAAGATTCACACTGTATCAAGAACACATATACATACGCATATAACAAAAATATAACGGATTCTTGGGTTTGGAGCTGGCAATCAGGTTTCATTAGTATCACAGTCGTATTTGGATTTCTGATTGAGGACATCTACGTTGGTCTCTAGCATTCAAGGAATCCAACGCTACATCATCATGAATGCATTTGTCGGTACAATTCGTACCTATTTATATGCTTATTTTCTTTCCTGTAATGTTTTTTCATTTAATTTTATTTGGGGATGTTCAAATTATGTTCTAAAAGTGTGCATAGCTTCTGTTGCATTCTGACTTTTGCATAACAAAACCTCAACATCAGAGGCTTCTATAGAACTAGAACAGTCAATATGCAGATGTATTGTGGACACTGGACACATACTCTAGTGTTCTTTTCTTACCAGCATAGTACCATAACCATCTGCAACCTTGCACCCAGACATTAAAAACGGTGCTTTTTGATCCTTATAAACCTGCTTAAGAAAAAGATAAAGTTTACTTTCCCAGCAACAAAGAAAGAAAGAAAGAATCACATATGAAAACTCACAATTCTACTCTCGCCTGTCATACATGATTCATCAATAGCTAGAGAGTGACCAGAAATTAGAATACCATCAGCAGGAACCTAGGGTTGATCTGATTGTCAATATACTGAAAGAACAAACAACATATTCAATGATAATTTTTAAAAAAAAACAACAACATACCTGATCACCAATTTTTAGAGGTATTACATCACCCACAACTATATCAAATATTGAAATCCACACTCTTCTCCCACCTCTTACCACCTCCAAGTGTAAATTCTGCTTCTCCTCCCTTAGCTTTTGAAATTGAAGTGATTGTTTATAATCACTTGTGGCTAAAAGACAATAAACAATCGTAAGATGCCAGAAGATATGAAAATTGAAGAAGAAACCATTTTCCACTTGAAATGAAAAGTTGGGTTAAAATCAGGCAATAAATAATAAAACCTGAAAAATTAAGTGATATTAGGATCTACATATTGAAGTACCTGTAACAACTGTAACAATGGTAACGGCCAAAGCTATGCCCACCCCGTCATACCATCCTTCTTTGATCCCCTGAAAAAATATATACAAGAGAAAAAATAATAAATATGTTATAAATTACAATAAATAGGAAGTACATGTACTTCTTTGTAATTATGAAATACACAAATTCGATGAGACATTAGTTTCTGTGTTCTGTATAGAAAAGATCTTGTCACAAGGTAGGGAGTCCTTCTCAAGTTCGGAAGCTTTCTAAAGCCCTCTCCATTTCTAAACACATCCGGACTGTAGAGTAGGCTCCCTAAAATTCGCCAAGTCACACCTTCATGTGTAATTTCATGGCAGTTATTTAATGTGATGTGGCTCACTATGTTGGACTTATTACAACAGAAAGCAGTCAAATGTTCAAATATATGGAGACCAGAGTTGTCAATAAAAGCATGCACCTAAAAGATTAAATATGTTTCAAGTAAATTGCTATGGCAAAGTAAATGGTAGTAATTTATTGTAATGAACTTTCTTTCACTTACCTCAGTTTTTATACCCAACGCCAAAGACGCAGCTGCAGATACCATCAAGATGATCAAGATTATATCTTGACAAGCACCAAGTACAAACCTCTATTAAATCAATAGCACACAACTTTAAAGTATATATATAACCTCCATAAATAATGTCAAAGTATGTTCAAAGAACACAGATCTCGGGATATACAATACATACCCAAAAGCTTCTTCCCTTTTTCTGTGGGTACGTGTTTGACCCAAAGACATTTTTCCGCTCCAATATGTTAGACTCGTCATTATGAATTCCCGTATCGGAGTTCGTCTTTAACTTTTCTAACAATCCTCTGACCTGGTGTAATCAATGGAGAAACAATCAGCAATTAGTTAGGTGATCATAACCGCTACATGAGCAAACGGTAAATTTGTGTATAAATGAGAAAAAGCAAATCCTGCTTTGGAATAAACTTGCCCCTCCATAATTTATCAAAGCAGAGATATCATGATCTCTAGTCATTGAAGAAAGTTGTTCCGCACTAATACTGTAACTGCCAATAGTATTAGTGGATTGAGGCGCTCTTGCGGTCCCTATTTAAAGAATGTTGTTGAAAATTAATCAAACTAAGATACAAATCAAAAGAAAAAGAAAATAAGCACAACTACGTCAACGTAATGATGAAAGCAAGTAACTGTATGAAAGATATGTTCACAATCACATTCTCTTGAAATGAAAGCATGATGTACATATGGTGCTTCTGTATCACATTGCAATATCAAAATCCAACCTATGTATAATAACTTATAGCCATCCTCCAAAATATCACAATGACAAGTATTAGTAGAGTAGCTTCAAGCATTCCGAAAGCACAAGATCTTTTAGGGTATGAAATTTAAAGTAATTGGAATCTAAATTATGTTTAGGATTGGCTAATAATGGTGTGAATTGGAAAATATTTTGATGAATTCACTCGACCAAATATTTTGATGGAATTCATCTCTTAATTCATTCTTTTTACAATTCAAACTTCCAAATACGCTAAAAGGAAAGTCCAATTCCTTCAATTTTCATTTCGCAAGCCAAACACACCCATTAGACAATAAAGACCATGGACTAAACTAAAGCCATCCTATTTTCATTTCTACTCAACAACATATCAATTAAATTTCACTAGCAACGTAAGGAATTCAGATATTCAAAGGAGAAAACAAATTTCATAATTCATAATTTTCTTACTTTTGATCGAAACTAATAAAATTAAAACAGAAAGAGCTGCTTACCGTCAATATGCGAACTAAAGGAACCGTGAGAGACATGGACCATAACTATCAAGTATCAACCAATCAGGAAACCTGCAACAAAAGAACTGATTGTTAAAACGAATAGCCAGCCACTAGGTTTTCACATGATTTGTATATAACCCAAAACCACACCGACCAAAAACATTCCAAAAAGCACAAGAATCGGAAAACGTACATTTGTTGTGATCATGATCATAATTCATACTCATAAATTATTAAATAACAAAGTCTGAATTTTACGATTTACAGAGATTTGGGATTCAGTGACGCACCTTTTGAGAGGGAGAGAGACTTTGTGTGTGTGTGTGTGTGTGTGTGTGTGTTTGGGGTTTATGAGTTTGTTTTAGTCTCATACAAGTAGAAAAACTGGTGGCAACTTCGAGGAAGTTTCTTTTCGAACCGGGAAAAAACCTAGGCTTTATCTTCATATAAGTATTCAACTAGCAATGTACTTTTTATGTACGGTTATAAACGAATTGCGAACCATTCTATGGAAAGTTTATCTGTGTCTCTAGAGGTTCAATGGAAAACCACAATGCACCTGAAAACTTGTGAAAATCACACTGCACCACCACAAATGCATCAAATTTCCCACGTGATGCATCAAAATCTCGCGTGATGCATTATCTTATTTACGATCATACCCCCGTATTTTTCATGAAATGCACCTCCATGTATCTATATAATTATTTATATTTATTTATTAATAAAGCAAAATAATTCGTGACACGTGTAATTCTCTCAAACCTTCTAATTTTTATTTTTCAGCCCATTTTGCCTAACATAACTCTTTCAATTAAATTATATAATTGATTTATAAAGAAACTAAAAACTAATATAATTAAATGACTTTTAGAAAACTTTTTAATTTAACTTCTAATTTACCTAAAATGTTTTATACAGAATTATTATATAATTGATTTATAAAATAATTTTTTTAGTTTTAAACTTTAAATTAAATGTTAAACATGTTTTCCTATTTATAAATTAAAATAAATGAATAACTTTATTTATTTCTCGTGATGTAGCAATTCACACGTGACCAATCATATTTATAAGAAAAACAAATAATATCTAAATCATATCTTTCTAAATTTACATCTAATGTAATAAGATTTAAAATCAATACAAACAAAGTATTTATATTTCAATAATTGATAACTACAATATATTAGCAAGTTTAAAGTTGATAAAAAAAAACTTATTATTATTCATATATATTTAGAAATCTAGAGAAATTATAGTTTATGACAAATAATAGTAATATAATTCTAGTATTTTTTGTAATAAAACTAATATTTTATGTTTTAATTCTTAGTTTGTATGTATATAATATATACAACTATATATTAAAATATTTGTGTAATATTCGGGTAATAACTAGTGCTTTATATAGCATTATAGATAATAAATGATAAATACATTTTATTATTTTTAAAAAGATAAATACATTCTATTAATTTTTAATCTATAAATAAAAAAAGATAAATACAATTTATTAATTTTGAAAAGATATATACACTCTATTATTTTTTAATCTATAAATATTAATTTGTGACAAAATATATAAGTATTACACTATAATAAACTAAAATCTCAACTTATATCAACCAGTATATATTAAATTACAAATAAAAAGTTTAAAAATCATTAAAAAAAAAAAAACAACTATTATTTATATAAAAGATAATTAGTCTAAACATATTTCATAACATTCTATTTCATGTGATATATAAACATTATGTAATATATAAAATTTTTTTATTAAAACATCCACGTATTTTGTGAGTCATAAACTAGTCTACATATAAAAATTATAATAAAAGAAAACATGTAGTGCCAAGTATCAATTTCTCAAGCACTCATGATTTTGTTTTCCCGCCTAAATTTCTTAATATAACTCTCCTAAATTAGTTATCTAATTTATTAATTACAAAATAGAATTAATTACTACCTAAATTAAATCCAATATATAAAAGGCATTCTTTTTAAATGAACCTAGATTCCAGACTCTGTGTTAATTCCTCGATTCTTCTTTTTCTATTCAACCGGTTGTTCCGATTCCGCCTCCCACGTTCATACCCAAACTTCGACTAAACATGCACATATTCGGAGTAAGGAAGTTAGGGAATAGGGATCCATTTGACTCGTAGCAATAGTAGTGATGATGTTACTAGTTCTTTTGTTGGAGATGTTTCTTGTCAAGCCAAGCTATTTACAAATGGTCACACATTGCTTAACTTACATCTAATTTCAAGTAGCATCAGGAGATATATATATATATATATATATATATATATATATATATATATATATATATATATATATATATATATATATAGGGTTGAGATCATTGCAGAACATTAATTTAGTGCAGAATCATGGAACCAATCTAAACCATTGGATTATTATATAACACTAGGGATAAGATGATAATTATGCAATTAACATTGAATTAATATTAGCCTACCAAGTTTGACTGTCCACTTTGACTTTTTTTTTTACTCTTTTAATATATAATGGACATGCAGTGTTGCATCGACGTTAAATATACGATATCAAAGTGTTCATTCGACATCGAATGGTCGTATGGGTAAAAAAAATTTACGAAAAATAAACACGTAAAATTTTTTTCAAAAAAATATATTCATGACCGTTCTCGTTAAATCCACCAACTTTGACTACTAATTTTGACTATTATTTATCTCTGTTAATAATGAACGTATATGCAGTGTTGCATCGACGTTAAATATACGGTATCAAAGTGTTCATTCGATATCGAATGATCTCATGATCTCACCATGATATATTGCATCGTGGTCTGGGTAAAAAATTTTTTACGAAAAATAAAAAAATATATATCATAACCGTTCTCGTTAAATCCACCAACTTTGACTACTAATTGTGACTATTATTTTGGCTCTGTTAGTAATGAACGTATATGCAATGTTGCATTGACGTTAAATATACGATATCAAAGTGTTCATTCGATATCGAATGATCTCATGATCTCACCATGATATATTGCATCGTGGTCTGGGTAAAATTTTTTTTACGAAAAATAAAAAATATATATCATAACCGTTCTCGTTAAATCCACCAACTTTGACTACTAATTGTGACTATTATTTTGGCTCTGTTAGTAATGAACGTATATGCAATGTTGCATTGACGTTAAATATATGATATCAAAGTGTTCATTCGATATCGAATGATCTCATTATCTCACCATGATATATTGCATCGTGGTCTGGGTAATTTTTTTTTACGAAAAATAAACACGTAAAATTTTTTCGAAAAAAATATATCATGACCGGTCTCGTTTTAAAGAGTATAAAATTCTCGTTTTTATGGTATAATTTTTTTGATTTAAAAATTAATAATATTAATGTTATTTTAATTTAAAGAAAAAAGATATTTATTTTGCTAATGTCAATCTTTTTGCTATTTCCAATCTTTTCCTTTTTTACCCCTCCAAGAATTAAAATATCACTATTACCAATCTTTTTTTCACTAATTCCAAACTTAACACTTTTAATCAAGACCATTAGATTATTCTAATCTATGGACGATATTGCAATGATACCATCTATATATATATATATATATATATATATATATATATATATATATATATATATATATATATATATATATAGAATATGGTTCGTGTGAGTACCTAAAAAATGCAGAGTACCGTGAGTACCTGTGAACACACGGGTTTAAGATGTGAACATGCTTCGAAAAAAAGTTTTTTTTTTGTAATTTTTTTTCATATTAATTTAGATACAAATAATATAAGCCTATTCGTAAAAGATTACACACATTCACACTTTCTACCCTCTTAAAAGTCATGTGAACGTGAAAAAATTCATGTGAACATGCTTAGCTGTGAACATACGTTCACAACAGTGCAGTTCATGTGAACTTGCACGTTTCACATAGTTCTAGTGTGTGTTTAGTGTGATTTTTTGCAAGTAGTCTTATATTATTAATTTAAACATGATTATGAAAAAAAATTTCAAAAAAAATGGTTTTAAGCGAGGTACCTCCGGTACTCCGCAAAACTAGTGGTACTCATTTGAACCCAAATCTATATATATATATATATATATATATATATATATATATATATATATATATATATATATATATATACTTGCAAAAAATCACACATAAACACACACTAGAACTATGTGAAACGTGCAAGTTCACATGAACTGCACTGTTGTGAACGTATGTTCACAGCTAAGCATGTTCACATGAATTTTTCCACGTTCACATGACTTTTAAGAGGCTATGAAGTGTGAATGTGTGTATTTCTTTTACAAATATGCTTATATTATTTGTATCTAAATGAATATGAAAAAAATTTAAAAAAAAAAACTTTTTTTCGGAGCATGTTCACATCTTAAACCCGTGTGTTCACAGGTACTCACGGTACTCTGCATTTTTTAGGTACTCACACGAACCATATTCTATATATATATATATATACATATATATATATATATATATATATATATATATATATTTATAGTCATTAAAAATCGAATACTATAACGAAAATAGAATTGGAAGTTTTGTGATGTTGTAAGAATTCAATTTGCTGTGTGAGTTTGTAGTTTCAAACTTGTCATCGGGATACTTCTTTAAAAATGACATAGATTATCATTTAGGATAGAAGAGATTTGCTTTTTGTGTAGATCTTTATTCAATTATTGTAGAAGGGAAGTTGTACATTTTGTAACGCAGTAATGCATCACCATATATATTTCTTGAAGTGTGTACACACTAGTAATTTGTCAAAGTATTTGTGGTGGCATAATTTTTCCAAATATGAAGGCATCTCAACAATCGGTCAAATCTTATTCACTTAGTGTGCGTTTGGTACAAAGATTTAAGGTTAGAGAAATGAAAATAAGAGGAATTTCCATGTTAACAAACATGAGAATTCCTCTTATTTCCATTTCCCTAGTTTTATTTCTATGTACCAAACATAGTGTTATTGTTGTCTATTGTTCAATGCAAAACATAAGATTTTAATGTTCAGTTCTTTAAATGCTTTCAGTTGTTATTGACTTATCTTTCGCGAGACAAAGGGCTTTAATTTGGTTCTTGGAATTGGCTAAGAAGAGGAACTTCTAATGAGCAATGAATCAGTAAGTTTTCAATGGAGGTTTAAATGATGTGTAATACTTGACAACCAGTTTCAACAATTTAAATTTATTCCACGTAGGTTATTTACAGGTCCACATAGGATTAATAACCGGTTTAAACCGGTTACCCATAGATAAAACATTGATTTACTGATTTTTAGTTAGTTCGGGGTTTTCAATGCAACGAAAAATGATTTGGGGTTTTAATCACAAAAAAACTGACAAGTTGGAGGTTTTTTGCACGATTATCCCTTTATTATATGATGATGAGTTGTGTTGATAAAATATAATTTATTACTAAATAATAAAATTATATTGAAATATGTTAGACGATAAAAAAAAACTATGGACAAGTCTCTTAATTAAAGTGCTAAGTAAAATTTTGTGAATTGTAAGAATTTTTTTATCATGATTTATAGGTTGTAGAACATTATCATTTTATTAGATGAACGTATGTTAATGTTAATGTTAATAATACCATATTAGTTATATACTTAAATTATCTAACTATATTCATTTCATATTTTCATCAAATCATTAACTAATTTGCATTTAGTTATATATAAATTATCTGTTTCTGTTTCATACTAATATGATTTATTTCATCAAACTATTATATAATAATATTACTATTATTAGAAATATTATGTTTATATTATTAATGTACTCATTAATTTTAAATTAAAAAAATACTCAAACTCATTTTTAACTGTTATAATGGTCTGGCAGACATAAAGTCTCTAGTAATTAAACTATTTTTAAAATTTAAAAAACAACCTGGCTGGGTCAATAAAGTTATGAAAAATTTTGATTTATTTATCTCTTATTTTATATATAATGGATTTACCTGGACTAATACATGATTTTTTTTAGTCTTTCTGGATTGGGTCTTGAACGGGGACTAATTAGAATCCTGGGTTGAAAACAGTGATTCGATTGATATGCCCAGATAGTCCAAAGTCTTGATAGTTAGCTCCTGGCCTTCAAGTGTAGCATGCCTGAATCTAACTGGGGTTCGCGGTGGTGGAGGGACTGGATCGGGAAAAAGAGGGATTCTAGTTGATATCTAATGAAACCATTACTGGAATTTATATAGATGCTAGTGACGGTGTCCTTGATATGGTATTGGAACTGCTAACTAGCATGAATGCGCCAACTATGGATATGATGCCTGGATTACGTGGTACGATTAGATCCAATAAGCTCTTCTGGAATAAATATTCATCCGATTGTGTACCCTTGGTACGCTTTTGAGTGCGCATAGATCCTTTGATTATGGCTCGACGAAAATCTGGTTCTTCAAAATAACTTATAAAACCTGAATCTCTATTAAATTTTCTATAAGGATTATAATTCTAATGAATTTTCTTTGGTCCTTATTAGGGTCAATGTTAGCTCTAGGTATGGGGTCTTATCGTAGTGCTTTAACTCAAAGGAATTGACGGGGGCCCACACAAGCTGTAACATCCGGCATTGAACCAGGTTAGCAACAACGACCTAATTAGTATTTAATGGTCAATTATAACCTAATCAGTGGTCATTAGAAATTAACCAAAGTGATTAACAAGGTTCATGAAGAAATTCAACTCAATTAGAATCAAATTCATCGGTGCGATGAATCGGGAAATTAATTAATCCGATCGATTTACGATATGAGGGATTAATTCAACTAAGTACATAATTAAATTATGATTAGTAACACTAATCAAACACTAATACAATTACTTAACATTAATTATGCAAGACTAAAACAACTCATTAAAACAATGCATCCATAAGTATTTATGAAATTACAAGAAAAGGGAAATACAAGAATACATTTCTAAATACATTTATACACAAAAAAAAATATAAATACATGTATAATACATGTATGGCTGGCCTATAGGCCATGTTTGTATTAGAAGTTGACTTTTATTTTTTTAATATTACTTTAAACACAATCATTTTGTCTAAAAGTGCACTCTACCTTTTCATCCATGCCTTTCATCATTTGAAAGACCAAACACTTTGCCTATAAATAAGACCTCATTTCTCACTTCTTTTCCACACTTCAAACAACAAAAACCTCTCCTTTTCTTCTCTCAAAACCGGATTTATACACTCACACATCACAAACTTGTGCATTCAAGTGTTCTTCAAGTGTTCTTCAAGAAAATCAAGTGTTTTGGTGCATATCTTGCAAGGATTTCAACTTCTACTCAAAATCATATTCTAAATATATCAAAGTAAGTAAATACTAACTTATTTCATCATATATTTATGTTTATATAAGTCTTGCATAATATATATAATCACCAACAACAACAAGTTTCATAAAAACTCAAGTTTATAAGTTTCTAGTTTTTATTTTTAAGTTGTTTCTTTAAATGTGCATATGAATATATGAACACATTATAAACATGTTAATATTATGAAAACATGTGTTATATATGTGTTATATAACTTTTACAACTTTTATACAAGTAGTCTTTGAATAAACAACAAGAATCATAAGTTGTTTCAAGTTTATAAAACTGCGGATTTTCGGCAGAAAATTTATATCGACTTTGAAAAATCATAACTAATTCATAACTCAACGAAATGAGTTGATTCTTGTCTCAAAAGTTAGATCTATGTCTTAACTATAGATCTGGAATTTTTCATAATTTATTTTGGAGTTTAAGACCTCCAGAAATTATTTGGGAAACCGAAAGTTTGACAGCTCAAAAATGGCCAACATAGGGTTTTTAACGAGCTTTTTCACCAACCTAAACATCTCGAAAAATGGACGTTCTTGATTCTAAAAATCCTTTGTATATAGTAGTTTAATGTCCTAGAAAACCAAAGTCTAAAACATTTTGGAGCTTGGTCAAAAACAGCCTCAAAGTAGGCCGAAAAACCTCCGAAAAAGCTGGAAAATTATATATATATATATATATATATATATATATATATATATATATAAACTTGACGTTTCAAGCAAATTTTATTTATAAACTTGTAATGTTGGGTGATTTAAGACATAAAAATCTATAAATATATATATCATCATATATTAGAGATATTAAGTCCTTATTATCATTTAGGACCCGTTTAATCTCGCTCGGTGCATCATCCGTCACTTTACGCTAAAAAGCACTTTACGCTAGTTTTTACCATCACACGCTCGGTGAGTTCTCATAGCTCCTATTTTCACACAGTTATGTTTTGGGGATGAAATACATGCTTCGTTTTTATATGGACACGGAAATATCTCCATTTCTATTATGTATTACACATGTGGTTCCATTAGCCCTGATATCATGAGCCGTTAATTGCATTTATTTGTAAGCGCGAATATATTGTGGATAGATCTATTGGGAGTCATGTCCCCCACTCGGGTTAGTCGGGTTGGCTAACAGCGGGTGCATATATATTCAACACACGGTATTACGTATGGGAATACTGCACAGGGCAAACTCATTTTAAATTAAGCTTCGGTTGCATGATGGTTTATATGTAATACATAACAAGGAATTTATGATTTTATAAATTCAATCTCTATTATTGTTGTCCATACGAGTCAGATTTACGTGTAAACCTATGAGCTCACCAACAATTTTGTTGACGTATTTTGGCGTGTATTTTCAGGAAATTAAGGCAAGTCCATCACATCGGTAGTATTTTCAAGCTTCCGCATTTAAGGCGTCGCACTCAGTTTCAAACCATCGGAGATTTATTTGCATTATTTTGGATGATTTAATTATGTATTTAAATCTATGTACCTTGCGAACTTCTCTTTATCATTTTGGGTTATGTAAAACATTTATATCTTTTAAAGTTACGCCGATGTATTTTTGAAAACGTCCATATAGTGGTCGTTCATTATGATTATGGTTGCGCTTCCGCGACGTCGCGCTTCGTTGCCAACCGGGGCAACGGGGTGTGACACAAGCGGTGAAGCATTTGGTTTAATTCGATGCAAATTGACGATGGGGGATAAGCTTCATCGTCGAGAGGGAAACAACCCGGATCACCAGCTAATGCCCCTAAATGACCGCTCAGTGATAAAAGAGGTATGAGATTGGGTCTTATATTAGGGGATCTGGGAGTAGTCTTACTTCCCAATCCCATGTATTCTGCAGATCACACAAGTTATTTTGACTTATTATATTAAATTCTTATGGCTTGCTCCCCTTTTTCTACTAGGTTTAAACATCAAAGTGTGGCATAGTGAATCATAGGGAATGAATCATTTATGTTTATAAACTTTTTTAATTAATGATTGTTACACATATAAAAATATTAATACATAGAAAATGAATCGGCATGGACTAACCCCCGAGCTTACTCTTTTTCAAGCCTTGCTGCTTAAAACTATGAAACCTCCACTCAATATCTATGTTTTATAATCTCTCTATGTTTATAAGAAAATGATAGAAATGAAATTTATGTTAAACTCAATTCTCTATTTCATTCCATTGAGAATCAAGACTCTTATCACATGTATAAAAACTTGTAAACCTCACATGCTTTCATTATTTCGATTCCATCGCACCAAACACACCCTTAAAAAGTTAAAGTGTTAGATTGTGATGCAAAATGATTCTTGATAGACATGAGTGTAGTTTGGATTAGATTTTTTTGAACGACAAACTATCGTACTCCTACTCCTAAACTACTCATTTGACCCAAGTGGGGACTTTAGAATTTGTTTTCTCCACTTAAATTTCATCTTGCCTCCGACGGGAGTCGAACCTGTAACCTCTCACTTACATATCACCCTCAATGTGTTATAATATAGCTTTCAAATTGGTGTAATGATTCTGAAGAGAATCCTTTAACTGTTGTTTATAGTAATAGTGTTCAAAATATTTCGAAATCGAAAAATCGATACAAGATACCGAGAAACTGTTGCGAGTGTAAGTTAACTTATCCGGATTTTTCTATAAACTCTAGTTCGGTTAGGTGGGAAAAAACTTCATTTTGATTTCAATTATAATTCACAATTTTGGTGATGGGAGGTTAGCTGCAAAATAAAGAAAAAAATGATTTAATTTAGTTTGGGTTAAGTACATATTTGTTAGATTTGTTTTATTTAATTACTAAACTACTTTTTTTTTTGTACATATTTAACTATTAAACTATAGTTGACTATTATATTTTAAAGAAAATGAGTAAAGTTTAATGGCTTATTATGTAGAAATATGATAGTTTAGTGGCTACAATGTGCAATTTTAGTGACTAAATAAGTATAAAAAATAGTTTTGAGGCTAAATGTGTATATATTTGACCATCCAATGTTCAAATATATACTTAATTTTTTAATTTTAGGTACAGATGACTTTAATGTCGATCCCAAAAATAATATAGAATTTTTAACTCTTTAGTTGATTTATAACAAAACAATTAAAACAATATTTTTACATTTCAATATCTTGTAAGTTTTTATATAAAATTTTCACACTGGACATTGAAATTGATTATAACTAATTGAAGTTTTTTTAATTTAAAATTTAATTTATAAGTAAGAATACATTAAATCGGTTGATGAATTATCATGCCTTGAAGATCGGTAGATTTACTTTACATTTAAGTTCATAAAATCCCGGAACCAATATGTTTGGTTAACCATTTAACCTTATTTCAGTTAGTAAACCATCCATGAATAGTCGTAGCTTATAAAATAGACATATATACAACGAAACACAACAGATTGGTGGATGCAACCAATACTTCAGACTCAACAATTTTTGGTTTCAACAACACGTTTGTTAAATTAAGTTATAATGTTTATTCTTACTTTCATCCCACCATAACATGTGAGTAATAAAATTCGTATGCGAATCAAACACGAAAAAAAGCTTTCGAGTTATGTCCACACATTTAGATGTCCGCAATGGACAAAAGAGTGGTGTAGGAGTAGGAGTAGGAGTAGGAGTAGGAGTAGGCTAGTTTACAGTTAATAACTCGAAATGTCCAAAGTTTAATGACAAATACGAAAAAAGCTTTCGAGTTATGTAATAATGGTACTTTACAAACTCGTTATTAATGCTTTGAATAAAATCGTTAAGACATATTGAAACCACCAAAGTTTAATAGGAGTATATAAACTCGAGACTATAAAGTACCATCGCAACATACTAAAATCATCCCAAACTAAAACAATACAATATCAAATACGATATCAATTCTACTACTAATTTGAAACTGAAATTATACACGAATCAATGATATGATATAGTACACTGAACACGGTATTAACCCAAAAGTTTGTTTTGGTTGTGCTACGGTACCATCTCGTCTCGTTTTCGCTCGTTTGCAAATCGCCAACGAACGACCATTGCCTTGAACCATCAATCTCTCTTATGATAGTACGGAAAAACAGTGTAAAATGTTTGAAGAGCTGCAAGAGAAAGCAATGTAAAAGCAGCAAAAGCAGATATAAAAGACCATGGTTTCTCAAAATAAGTATACTTCAGCCCGGCCCAGCCCAAATGCCACCCATTCCTACAATAATCGTTTACTTCCATAATCAAGCCCAATAAGTAGTTATTTGTTACATCAAAGGTAACATCTTTCCCAACATTTTTGAAGAATTTTGCAATCTCTTTGTTCGTACCGAAATAATTCTCGATAATTTTACACTCCGAAAGCAAACCCACATCGGTCGAGTTGTTCATCAGACATCCCATGAATACAACGTAAGTTGTAATGTGTTTCGAGCAATGATGATAGCATTGCTCGAAAGCCACACAGTTCAGAAAGAACGAACTGTAAAAATCATCAATGTTAATCTGAGGGATATGAAGGACGCCGTTTTGGAACTTAATATTCAAGAAGCTATTAGGTTTGTGAATCGCCTTAAACTTGACTCCAGATATAACGAGCTTGGTTGCCGGTTGAATGCGTTTATGGGAAGTGTTATATGAATTCTCGTTGTTTGTGACACTCGCGGCTACGATTTTGTTTTGAGCATTTATAAAACTCTCGCGAAAAAAGTCTAGTAAATGTTTCCCTTCGAGATTTTCATACTCGTTTAACACCTCTTTTGGCCTATCAACCGCGTAATTAAAAAACTCAAGGATTAAAGATGGAAGAGTACGATCATCGTTGGTTTTTGACTCTTCAAACAACTTTTGGAGAACAAAATATGGGATTTGGTTCTCTATACTCAAAAGATCTCTCCTCAA
Organism: Centrapalus pauciflorus; assembly: GCA_020465985.1. Classification (NCBI taxonomy): domain Eukaryota; kingdom Viridiplantae; phylum Streptophyta; class Magnoliopsida; order Asterales; family Asteraceae; genus Centrapalus; species Centrapalus pauciflorus. Next base: position 234,503 of record JAANYP010004970.1, on the reverse strand, counting down.
AAAGGGTGACACCCAAACCATTCTATAAATCGGATCATTTTGATGTATCGGAACTAACTTCCCAACTTTTCGAAACAACTCAATCAAGAAAAACCCATCAAGCACCATCATTTTAGCAAGATCTTTGGCGCTAAAACAATCGATGGGCTCTGAATAGCTTTGTCGAATACTATTCTCCAATGACATTATGATATTCAAGAAAAAGTCAAATGACTTACCTGTTCTTCGGATCAAATCATGGATGTACCTCCATTTATGTCGTTGAATCATTTCAAGATCGTTGTTTCCATGGTGGTATGGTCCAATTGAGACGATTCGAGGCCTATATGCTTCCTTGTTGATCTCTAATAGACTTTTGGGGACTCTAAAGATGCAACAAGAATCATTCCCAGCTAGTGATTCTTCCACTTGTTTGTTCATGAGCTCGACCTCTTCATCGATTGTGATAACATGATTTTGATCCATATATGTATTGTTTTTGGGAATTCAAATTCTTGATTTGGTTTTTTGGGTAGTAAATGATTAAAGGGAATTAGACATTTAGGTGTGAAGTGTGAAGATTTTAAAGAAATTAGAGTGTAAAAAGCAGAAGTTATACGAGGTTTCCTTTGTAGTTTCCTGGCATAAAGTGTTGAAGAAAGACGAAGACTTTAGTGAAAATGGCCAAATGAATTTTTTAATTGAGAAAGATAGTTCTTAGTGCATGCGCAATGGTGTATTTGAAATGGACCATAGAATCTAATGATGTATATACACATTAAAAGGAGAGTATTTTTTTTTTTTAATTTTTTAGAGTAAATTATACAAATGGTCCATGTGGTTTGAAGGTACTTACGGTTTTGGTCCCTCAGACCTTTTTATTATACCACAGGTACCAAAATCGCATACCTTTCACACAAATAGTCTCTTCAATTAACATCTGTTAATTCTTGTCAAGTGTAAGGGCAATTTCGTCTTTTTAGTATAAAAGGATCAATTTGAAATTTTCAAAGGGACCACCTGCGTAAAATTTGTCTTTTTTTTTTTTTTAATTTTAGTTGCTAAACAATAAACAATGGACTTTAATTGTACTTAACAAAATGAAAAATTAATATTACATATTAATTAAAAAGATTGTTCCATTTTTTTATTGAAACTGCAAACTAATTTAAAGAAAAATAAACATACAAATAAAACTCGACATTGCCTTCAATGTTCTTCATCGCCTTCAAAGAACTCCTCTATCAAGACGATGAAGGTTCATCATCATCTCCTTTTGATGCTCTCAGATACATTGGCGACCTCCCCACGCTTGGAACCCCTGGCTGACAACCTCCATCCATTGCCATTACTAGATCCACTCTTCGTGATTTCTAGATCAGGAAACGATTTCGCCAGCAACTTTCATGTACTTGTTTTGCTCATCTAATTTTGATGTACGACATTTGAAATCATTTTCGATTGTGCATATTTGATTCCATCATAGGTTCAATTTAAGTCTTGTGATGCAGATCGAATTGTTTGAAACTTGTTTTTATCTTTTTGAGGTTTGATTACATTTCCATTTTCGAGATCTGGGTTTTATTGTTCTTCATACTCCAGATCCTTGTTTATTTATGGGTTTCTTGTTTATTTAGTGTGTTCATCGTTTTTTGATTTTGAATTCATTTCATGTGTTCTTCATTTTTATTCATTTTGATTTTTGGTTCATCTTCAAACCCTTCCATCGGTGGAGCTGTGACTTAACTAGCCTAACGGTCCCAGTTGACAGCAGTCAGCAGGGACCATTTATGTGATTTACTTTATTTTTTATATTATGTTTTTGTGGTTTATGATTGTAGAAACATTACTAATAATACGAATTTAAAGGTCTTCCAAATATGATGAGTTTTAAAGTCAAAACGGGTCCATTGGGTTGACTGGTAATTCGAGTTTATCCTAGTCCGACCCAAATTTGTTTTCCTTTTGAGTCATTTTCAAAACACCATAAAATTTTTTTTGTCGGCCTTAATAATCTTTGGAGAAATAGTTATTTATCCGGTTAAAATCGATGTATTACAATAATTAATTTAAAAAATAAAATTATATAATAAAAGATAAATTGTAACTTGTATTTATCTTTTACTATTTATTGATTAAAACATAATAGATTGTATTTATTTTTTTAAGATAATAATTTGTATTTAGCTTTTTTTATAATAATAAATTTGTATTTATCTTTTTGATGAAACGTGAGTACATGACATTGGTGTACTCCTTTATTATATACTAGTCTATAAACTCATGTATGACATGACTATAAATTTAAAAATTTAATTTTATAAATCTTGTATGTTAAATTTTAATATATTTTATCAAATTTATAGTATCTAGTTATATAATATAATAAACTTAAATATAAATATAATAGTTTATGAACCCACGCATTACGTGGATAAATGTTAATAAATAATTGGTTATAATATATTTATGTAGAATTAAAATCAAAACATATAAATGTTTAATATTTATAAAAATACAATAATAGTATGGTTATATGTTATAGTCATTATTTAATAGTATTTACTATTTTAATATTTCTAAACTATTTTATTTTGAAACTTATATGTATTTAATAGATATAATTTAAAATTTTATTTTTATATAAAAAATAATTTATATATCTTATATTAGAATAAACAAAATGTAATGAAATATGATTTTATTAATATTGTATTATATTTACTTTTTACTTATATGTATTTATCTTTTCATATTTGTATTTATCTTATTTTATATTTGTATTTATCTTTTATTTTATATTTGTCGTTATATTTTAATTTATTTTATTTTTGTATTTATCTTTTCAGGTGAAACGTGGAAGCGACACGTGAAAAATTGTGTTCTCCTTTATATATATATATATATATATATATATATATATATATATATATATATATATATATATATATATATATATATATAGATTATATTTTCAGGTGAAACGTGGAACTGACATGTGTTATTATGTGTTCTCATTTATTATACAGTTACTTATTTATGTTTAATATATTTTAATAAATTTATAAACACATAATAATTTTTTTATATAGACATAAATAAGTATGTATAATGTGAATTCAATATTTCAGCAATTCATACATCAATAAACACAATCATATGAACACAATATTACATTGAGAGTTTCTTGACTTGCTAAGCAATTCTTCTCATCAACATTCATCCGTATCACCTTCTGTTAACTACTCTCACAATTACTAACTAACAAGTATTTATACAAAAGATAACTATTAAGTAATTACAACACAACCCCCCTGAACTTTATACAATATAGATTGTTTTCAACTCTACTATAAATTGTACCCAACAATCTCCTCCTTAGAGATGAAAACAATTTTCAATTAAAGTTCTCTGTTCAGTTGATTCTTTTCTTGAATCTTCTTCTTTTCTTTGATCTCTGAATCTTCTGATAAAATCTTTTTCTTTATTGTCTCTCTCTGATCTTCACATCTCTTCTTTATGATCTTCTCTTTTCTTGTAAGTACACTCCTCCTTAGATCGTGAATAGCTTTCGATTCTCTCCCTTTATCAATTGTCTTGATAAGTTGTTGTAATTGTCTTCAGTTGACTTCAATCTACTCAACCGTTGTCTCTGAACTATAGCTTTTCTTCCCCTCATGATGATCATAAGAATTATGAACATCATGCAAAGTCTACAGAGACATAAGTGCAATGATTTTACAGTAAAGGAAATACAACAACAATTACAACTTAGAAATTATTACAAATTGATTTTCTCCCCCTCAAACTGATATCCCTTCTCATATACTAAACAGATTTATCTCACTCCCCCTCAAACTGATACATTTTCTTTACAAAAACAAAGTCGAAGCTTTTCAACTTGACTTGAGGAAAATGAAACAAATTCATTTGTGAAATAACGAGTCCAGGTCCACATAGGATTCCTGTTTACACAATAGACAATATCTATGTGACCTACTTTCAGCGCTGACATGATATTAACACTGGTAGTATTTCCAAATAGTCATCGTGAAATCATTTATCATGAAAGAATCACTCTTATTTGTTCCAGCTTAGTCACTTTGTACTAGTTGTTTATAGTCACGCAGACTGTCATACTCGATGTGTCCTAAAAGTGTATATTATCAGCTCTAGACACAATGTGCATCAAATGAAGTCAGAAACCGGAGAAAATGTCTTCCTTGTTTCAATATCACTAATATCCAAATGATATATCGATAGAGATGAGCAATATCTCCGTGGTTATTGAAACAGAAATCTTTTGAGAGATAACTGAGTAGTTGGTGGGGTTAAGTGCATGCGTCACTGGGTTCATGACGTCTTTTTCAATATCAAGTCTCATAGGGCTTGATATATTATGTGGTTTACCCAGCCGACACAGTGTAGATAGGATTATCTTTTCTTCAAATTCTTTCTCAACTCTCAGCTCTCAGCATTTTTCAACTTAGCTCCCTCCGGCTCACTTTTCAGAAATAAATTTAGTCAGCTTTATAGTTAAAGCATGATCTGATGCACCACTATCTCCTTTCAATATATCCATCTCATTTACATTTTACCTCTGCTCGACCCTGTCGGTGTCCCGTGATAACTGACACTTCTCAACTAATAGACCTAAAGAACCCTCACCCACACAAACTATAGATAGTTTGCTCCTTGGGTAGGTCTTCCGGTTCTGGTTAGACCATAGAAGAGATATTTATGCCTATCACTCGTTTTGGTGCATACTTGACGTCAGCAGAAATATTTTCAGCTTTGAAGCTCATGGGATATCATGAAATTCAGCACAACACAAATGAGCTAGGAGATGATATTCAAAATGAAATTTGAATGATGAGATAGAAGATATCAGAATGAAATGAAAAATCTGATATATGATATGAAATGAATCAGATTTTCATGAAAAAATTAGCACTTGGGAGAATATGAAAATGATTGGAAGAATCCAGAATACATGGGAGACAAATGAAGAAAATCTCAGAAGAAATGAGATTATGAAAATCAAAGAGATTAGATCAATTAATCTCAATGATAGATTCAGAGAATCAGAAAAACTTTTCTTTTCAGCTCAAAAATTCTTTTTATGTGTGAATCAAATATTTTCGTGAAAAAAAACACACACAGTTTTTGAAAAAATGTCATCGTCAAAGAATGTCTGAAACTCCCCCTGGAAATAAGCACATAAAGTTAGTCAACTCATAGAAAAGAAATCAGGAGCAAAAAGTTATAAAAATAAAACTCCCTCTAATTCAATGCAGCTTTGGAGTTGAATTCAGGGCAGGAATTATAGAAAGATTTGTCTTTCAGACTCGGGTTCTAATCAATAATGATTAGAAGTCATTTGTCGCGGAAGCTTGGGTTTCAGTCTTATGTAACTGAAAGCCTTTATCTCTGGTTCATTGAAGTCCGGGTTCTAGTCTGAATTAACTAGAAACCAACTTGAGTTGAAGCACGGGTCTTGATCTAAAGTAGTCAAGAGCCTATTGAAATGAAGAACTGGTCCTGAACTGATTTGAACAGGAACCTTTACAAACTGAAGACTGGGTCTTGATCAGAAGTAATCAAGAGCCTCAAATCTGCAAAAAAAAAAAAAAAAAATCAAGATGTCTTTGGTATCCAAACAGATTTGGATCCAGGCTTGTTAGCGCTTTTGGGTAACCATTTCAAAATGGGTTTTGGTACCCACTTGTACTTAGGTTTAGTTACCCACTTGTACTTGGATTTAGGTACCCATTGCAAGTTATAACTATCAGCTTCTCTCTCAAAAGCAGAAAACAAATTTCTTTGAGTATTTGAAAATTTAATATCTGAGTGTCTAAAGAAACTTGACTTTGAATGATTAGAATTTCTAAACTCTTCTTCCTGAAAAACTGTCCGGTTCTTGCCTGTTTCTGATAATACTTGGTATTTTTATGTGAAAATGTTTTCTGATTAGAATGACCAGTATTTTCAGAAACTTTAGGAAAATTTGACTTCGAAGATTCACCGGTGTAAATCTTGACCGGAAGTTGTTCAACAATTTTATCTTTGCCTCTGTGTATCTTTAACAGATACTTAAGTTTAAGATCTGAAGAAGAATCAAATTTAGAAAATTCAGTTGGATTCTTTTCACTTTCTGTAGATAAATCAGATTGGTCAACTTTAGATTTTGAACAAACTGAATAATCTTTAACCTCTGACTCTTTTGAAGAAGGATATTCATTAAATTGTTTAGAAAGATAAAGTATCTGATCTTTTAATCCTTTGATAATGACCAAATAAGAATTTCTGTCATTATCAAATGATTGGAAATCAGTTTTAAAAGATTGTTCTTTTATTAAAAACATCTTTCTTTCATCTTCAAACAACTTAGATTTTGTTTTAAAATCTTGTTCTTTCAATAAGAACGCATGTCTTTCCTTCTCAAAAGAATCTTTAGTTAAAGACAACTCTTTTTGAAGAGCAAAAAATTCTTCCGATTTGTTTAAAACACAATTTTGATCAGTATGATTTGTCTTAGAAAGTAATTCTTCAAGATCTTTAACTTTCTTGTAAAGATCAGATCTTTCAGGCAAAAGAAATTTCAGTTGAGTTGCATTCTGTAAATTTTCTTGTTTCAACTCATCAAGTTCTTTAAGTAATTCAGATATTTCAATTGATGAGCACAACTCTTAGAGTTTTGTTTTTCTTTTAAGCTCCGAATTTCTTCATTCAGTATTCGTATGTCACATAATGCCAAATGTTTATCAGTATTTAACTGAACGAGAATGTCGTAATTGTTCTTACGAATCTTTTTAGATTCAGTAAGTTTGACAATCAGCTCAGACTTTGAAAATTGTTCAAACACCATTATGAATTGCCGAAAAATGAACTTCCAAGATCTTTTATGGAAAAATGAGTGAATTCTGATAAAACTTTGAAAATTGTATCTGAAAATGATAACTTGTGAAAAAAACAGCTTTGAATTGACTTTTTGACTTTGAAATTTCAGTTTTTCTACAGAAAAATGCCCGTAACTTTTTTCAGGAATGGATTTGGGCCTCGAAAATTTACCAAACGGGCTTTCCCTATTCAAGAAATCGTAGATCTCTATTCAAGCTTCGATTTGACGTATGGTAGGCCTTCTAACAATGTTCCAGTCAAAAGTTATGGCCAATTTAAGCAGCTAAGGTCAAACAGTCAAAAGTATGATGAAACTCGAATGTATAAGTATCAAACTCGAACAATGAAGGCTCGAACTCAAATAAAGAATCACCAAACTCGAATGAAGAAGTATAAAACTCGAATGATTGAGAATGAAACTCGAATGAACTTGTAGTCCAACTCGAATTACTCTATATGAAACTCGGTTGATGAACAATGCAACTCGGATGACGCTCTTTGAAACTCGATTAAAGAAGCAATAAACTCGATCAATAAAGCATGAAACTAGATCAACAAAGCATGAAACTCGATCAATAAAGCATGAAACTCGATCAATAAAGCATAAAACTTGATCAATAGAGCATAAAACTCGATCAAAACTACGATTTTAGTGTTGCCCGAGTTTGATCAAAAACTGATAAAAATCAAGTTCAAAAACACAAATTTTCAATTAAAATTCTCCAAATGACCTCAAATTATGATAGAGTATGCGTTTTTCACACAGCAACAACTTTTGTGAAACAGCTTTGGTTAATTTTCGATTAAAAACCAAAAATCGATCAAAATACCTCAAGAACACACACTTTTTCAAAAAAATCTGAAAAGTTTCAATTAAATTCTGTGTGTTTAGAGATAATATTTGATGCTTATGTCATCAGATTCGCCTTTAAATTTCGCACCTTCGATCCAAATTCATTCCATTTCATCCACAAAATCAAAATCCACAAATGATTTTCTGAAATTTTAAAATTTTGAATGTAACAGTGGTCAAATATTTTTTTTAAGAATTCAGATTTAAATTCACTCAAATTTAGCCATATTTGGCTCTGATACCAATGTGAATTCAATATTTCAGCAATTCATACATCAATAAACACAATCATATGAACACAATTCAATTAACACATAAAACCGAATGCTTTAATTGAGTTGAGAGAAATATTACATTGAGAGTTTCTTGACTTGCTAAGCAATTCTTCTCATCAACATTCATCTGTATCACCTTCTGTTAACTACTCTCACAATTAATAACTAACAAGTATTTATACAAAAGATAACTATTAAGTAATTACAACACAACCCCCTGAACTTTATACAATATAGATTGTTTTCAACTCTACTATAAATTGTACCCAACATATAATATGCAATTTGGATGTATTTCTATTATATTAATAATAATAACAATAAACATTAGACATTGAGAAATGTAAACAAATGTTGGATAGAGTTAATGATTTATTAATATTTATTTAAAAATAATAAATCGTATTTATGTTTTATTTTATATTTGCTCTTGTATTTTATTTTATATTAGTATTTATCTTTTATTTTATATTTGTATGTAACACCCGTAAATTTTCGACGTAATAAAACGCAAACTCAATTATATAATTGTAAATTGAATATTGATGCTTTTAAGCCAACCAATTAAATAGAAAGAAATTTAAATATTTATATATATATATATATATATATATATATATATATATATATATATATATATATATATATATATATATATATATATATATATATATATATAGATTTGGGTTCAAATGAGTACCACCAGTTTTGCGGAGTACCGGAGGTACCTCGCTTAAAACCATTTTTTTTGAAATTTTTTTTCATAATCATGTTTAAATTAATAATATAAGACTACTTGCAAAAAATCACACCTAAACACACACTAGAACTATGTGAAACGTGCAAGTTCACATGAACTGCACTGTTGTGAACGTATGTTCACAGCTAAGCATGTTCACATGAATTTTTTCACGTTCACATGACTTTTAAGAGGGTAGAAAGTGTGAATGTGTGTAATCTTTTACGAATAGGCTTATATTATTTGTATCTAAATTAATATGAAAAAAAATTACAAAAAAAAAAACTTTTTTTCGAAGCATGTTCACATCTTAAACCCGTGTGTTCACAGGTACTCACGGTACTCTGCATTTTTTAGGTACTCCCACGAACCATATTCTATATATATATATATATATATATATATATATATATATATATATATATATATATATATATATATATATATATATATATATATATATATATATATATATATAAATCAGGATTGGGCATGTACACATCAAAAAAATAATAATAATAATAATAATAATAATAATAATAATAAATAAAAATAAAAATAAAAATATCCACAACCATCATCATCATGCATGTTATATATGTGCATATGTGTACCCCCATTCACAACTTATTCACCTTCTTTTTCCTCAAAGCAAAATACACACACATGCTTACAAATCTGCCATTGAAGAACCTAGAAGCTGGAAATTTTCAAGGAAGCAACAACAAAATCAATCTTCATTTCCATCTTAACGACATCATATTCTAAGCTTTTGGAGGTAATAATCCTAAATCTAATCTGATTATTGTATATAGTTTTGATTAAAGATAGAATTCATAAAATGAGAACAAACATGGTTTACTAATCTGAAAATGAATAATCCACAATATCTAATATCATCATCTTCATCTTTTTCTTGATATAAAAGCTCCAAGTATAACAATGGTGATTATGGAGTTCATGATTTTAGGGTTGAATGAGATAATAATAAATATAATAAATAGAATGTTGAAGCAAATCTTGTGAGTTGTGTGAGCATCGGCCGAAAATCATGGTAGTCGGAGCTGGAGTCGGCGCCGCCGCTGCTCGGCGGTGGCTGTCGAGAATGAAGCTGCAACCATGGCTGCATTTACTCTGCTTGGTCGACGCCTTTGTTCCAGAAAATTATCAAGAAAGGTGAAGGTTGGGTTGCAAGAATGTGAACCGATCAGAGAGTGGCCGGCCGGTGCCCCCACAGCCTCTGGCCGGCGATCTGTCTTTTGGTTTCCAGCTCCACCGAAAAGGAGGTTAGGGAGAAATAGTTTTTTTTGTGGGTGTTGTGAGCTGGTGCGGTCGGCGCCGCCACAGCCTTGACCGGCGGCTGACCGATCTCTTCTTCCTTGGCCGGCGGTTGAGGGGGGGACCATCAGGCTGGTTGTTTTTTTCTTTCCTTCTGCATTTTGGTTGCCCAGCCGAGAAGAGAGATAGAGATTAGGTTTTTTTTTTATTTTTATTTTGTTGTTCTTTTAATTTCTTTTGGGTTTTAGAAGTCATGTTGGGCTTTTAGGTCTTTAATGGTTTTTAATTTCTTTGGGCTATTCAATTTAAAAATTGAATTGGGCTTCTTAATTCACTTGGGTTTTGGGTTGATAGGTATATAATCAGAATTAAGATTGGGTTTTGGTTTAAAATGTTTTAACTTTTGGGTTTAATTAGTGGGTTAGTTCAAATGAAGTAGTTATATAAATATATGTTGAGTTGGGTTATGTTGGGTTAATTTTAATTTTTTTAGTCCATTACAAATTCACTTTAGATGTAATTATTATTTTGGTTATATGAATATTGTGGGTTTATATAAGAGAGAAAGAGAGTTGTAACTTGATGACCCATTTAATTAAGTTGGTGAGTTACTCATGAAATTTTAATTTGAAATTATTTATAATAGTTGGTGAGACAATTAAAGTTAAATTATTATGTTAATTTATAGAATTACTTTATTAATGTAACCAAGATACATCATATTATGCAGAGGAGTACAGATTAATTATTAATGAAGGGGTTTAGTAAACATTAATAAATAAGTCGAAACTTACCGATTTAATCCTTGAACTTTAATTAATAGAATTGAGGATGAACTTAGTAAATTATCGAGTTTAGAATATTGATAAATAGGCAATATACTTTTGATATCAGGACTTTAGTGATTTGATCGAGACGTGTGGCTCTCAGTGGTATTTTCAGTTGATATCGAGTTGTCGCTGGCGAGTACGGATTTCGAGCACTGTGAGTAATTGATTTAGTTCCGCAAATGATCATAAATGATATACTTGCACTGGATATCTCTTTCGTTTCTATTGTCATGATTATTCTTTAACTACCATGCTTAGCCTTGAATGTTGTTATTATTTTGTTGCATTGAGCCGATATCTGAGAACCCTTTTTCCCAGTATGCATACTGTGTATTATGTGGATTAAACGAGGTTGCTGTGTGCTTCCGAGTTGTATGGCGGGCGAGCCGCATGTTTTGTACACGTGCTAACCGAGCGAGTCGTACGCCGTGTACTTGTTATCGGGCGAGCCGGTAACAATACCTAATTCGTGTATGCTAAATCGAGCGAGTCGTAATGCTACACATGTTGAATTTGAGCCGATATTTGTGTTGATCATGTTATATATGCTTGTCTGTGCTTTTAAATCTGTTACTCGCTAGGCGACGGCTTACCCCGGTTGTGGGGGCAAATTTTCAGGTTTAGCTGATAAGGGAAAGGCGCCAGCTTCAGGATCTAGAGTTTGAGCATTTATGGTGTCAGAATGACTTCCGCATTTACTCTGATTTATATTTTGTACTTGGGATGGCTAGATCCCTAGACTTTCAATTTGGTTGTAATAATTAGATGTTATATTTTAGCGCACTCTGAATGTGGTGGTTTTAGTTTATTTATGTATTGAAATTGAAGTTTGAGATTAGAACGCTTTATTTTATAATTTCGAGGATTATGTTGTAGATTTTAGTAAAAGCGCGCCACGTTACTAGAACGGGGCGTTTCATTGTATCTTTTATTTTATATATGTATTTATCTTTTCATATTTGTATTAATTATATATGTTTTTATCTTTATTTTATATTTGTATCTATATTTTATATTTGTATTTATCTTTTAATATTTCGTATCTTTTATTTTATATTTGTATCTATATTTTATATATGTATTTATCTTTTCATATTTGTATTATTATATATTTGTATTTATCTTTTGATATTTCGTATTTGTGTTTTATATTTGTAGTTATATTTTATTTTATTTTATTTTCGTATTTATCTTTTCAGGTGAAACGTAGAAGCAACATGTGAAAATTGTGTTCTCCTTTATTTTATATATATATATATATATATATATATATATATATATATATATATATATATATATATATATATATATATAGATTTATTATATTTTTAGGTGAAACGTGGAGCTGACATGTGTTATTATGTGTTCTCATTTATTATATAGTTTCAAATTCAATTTGAGTGTCATATTCGATTAGATCTACTTTAGATTTAGATTTGATTAGATATCATTTAAATTATTCTTGATATGAATTAATTATTGATTTACAAAATATTAATTACAAATGGTGATAGGAGGTTATGCTACATGACAATAGCAGATGACGACATATGACAAAATAGTTACTCTTTTAATAGTATTTATATAGATAACAAGCTTTTATTAATAGTTTAAAATGTAGTTTTCTCATTCGGTTAAAAAATCATTGTTTTACTACTCTACTAGTTATTTAAAAAGAATGTGTTAATGTTGTAATTATTTTATTGACAAAACTTAGTAATAAATATAAATGCTTTATTTTATAATGCACAAATGATCAAAAATAGCAATAACAATGTAATTTATTTTTTTTATCATTAATAACATGGATTTTTATAAATTTTTATAGTTTATAGCAACTTTTTATTATTTTATCAATAATAACAACAACTGGTGACCTGCAAACCTATTTAGCATGTCATCAACAATTTTTTAGTTGTCAAAATAACAATATTTTTTCATATTTTTATCAATTACAATAACATATCTAATTAAAACCTAATTTATTTATTAATTTTTAATTTTTTCCAAAATTTCATAAACACTATAATAAACCTAATTTAAGTTTCAAGTTTGTTGTGAAATTTTTATAATAAAATTTCAGTTTTTAGTTTTTAATTATTATTCATTTATTAAAGTTTATTTAATTATATATTACTATCGTAAGTAATTTCTTTAAATTTTTTACGATTTTTATTTTTTCATAACCTTATTACTATCTAATTAAACAATTATTTTATGTGTTTATAATCTTAGTAAAATATATTAAAATTATTGCACGTTATATAAAAAATATTAAATGGTTGAAAACTAACGAGTAATTAGTAAAAAGACATGTCATAATATTTTATTATAAATAAATTTTATGTAAATCATTTTTATTATAAATATACATGTAATACATGATTTAATAAACCGGTAACAATAATAAAGTAAGAGCCAGAAGGACCAAAGTTGATATATTTACACGAGTGGTTTCGGATCAAACGGTTCGCTCGGTTTCTCGGCTTTTCGATTTTTTTTAACACCCCTGTTGTAACGCCCGTAAAATTCTATAGATTCTAATTTCCACTATTTTAATACTCAATTCTAATTAAAGAACATTATAAAAATTAAAATTATGAGATTCCGTTATCGTATTTGAAAAAAGCACAAAAAATCATGCAGAATGAGTATAATATTAAATATTTCACTTTTTGGGACACCAAGTAAAATATCGACAACATATGAAAAATGCTAGATTAAAAAAAAAAAAAAAAACTTAAAAAGAAGAGATGACTTTTTTTGTCAGCACTCACCCTCTCTCTCATGTTTCCACCCACTCCCTTACCATACTTATGTTTTTAATTAAAGGATAAATGATTAAAAATAGTAACAAGTTTTGATATTTTTATCATTAATAGTAACATTATTTATTTTTAATCATTTATAGTAACAACTTCTTATTTTTCTATCAATAATAGTAATGGGTGACCTGCAAACCTGTTTAGCAGGTCACCAACTTTTCAGTTAATAAAAATAGTAATATGTTTCAGATTTTTATCAATAATAATAACATATCAAATTAAAACATAATTTTTTATTAAATTTTCTAATATTTCATAAACATCAAAATAAACCAAATTTATATTCCGAATAATTACGGATAGATAATATTCGATTATTTTCACAATTATATATAACATGAATGTAAAAAATACTATGAATTATTTCAATTTTCACTTTTTCCAACTAAAAGACTACGAACTATCCATTTATTAGTTTTACCGAATAAAATAATACAAATCATTTAATTTTTTTAGTTTTTTCCAATCTAAATGGGTCATAGTTTTTTGTTATTTAAAAACAGAAAATCAAAATGAGTCTCAATATTTTTCATTCATAAAATTATAAACCACAATAAGTAATGGTTTTTCCATTCATAGAAAAACTAAAAAATGAATGGGTCACAATACTTTTTCGTTTGAGAGTCGATCAACAGATCGACAAAAACCAGCAGCAAGCGAGTCCGTCCCGGACGAGCGATAAGTCCGCAGCAAGAGTACTTTTCATTTGGAATAAAAAAGTACAAATTGATCAGTTTTTTTAGTAAATTCCAAACGAAATTGATTACAAATCATTCGACTTTTAGCTTTCCCGAATGAAAAACTACGACCCAATAATGTTTTAGATTCTTTTACAAAAAACTATAAATTAGAGGTTTCTTACATTCCCAAGTTAAAGAACACCATAAGCCAAGATGAAGATGAATTTCACAGCTCAATTCAATCCGTTACGACTTTTTTTTTCCTTCTGTTTGCTCTTACAAACACACACACAACACTTCTCAATTGTTTTTTGTATGAATGAAAAGGAAGCAAAGAGGTTAACGTGTTATACATAAAAACATATAGTTTATAACGCGGATTCGACACCGATACCCGATCCCGTCATCAATATTTCATAATTAATATCAGTATTCCCATTTTATTCTGTGGTCTCATAATTATTAATAATCTGATAGAATTATAACCCGGTGACATGTATACTCGACCCGACACGTGTTCATTCCACTAATCGTCTTACCATTGCTCCAACGCGATATTAATAATTTAATCAACCAATAAATTAAATCCACGTAATATTTCTTAAAGATGGGGTGTTACAATTTTTAATAACACAAAAAATTATAAATAATTGTGGTTTGTAGTTTTTCTGCTTGAAAAATATTGCAACCAATTTTTAGTTTTAATTTTTTATATAAAAAACTACAACCCTTTTAGATCGAAAAAACTAAAAAACCAAAATAGTTCATATTATTTTGTTGGGAAAAACTAAAAATATAACGATTCATAGTTTTTTCGTTTGGAAAAAGTGAAATTGAAATGATTCGTAGTATTTTTTTTTCGTGTTTATGAAATCTTAGAATAGGAAAAGTTGACACATAAATTGAGTTTATTTTGGAGTTTACGAAATCTTAGAAAAACTTAAAAAATAAAAAAAATTTGGTTTAATTTTTATATGTTACTGTTATTGATAAAAAAATGAAAAGTTGTTGCTGTTTTTGATAACTGAAAAGTTGTTGGTGACCTGCTAAACAAGTTTGCAGGTCACCCATTACTATTATTGATAGAAAATAAAAAGTTGTTACTATAAATGAAAAAAATAAATAATGTTACTATTAATTAATGATAAAAATGTCAAAACTTGTTACTATTTTTAGTCATTTGCCCTTAATTAAAATATCACTTTTAGATTAAAAAATCTAGAAATTATTTTAACTCTTGGGGCTTGTTTGAGGTGGTGTTGATGTTGTGTATTGCCACCAAGAACTCTCCATCAAAAGAGCCTTTAATCTCGGGTATAATTCTTTAAACTCGTATGCATCTTTGATGATAATATACAATCCGGATGTAACTTTCTTTAAGTGTTTATAATCCTTGTTTATGCTTACTTTGATGGTTTAAAGACTCGTCTCTTTGTTCTCAAGAAAAGCTTTGAAACACCCTTAATGGTGATTTTCTCAAAACAAGGTCTTAACTCTTGAAAAATGATGGATGTTTACAAAGTTATTTCATGGTTACAAACAAAATTGGGTGTCAAATGGTGTGTATTTGATGATTTCATAAAAAATAACGTTCTTGAGCAAAAATATGAATTAAAAAAGTGTTTTTTACGTTTAAATTTTTTTTTGATGCTACAAACATGTTTGGAAATGATTTTATAGATCTTTTATGTGTATAATCTACTAATCTAGTCTAAATGGAGCTTAATGTTTATTATTTAACAAGTCAATTAGTGTATAATAAGTGTAATCAATTTAATTAGAGTTCATTGGTTAGTAATTGTTAATTTGGTCACTTTGGAAATTAATTTGTTTAGCTTGACATTTATTAATTAATTAATTATTAATGGTAATGGATAACTAAAATTATGTAGGCTTGGATAATCATATATATAAGTGCATAATGGTAATAGCGAGCCAAAGTATTAAATGAATGAATTAATCACATAATAAGAGATATGTCGATACAAACAACTATTGGGAGCTAATTTGTTAATAAGCTAAGAACCCGAAAGTTTATAATTTATTATCGTACAAAAATAATGAAGTTTTATGATTTAATATGGTTATTGAATAGAACAATAATTATATAAAAGTATATGTGACATAAATAGAATATTTAATCCAACATTTCGAGACTTTCATGAATAAAGTGAACCATAGACAATAAAGACAAATTTACCGTCGATAAAATAGAAAATATGATAATTGAGTATATACTTTGATATCAGGATTATAAGAGGCTTGTTTGAGGCTATTGGCTATCCAGGTGAACTACCTAGACGATTGATATTGTCTGGTTAGCGAATTCAGATTGCAGGCGTTGTGATTAACATGTTGATTACATAAATGATCATATGCATATTACTTAATTGTTATCCGATTCAATTGAAGAATTCTTTGCTATTGCTACTTTCTTTGATTATTCAATGCGATTCATATGACTTGATTATTTGCGAGATGTCGTCCCCATTTCGTTATGCATGCATGACTTGTATGATTACGACTGATCTGCGACTTGGGGCTACTTATGTAATACGAACCATTCCAATTTTTTATTTTTTCAAACCATTCAGAATTACAAATTTTGATTAAATATTTTCAATGAAGAAATTACAAACCATTTTATTTTTATACTTTTTCCAAATGAAAGAAGCTTCAACACGTCGTTATTTTGAATTTTTTGAATGAAAAAAAAATCATTTCAATTTTAGATATTCTGAGCGAAAATAAACTAAAACTAATTTATATTTTTATCTTTTCTAAATGAAAAAAATAATGGAGAAAGATTTGGATTTTCAATAACTAATTGAAAAAAAAGAATCATGTATATTATATAATAATATTAAATAAATAATTATGGCAATATATAAAAAAAGGGATAATTACTAAAATAGCCAAATCTCACACCTTTATTCACTTTTTAGCCATTTTATGTACATTTTACCAAAATAGCCACAATTTACGTGACCACATTTACGTGATAGCCACAATTTACGTGATTTGTACTTTTTTTCATTTTTTTAATGCATTACGTTACAAAAGGTGTTTGGTCACGTAAATTGTTGTACTTGGTCACGTAAAGTGTGACAAGACATCCCACCAAACATTCATGGGGAAGGAGCAAAAATGGTCACGTAAAGTACAACAATACAACAATTTACGTGACCTACCTTTTGTAACGTAATGCATTAAAAAATGAAAAAAGTACAAATCACGTAAATTGTTGTACTTGGTCACGTAAAGTGTGACAAGACATCTCACCAAACATTCATGGGGAAGGAGCAAAAATGGTCACGTAAAGTACAACGATTTAAGTGACCAGACACCTTTTGTAACGTAATGCATTAAAAAATGAAAAAAAGTACAAATTACATAAATTGTGGCTATCACGTAAATGTGGTAACGTAAAGTGTGGCTATTTTGGTAAAATGTATATAAAGTGGCTAAAAAGTGAATAAATGTGTGAGATTTGGCTAATTTAGTAATTATCCCATAAAAAAAAGTTAGCATTAATAATAACAATAAACATACAATTAATAATTAATAATTCAAATAAAAAAATATAAAATGTTACATTTGAATAATTAAATGATAAAAAAAAGAAATACAAAATATACATATGAAAATAAATTCTGATATAAAGTAAAAAGAATAAGAAAGTTTATAAATTCCGAAAATCCCTGAAAGACAAAAGAACGAAAATGTCCCTCAGACTATGACGGTTAAAGTTAACCATTGTTAGTTTCAGGAACCAAAATGTTACAACTTTTCGATTTTAGAGAAAGAGAAATTAAAAAGTTAAAAATAAAGCCAACCAATCATCACTTGCCATTTGGCAAAATTTCATCGATGAATTCAAGTTGTAATATATTGTTTAAAGGGGGAAGGACATCAATAAAAACAATGTTGTCTAAAGTATATTTTAGCATTGAATTACAAAGACAGAACATTTTTACGCAAAAATATTGATACATAAAATTACTCACTTGAAAATTAATCATCCGGTTGATAAAAGCAGTCACGAGACTGATTGCAAGCAGCAGCCCCTCAAAGAATGGATTCTCGAAAACAATCTCTTTGAGATCAATCTTCGTCTGAGTAATTGAATTTTATCGAGTGCGACTGTAGATCAATTTGACCTCCCCTGTAGCTTCCACGCTTCTTTTTTGTCTTCTCGTGCCGAAAATCCCTACATATTTTACAAAATAAATTAATGAATTTCTAATCAAAACTACTGTAGAATGTAAAGTCTAGTTTGAATTCAAAAACTTTGTGATGACTTGAGAGTTGAGACATACCTCCCTCTAACTTGACCTAGAACTTCTTGTGCTTTAGCACCGTATCCGATGTCTGCACCATCCTGTAAAGTGTAATTTAGACATAATTTCTATTATAATAAGTTAATGACCATTAAAATAGTTCATTACTCATTTTCATTTTGTTCTGTGCTAGCTACTTATAAACTAAAACAAGGCACACAGTCAAAATAAAGAAAAGTTGGTTCTATGCATGGGCAGGGTAAGAAAGAGGTGCGGGCTGGGTTGACCCGAAACAATTTTTGTCCAAATCTTTTCTCTAAATAATTAGCATGCTAAATATGATTACAAGCAATGTGTTACTACAAAAATAATATAATTTTTTTTAACACAGATGTATTCTATACATTAAGGATACATATTTAGGAATACTTTAGTACTTCACACATGTTTAATCTGTTTTCTTTTTAGCTAACATTGTTTATAAACCTATTTGACCTGTTAGACACAATACATAACCAAAATCGACATATTCTTAAGTAAATGAGTCAAAATTGCCACCTTTATAATATTTATACAAGAAAATTATACCTTTGCCCAGTATGAATTATCTTGCAATTTCTCATGAGCAAATTCCACTTCGTCAATTTTCACCCTTTGAAATGCATTTAATGTCTTTGGCTGCAAGAACATAATCAATCAAAAAGTTTATTTTAATAACAACGTTTGCTTGCCGAACCAAACCTGCAGAAAAGGTACACAAACCTCTGTTGAACCATTACGTTGCTTTTTTGCAGATTTCTGTGACCCCGAGTTTTCCCCTTTATCAGAAGTTTCATACGCACCATTTTCAGCAACCTTGTCGTCTTTAGAAGCTTCAGTCTTCTGTCGTTTAGATTCTTCAATGGTTTCATTAGTTTCCGTCTTGGCAGGCTGACGCTCGCTTTCATCAGACAACAATCTTTTCCTTTTTTTCGAACTCTTTTTTTCTTCCTTAGCCACATCTCCATCTTCAGAGTCATGTGTCACTGGTTTTACTTCATTGCATACTTCTTCTTGGTTGCTCTTTTTCTTCTTATCCTTGGATTTTTTCTTCGATTTGTTTACCTCCAATCCGTCGTTCATAGTAACATCTACAGGCTCCTCGGGTGCATCTAATTGTGCTTCTTCGGTTAAATCATGTTCACTTTTCTTCTTCTTTTTTTCTTTAGCTTGAGGTTCGACTACATTATCTTTTGCTATTTCATCACCCTTGTCACTTTCAACAATCTTCTTCTTCTTCTTCTTGGATGTGGTGGTTTTCTCATCGGCTACCTCGTTTCCATCTTTTATAGCACCTCCTATATTATCTTCTGTTTGACGACTGCATAACAAAAACGCTCAAACCGGTGAGACAAAAAATTGATAAAACAAAATAAGTCTACTTTTCATCCTACCAGGCATCTATGTATTTGCAGTAGATCTCCTCCAAATTCGCCGAAGAAGCCTTCCATGTATCATTCTGCACAAAAAGAAGGATCATCAATGTTTTAAAATTCACCAATGTACCAAGGACAAAAGCCTACGAAATCAGAAGGAAAGAAAAGCTATGAATGGAGGACATTTCTAATTAGAATGCATATGGAATAGAGTTAAGTGCATAAAAACTAATGTACTTATGTCCGGTTACTATTTTACATACTTTTATATGCTTAAAAAATATAAACGAAGTCATTTTTACTAATAAAATGTCATACAAAACAAAACATTACCATTTTTAAATTTTCTAAAGGTATACTACCAAACTTAGTTTGTTACCTAAAATAGAAATCAAAATAAGAACATTACCTTGTTATGCATATAACCTCACAAACTAATGTGTGAATCTAGACTTCAATAGCCAAAACAAGAACCATATTGGCTATCAATTGCCACAATTCTCAGGTGCATTGTATAATGTCACCAAGCACCCAACCTGTAACTCTTAATGTCTTAAAAACCAATCTTATTCCCAAATTTCCAATACACCCTACCCTAGTGTCAAATTGATTACCATTACCCAAAATGAAATATCCAAGAATTAAGAGCATATACAACTTTAAATTTATTGAAGTTTTTTAGTATTCCACATCAGCTTTTTCAAAACCATTCTTTCTAAATGCCAACAATCCTAAAAACCTTAACGTCCATATGAATTTAATTATAAATAAGTGATGTTTAAACATTTATACTTATAAAAATCAGTCTCTTTTTGTGAATGACCTGTTGTCCTAAAAACAAAAACCTCTCATTCAATCACTGGTCCTTCACAAAAACTACCGTCTTGGCATCCTATTGTAACGTCAGCCTAAGCCCAATGACCTTTAACCAATGACCGATTACAAATGCTCTAATGGAGATCAATAAAGCAGCTTAAATACACAGAAACCTAAAGCTATCACACACCAATTCATATGCAATTAGCTAGCAGAGACAATGAGTCAGAGACCAAGTTCCTATCTCAAAAATTCATTCAATTCAAAAAACTCAAATTGATTCATAATCAACTAACCATACCTAAGGATTTTTCATCACACATCAATCACCTGTTGTTACATTCATTCCCGATGCGTTCAGCTTCAAATGATTGTATACAAAACAATTACAAGTCATACAACACATTTACAACATATAAACAAACCTGAATCTGAGCCTCGGATTGAAAACGTTTAAGCGTTTTAGAGAACCCATTGCGATGAAGGTAATGAATGATGGATTGATGAAGAATCTCTTTGGCTTCGGGAGTTAAAGAAGCAATTTTGCTGATTCCGTTCACCTCCGTCGAAGTAACGGTCATCTTGATCCTTCAATTATCGTCGAATTGCTCTAATTCTAGGGCTTCTAAATATTGGGAGGGAGAGGTCTACAGCTGCCTCTGCAAGCGCCGACGATGGGTTTATGGGATGACAAACTAGGGTTTTGCATTTTTATTCATTTTGGTGTTATTAGTTTATTATCCCACTAGCTTATTTACCGTGGATTACGCGAATATTTTAACATATATCATTTGAATATTTTAACATATATTATTTATAACTAGTTTATGAACCCACATATTACATGGATACTTTATAAAAAATAATTGGTTGTATAATATGTTCGTAAACTTAAAAGTAGCCCATATAAATATTAATTATCACAAAAACTACGATTAAAATATTATATTATATATATGTGTGTGTGAGAGAAAGAATAGTAGTTATTTTTATAACATTTAAAAGAAATTATTTCTAATTTTCTGTGTGTGCGCATAATCAATATTAATTTAGATTTATATATATATATATATATATATATATATATATATATATATATATATATATATATATATATATATATAGATGGGATCATTATAAAACCTAAAATTAGTGTAGAACTAGGGATGAGCATTTGGACCAAATCGGCCCAGGCCGATAAAAACCGAAAACCGAAAGTAGGAAAAAAAAAAAAGAAAACCGAATACCGGCCAAATGTTTGTGATACGGGTTTGGTCCGGTCCGGTTTTTCGGTTCTCGGACCGGTTGGAACCGGTTAAGTTTTATAGATGTTTTATTGTTTTGTTTATCTTTCTTTCTCAATTCTTTCTAGGCTTGGCAAAAAAAACTCATCCCAGACGGGAAACCCGTAACTTGACCCCGATTTGACCGGGGATGAGGATGGGGACGGGGAATTCCCGATTTAAAATAATGGGAATGGGGTGGGGATGGGAGACACTTTAATCCCCGAACCCGACCTCGGTTTTATTTTATGTTTTAATATAGATTATTATATATATTTAACTTTATAATGTAAATTATTCATTACATTTAATATAATATATTAAATATCATTGTATATGATTTTTCTACGATTTAAAATACTATTTTTTTTTCATTTTATTGGTTTTATAAATCTTTTGATACATTTCTTTGTTTTTGTTTTATTATGAAATATAAATTATATATGTAAATAACTCAAATATGTGTGGATTGATTTGTTTAAAGTTTATGTATATATATTTTTCTACTAAATTAGTATTTATAGTTTGAACTTGATAATATTTTAGGAACTTGAAAAACCCGATTCGCCGATGGGATCCCCGATCCCCGATTGGGACGGGGACGGGGATAGAAAATCATTCCCCGACGGGGATGGGGGAGAGGATTAAGAAGCGAGGGTGGGGATGGGAACTGATATCCCCGCCCCACCCCACCCCATTGCCATCCCTGATTCTTTCTCGTGAAATTATTAAGTTTATCACATTTTTTTAACAAAATAAAATGTCAAACATACCTTATATTGAAGTTATTTATATTTTATTTCTATAGTATTATAATAAAAAAAATATTTACACCATTAAACGACTTTTACATGATTATATATTTACGAAAGAGCTCAGTAGCTATTACATAGACTTTTTATATGATTTAGAAATAATATTTAAAAATGTTGTTCCTTTGTGGACTACAAAAAATAACAATATAGCATAAACTTTAAAATTGATAACATATAGGTTTAAATTCCGGTTTGGGCCAGGTTAAAAACTGAAAACCAGTGGACCGAACCCGAAACAACCGAACACTGAAAATAGTGATTTTTAAGAAACCGAAACCGGACCAATTTTATTAATAACGGTTTGGTTCGGGCCGTTTTTTGGGTTTTCTTGGTCCGAGACGGCTTTTTTGGTTCAAATGCTCATCCTTATGTAAAAACCGTAGATACAATAACATCCATAGATTAGATTAATCTAATGGTCTTGATTAAAACCATCAAGTTTGGAAATTCGTTAAAAAAAATATTGGTATTAGTGATATTTTAAGTTTTGAAGGGTAAAAAATGAAAAGATCGGAAATAGCAAAAAGATTGGCATTAGCTAAATAAATATCTTTTTTCTTTAAATTAAAATAACATTAATATGATTAATTTTTAAATCAAAAAAATAATACCATAAAAACGAGAATTTAATACTCTTTAAAACGAGACCGGTCATGATATATTATTTTCAAAAAAAAAATTTACGTGTTTATTTTTCGTAAAAAATTTTTTTACCCAGATAACGATGCAATATAGCATGGCGAGATCATTCAATGTCGAAGGAACACTTGATATCGTATATTCAACGTCGAAGTAATACTATATATCATATATGCAACACTTCATATACATTCAATATTAACAGAGTCAAAATAATGGTCAAAATTAGTAGTCAAAGTTGGTGGATTTAACGAGAATGATCATGATATTTTTTTTTTTGAAAAAGTTTTACGTGTTTATTTTTCGTAAAAATTTTTTTTACCCAGACGACCATTCAATATATTATATCGAAATCATTTAATGTCGAATTACAGTTTACATCACATTTATTCAACTTCGAAGTAATACTATATATCATATATGCAACACTGCATGTACATTCGATATTAAAGGAGTCAAAAATGGTCAAACTTGGTTGACTACTATTAATTCAATGTTAATTGCATAATCACCATCTTATCCCTAGTGTTATATTATAATCCAATGGTTTAGATTGGTTCTATAGTTTTACACTAAATTAAGGTTCTGCAATGATCACAATCGTGTATATATATATATATATATATATATATATATATATATATATATATATATATATATATATATATATATATATATATATTAGATTTCATTATTATAATATTTATATGTTTCTTGTATTTTGTATGTTTTCATCTATTTATTTCATTACGTTAATATATTTTGATTTTGCCATACCTTTTTAAGGAAAATATATAAACCTAGGATTTAATATCTTTAGATTTAGATATTTGTTACATTATTATTTCGGTTCAAATTTAATATTCTATTTGTTTTGATTTATATATTGTGTTACATTAAAATATTTAAGTCAAAACAAATAAAAATGTTAGGTTTATATAATTTTTTTGTAAATTATAATTAAACCAAAATATATTAATATAACAAAATATTTATGTCATAACGAATAAAATGGTATGTTTATATATTTTACATGAAAGTATTAACCAACTTAAACCTAGAAATCTAACAAAACTTAAAATCAAAATAAAGCAAATGCTAAGTTTATATTTTTTCTTAAAAATTATGATTAACTCAAATTGTATTGATGTAACAATATAATAATATTAAAAATAATAAATGAAATGTAATATAAATAAAAATTTATTTAAACCATAATATATTAGTATAAAAAAATATATGCAATTTTTTTTGTTAGGTTAATACGTTTTAGGGTGGTTATAACTTTCAAGTAAAATACATAAACATAACATTTCATTTGTTATGACATAAATATTTTGTTATATTTTATAAATTACAAGAAAACTATATAAACCTAACAATTTTATTTCTTTTGACTTAAATGTTTTAATGTAACAAAATATTTAAATCAAACAAATAGAATATTAAATTTGAACCAAAATAATAATGTAACAAATATCTAAATCCAAACGAATTAAATCCTAAGTTTATATATTTTTCTTAAAAAGGTATAATAAAATCCAAATATATTAAGATAATGAAATAAATAGATGAAAACATACAAAATACAAAAAAAACATATAAATATAATAATAATAATAATCTAATCTAATTAAAATTTTAATAAATAAATTAAATACGTAATAGAAACGTACAATAAATTAATTAAATAGATAAAAATATAACTTTAATAAAAAAAATAAATACATCTTAAATAATAATAATAATAATAATAATAATGATGATGATGATAATGATAATAATAAATTAAATAATTAAATCATCATTTATTAAATTAAGATTAAAAAATTTAAAAACGTAAGAAAAATTAGTAAAAAGACAGGGACCAAAAGTGTTATTAAGAAAAAGGGTATAATTGTCATTTATAAAAATAAATGTGATTGAGGGACTATTTCTGGAAGTAAACAATGCAAATAAGGACCGTTTATGCAAAATTGAAACCACAAGGACTGAATCCAAAATTTTAAGCAAACTACAGGGACCATTTTTGTAATTTAATCAAAATAAAAATATGATTTATTAAAAGAGCGTCACGCCAGGGTGACAATTTTGACTCGACGGGCTAAACGGGTCGAACAGTTAAATGGACCAATTGTAAAAAACTAAAATAGAACATAACTTTTTTTTAAAAATGGAAATTTATAAAACAGTGTATTAAAAAAATTGTTAATTGAAAAAAATTCAAAACTTTTGTGAAATTTATGACTTTTGGTTGTCAATCCGTTTGACCCATTTGCTTGAACGGACTGAAATTGTCACCCCTAGCGTCACGTGACAATTTTTCTTCTACTCTTTTTATATATGAAGATTCATCTTATAATTTATATTTTTAATTGATATTTGATACATACTACTTATATATTTTATTACAATAAACAAAACATGTAATGACATGTGTTTTTTATTAATATATTTTTGGGTAAATTACAAATTTCGTCCCTGTGGTTATATGGAAATTATGGATTCAGTCCTTCTATAGAAGAAATTACGAATATAGTATTCATGGTTAACTTTTTGTTACGGTTTTAGTCCTTTGACCGGTTATTTTTTTTAAAATGACCATTTTGCCCTTTAAGAAATAATAATAAAAGACAATATACTTTACTTTTTCAATAAATAAATTTAAAAAATATATATTTAATGACTTTTAATTTTAATACTGTTTTTCCCTGGTGTTATGTAGCATGTTTACAACCAATTTTTCAATCGTTATCATCGAAGATCCACCGTTGGTTAATGCTTTCCTGCATTTCACACTCATCTCCTTGACTCTTTCCCTCACCGGGTTGTCCTCTTCCATCAACAAAATTATAGCCTTCTCTATCTGATCCGCCATCACCAACTCGCTCCGATTACTTTTGTATGTCAAACTCAGCTCCGTCGCCAACCCTAACTCCCTCACCAGCAAAAAAGCATTCAATTGTTGTTCGGCATACAACGGCCATGTTGCAATCGGAACCCCATACCACAAGCTCTCCAAGATCGAGTTCCACCCGCAGTGAGACACGAACCCTTTGACCGCTTCATGGGCTAGTACTTGGACTTGCGGTGCCCAACCACAAACCATCCCTCTCTCTTTCACTCGTCCTAAAAACCCATCTGGGAGGACCTTTTCTGCGTCTGTGTAGTCAGTCGGAGCCACATGCTTGTCTTTTGGTGGTGGCTGACGAAGCGACCACAAGAACCTATGACCACTCCTCTCGAGTGCAATTGCCATCTGCTCGATCTGGGGCTCGTTAAAACTCCCCATATTCCCAAAGCACAGGAACAAGACTGATTTTGGAGGTTGATTATCAAGCCAAGTCTTGATCTCGGTTGAGCCAGTGGACAGTTTATCATGGTTAAGCAAGGGTCCAACAACGTAAACAGTCGATTGGGATACAATGGAGTTAACAGCGTATGATTCAAGCTCAATAAACGAATTCACGATAATTCCTTTGGATTTCTGGAACCTGGTAGCATGATAAAGGTAAGCTTCATACCCACCACCATCTTTGTCAAACAAAGCACGTGGAAGCACACCTGCAGGAACAGGATTATTGTCTCGGGTGTTGGTGGAAGAGAATTGTTCATCATTAGCGATGCAGGAAAGACACAGATGGTGTTTAATTCAACTTTGCTGCGGTTGATTTAGCTGATGATTCATTGAGGCAAGATGTCGAACAGTTGGTGGACGGGAATTTCCGCAGCCTTAAAGGCAACAATCGCCAGCGTTCGTTTTTGTCGGCGGGACGATACCGTTATCGTTTGGATTTTGGAGCAACTTCTAGTAGAGGTCGTCCTATGGATCTCAGGTCGCCGGAGTTTTATAGACTTTGGTTGGAATTCCGACGGTATTTGCGGGACTGGTGGCATCACCATCGGTATTTGGTAAATTACAAATTAAAAGTCATTAAATATATATTTTTTAAATTTATTTTATTGAAAAAGTAAAGTATATTGTCTTTTATTATTATTTCTTAAAGGGCAAAATGGTCATTTTAAAAAAAATAACCGGTCAAAGGACTATAACCGTAACAAAAAGTTAACCATGAATACTATATTCGTAATTTCTTCTATAGAAGGACTGAATCCATAATTTCCATATAACCACAGGGACGAAATTTGTAATTTACCCTATATTTTTTTTTCTATTCAAATATAATCTTATTTATTTTAATATTTTATAATATTTATATATTTTAATTGATATAATTTAAGATTTTTTACTTTATAAATATTATTTAAAGTTTATGGATAGATTATATAATTTAAAATTTTCTTTTTAAGTTTATATTTAGGTTAGCTAAAAGTTAACAAATGTTAAATAGATTATGATGACTAATAATATTATTGGATAATGTCAAATACTGGATATAGTTAATTATTTGTTATTTATTTTAAAAATAATAATGTGTATTTATCTTTTCTATATGTTATTTAATAATGTTGTATTTTTTATTTAAAATACAATCGTGTTTATTTTAATATTTTACTTGAAGTTTATAGATAAATTATATAATATAAGGTTTTTTTAATTTAGATTAGCTAAAATTAACAAATGTCAAATAGATAACGATGGTAAACAACATTTATTAGATAATATCAAATACAAGATAGAATTAATTATTTATTAATATATTTATAGATATTATAAACAATAAATTGTATTTATCTTATCTTTTCTTTTATTATAAAAATAATAAAATGTAATTATCTTTTTAGGTGCAACGTGGTGACGTCATGTGGCGTTTTGTGTTAGCTAAAAATTAACAAATGTCAAATAGACAATGATGGTATACAACATTTATTAGATAATATCAAATAGTGGATCCAATTAATTAATTATTAATATATTTATAGATATTATTAATAATAAACTGTATTTATCTTATCTTTTTTATTTTAAAAATAATAAAATGTATTTATTTTTATTTTAAAAATAATAAAAAATCAAAACAGGGTTTTGAATAGTAAACGATGTCGTGCTTATGTTTGAATCTATCTATTCTATTATATGAGTAACTAGATGCCACATGGCATCTAGATAGAGCGTCAATTGGCTTAACATGAGATTGTCATGTGTACCTAACAGTTTCCTATTAATTTGCTTCTAAAATTTGTTTTTTCTAATCTATCAATAAATAATTTAAATAATATCTAATCAAATCTAAATCTTATCTAATATAAAACTCAAATTTGAATTTGAATGATAACTTTTCTTTTTATATATTTATACTTATATTTTATTGTATTATATAAATAGATATTATAAATTTAATAAAATATATTTAAAAATTATCCTACAAGACTAATAAAATTAACTTTTTAAATGTATACCCATGTTATACATGGGTTTATAAACTAGTAATGTATAATAGTATAATTGATAACGTGTAGAGAAGAGGGATTGAATAGATGTGTTTCTTTGAGTGGCCACATGTCAATTTAAAAGAAGGGTTATGTTCTTTTCGGTATATAGATAGAAGATAAGTTAAAAGATAAATATATAAATATTATTTTTTAAACAAAAGGATATAAGAGTGATATTATTATTTATTATGACATATTAATTTTATATATTTTTTAATATATATGAATATAAATTAATTTTATATATTTTAAAAACTTTTATTATATTATACTTTAATTAATAAGTTAGTAAAGTATAGGATTTTGTTTGATTTGATTTCATTTGAATTTAAAAGTAAATCATATTAGATTAGGATAGATTTATTTTAAATTTCTTTATCATTTTTGAAAACTATATATGCCACGTGTCGATTCATGGTGATGACACGTGGTTCACAATGAAGGAGTATAGTTACTCTTCAATTAGTATCTATAGGTAGATGTGGATTTTTTAATACCATGTTAGACTGGGGAATCGGAGTCTACCCATGTTTGTTTATAAGTTAAAAAGGGTAATAAAGTCAATTAGATTTATCTTAATTAATAGATGGTAACTAATGAATTAATAAATCCCTTAATTATAGGGATTTACTTCCATAACAATATCTTTAATAAATTTCAAAATGGGTTTTAGTGAACATGTTCAATCAGATTCGACAATGGGTTTTAGTGGACATGTTCAATCAGATTCGATAATGGGTTTTAGTGAACATGTTCAATAGAGGGTGTCAAATAAAAGCATTTATTATTTTCATCAAACCGTTTGTGAATGTTCAATTTCATATACACTTTATTGAACATGTGCAATCGGGGTTTATTGTGCTTTTAGTTGTTGTTAACCCTTTTGGTGATAAACAAATGTTGATGGTATTGAACATGTACAATCGTGGTTTATGGTATTTGTAGTCGATGGGTTTTATTATGGTGATAAGCCAAGATTTATGGTGTGTCATCATTGCACATGTTCAGTATGAGTGTAAGGAATGATACTAATTGAAATGGAAATTTTTATGGGATACACAGAATCTTCGATTCTAATTTAAAATTTTTTAATACCAATTTTACCCCCAACACTAATTAATGTGGAAAAAAATTTTAAGCAAAATTATACTGTGCATGGTCAAATAATTCTTGTGGATGATCAAATAAGTGTAGAAAATTTGTAAATAGTCAAATAATTCTTGTGAATGATCAAATAAGTGTAGAAAAAGTGCGAATGGTCAAATAATTATTGTGAATGATCAAATAAGTGTTGTGAATGATCAAATAAGTGTAGAAAAAGTGTAAATAGTCAAATACTTATTGTGAATGATGAAATAAATACTGTGAATGGTCAAATAATTCATGTGAATGGGCAAATAAGTGTTGTGAACGATTAAATAAGTGTATAAGAATTATAAAAAAGTCAAATAAGTGTTGTGAATGATCAAATAAGTGTAGAAGAATTGTAAATAGTTAAAAAATTCTTGTGAATGATCAAATAAGTATTGTGAATGATCAATTAAGTAATGTGAATGCTGATTTTATAAGTATTGTGAATGATGATTTTATAAGTGTTGTGAATGATGATTGTTATTACGGAAATACCTTTGCATATAAGGGGTACGTTGGATAAGCGGGATTTTGCTTGGGACGTGTGTGTGTGTAAAATATGGATGTTCAATGAAAATTTCACGCATTATAAGTAACTTTTATATTTCAGATAATATATTAAGGGTGTAATAACGACATTTATTACAAAATATATGAAATTAATTTATTTTTTGAAAGTCTTTAAAAAATAAATAAGAACTGAAACAATCAGATTAGCTACCTCCATTGTATCCCTTCACATTTCTTCTCTCCCCCTCTCTCTTTGGGCCTCCCCATTTCTCTCTATACGTAT
The DNA here is from genome assembly GCA_020465985.1 of Centrapalus pauciflorus. Taxonomy (NCBI): domain Eukaryota; kingdom Viridiplantae; phylum Streptophyta; class Magnoliopsida; order Asterales; family Asteraceae; genus Centrapalus; species Centrapalus pauciflorus. The sequence continues at coordinate 203,578 of JAANYP010004970.1, read as the reverse complement.
CCGCCACCATCAGACCATCGAGCACTGACACCACCAACCACCACCACAACCATCGCCAGTAGCGACGCACACTAACAATGAACATGATAGTAATGAACACTAGCTAGTGTCATGGTCAGATATTCAAATTTGGGAGGCCCAGATTAGTTACTAGATGATTCATAATTTTAAAGTTTAATAACCATTTTTATTTTAAGTAATAGTTTTTATTTCGAGTTTCTGACATTCCAAACATCACATCAAGTTAATATATAGCAATTCATACTCAATTTTTATTAGCATAATCCTTCAAATGAATTGCAACAACGTCACAAACAATACCATCAAAGACAGAATATATATTAACATAATAAGATCAAAATACGTAACACGAATTGAAACTAAAGCAATCCTAATATTCATCATTTAAAAATTTTAAAAATATAAAGTGTAGAATCATTTTATATATATTCGAGAAATTACTACTTACCACTTATTATGCAATGCACCAGAAGGCAGAAGGTACCACCATTAAAAAACATTTCAATTTTTTTTTCATATACATGTTTTAATTAACATTATAAAGATGATATGTAAATTTCACATACATTCACATCCTCTAACTCGTTAAAAATAATATGAACGTATACTTACATAAATTTACATGTATGTGCAGGGGCGGATCCAGAATTTTTTTGTTATCGGTATCACTTTATAGAGTAAGTTTAATAGTTAGGTTTTCAAAATATTTTTCTAACATGAATCGGGTCACCGAAACGGGTTGTCAACACAAAATTAACAAATAACAAGATTTTTATAATTACAAGAGCACATAATACAATACCATCTCTCAACTGTCGCAGTTGCGACCGACAAAACCAATATTAGCTTCAACAACTGTTAAACCAAAGGATACGAAAGATGCTTCCTAGTTTCCACCATTACTTTAGCAAACTCACGGACTCCATTCAAGTTAGAAAATATTGTATCGTCTTTCACATTCTCAATTTAGTATTCAAGTTGATGCACAAGATTAATATTCTCGTCATAATTAAAATCATTCGAATACATCTCTGCCAACTTTAATAGCTTTGATGCATCAAAGTCCCGAAAAGAATCACACAGTTAGGGGTTTCTTCAACATATTTAAGCACCTCCATAATCGATGAAGCAATATGGATTAGGGGTTTTTCAACCAATTGGACCGGTCTTCAACAATGTTTGGGCTAGTTTGTTTTAATATTTTTAGTTGGTTCTTGAAATTTGTCTTTTATCCTTTTATTTCTATTGGGATTCTGTTTTTCTTTTTCTTTTTAAACTCAATAATATTTTAATAAGTTTGGGTAACGAAATAAACAAATATAAACTAGATATGTATATAATACTTTTATAATTTTTTCGTAGGTGTCACTCGAAAAAAATCTTAAGTTTCACTCGAACTTTTGATACATATGTGATTCAGTATTTTAAAATTTTATCGATGTCCAGTGACACTCATATCTACTCATTACATCCGCCCTTGTGTATGTGAACGTACATTTATGTGATGCATTATTTCATGCACTTAGAATGTGTAAATGTGTGTGAAATTTATATATTATTTTTTTAATGTTAATTAAAACAAGTTTATAAAAGAAATTTCAAAAAAAATATTTTTAATAGTGATACCTTTTGGTATGCTGCATAATAAGTTGTACTTATTTAAACACACACATACACACACACACATATACATACATATATATATATATATACACACACACACACACACACACACATATATATATATATATATATATATATATATATATATATATGTATGTATGTATGTATGTATGTAAAAGAAACACAAAATATTAGGGTGGGCCATGGCCACCCTAGCTTCCAAGGTGGCTACGCCATTGACGAACACGAACCATGAACACATAAAGGTGAAGAATGTGAAGAAGTGATGAACCATGAACATGATGCACGACAGTTTGGAAGATGAAGAAGTGATGATGGTTCTTAAATGTTTGATATTCATGCTTTTCGAGGTTCTTGAATGCTATTCATCGTAGTTCGTAGATCTAAATGAATGATGAATGAAGGTTGTCCGAACTTCCAAGGTTTGAATTGTGGTTCGATTTTCATGATGATAAATATTGTGTTTATGATTTAAATAATCCATCTCTGATGATGAACGATGAAGATGAAGATGATGATGATGAACGATGATGGTATTCATCAATCAAATTTTTTTCAATTGAATTTGTTTAAACTTTGGAAGTAAATTGTATAAATGTATTTAGTATTTAATGTATGAAATATTTGTTAATATAAACTTTACAATTGATTTGACTAGATATATTATTTTCTCAAACTACCCTCTGTGAGATGTGTCTGAAATGTTGCATCATGAGATGCATGAGATTTGTTGCATTGTTGCATCACATGATGTTTCGTGAGATGAATGAAATCCAACGGCTGTAAGTTGGTTTCCTGGTTTCCCGAGCCATAAAAGTTCTCCAATGAATGCGCGCGCGCGCACACACACACACACACACACACACACACACACACACACACACACACACACACACACATATATATATATATATATATATATATATATATATATATATATATATATATATTGGGGTTCAATTGACAACTTTTTTGCATTGGGCAACCTCAGAAAACTTTTTTGCTCCGGATAATCTACCAATGGTGTACAAAAGACATTTAAGAAATATAAAATATATAGAATTTGAATACATGGTAATGAAAATTATGGAAAATAAATCAATATTAAATTCCTTTCCATATATCTCTCCCCTTTTCTTTCTTCCCCCTCTTTCTCTCCCACGACCATCCATTCTCTCTCTTTCTCTCTCTCTCTCTCTCTCTCTCTCTCTCTCTCGTCTCCACATCACTACTGGCAGCCCCCCTCTCCTTCGCCAGCACCGGTCATCACCACCGATTGCCCCTCTCTCGGCCCTCATCCTCGCCACACCACTACCGTCGCCTTATCTAGGCCATTATCCTCGCCAACCAACACCACCACCGGCTGCCCCTCTCTCGGCACTCATCCTCGCCAACCACCACCGCCACCACGACGATGATGAACATGATGAACAAGAGATGCTGCCGATGATGAATAATACGATGAAACACGATGAACGAAGACGATGATGATGAACACGTTGATGCATCCA